>BJKM01000614.1:0-316984 GCA_015082035.1 Chaenogobius annularis | reverse complement strand
GTCCAAACCGAGCAGACGGTCATTGCGTCACGGCTAATCGGTGCGTCTTTCTCGTTTGACAGATCTGCGACAGGACATGTTGACGCTGCAGATATTGCGACTCATGGACCTTCTGTGGAAAGAGGCCGGTCTCGATCTCAGTGAGACGGCGTGACGTGCGGTCAAAGTGGCGGCGAGGTTTACGGGGGGGGGGATGTACGTTCGGGGGCGTCGGTTTTTGCGTCGTGACTCGTTTTACACGCGCTTCCACACACTCGACGATGCGCTTCATCCTCCAAATCGAAGCCACATTTTCGGGGGAAACGTTAGCCCCCTTTGTCGTCGGCGGACACATCTGGAGTCGGGCCGCCGAGACGTTGTTTTGACAGTCGAGCTACAGAGAAACGACTCGCGTTACAAGGGACACGAGTTCAGGGTTCGGACGCGGAACGGGCGATAAAAGGCGCCGGGTGGAAAAGTCCTCACTCGAGATGGGACTTGCAAAGCGTTCATATTTTACAGTCGCAGCTTTGTGGAAATGTTTTATCGAGTTTTAAGTCATTCAGCCGACAAAATGGAGAAATGGCACAGAAAAAAAAGTTTAAAAAAGGTAAATTAAATGCAATAAATCTGTCTTTTTTATCAGCTAAACTCGAATAAACTCAACTTCTATTATAACTTATAACAATCTAGTTCCCTCAATATTTATGTACAATTTTACCACAGTGAGAATGAACAGAAAATGACACTACACAGTGGATTTCCGCAGTTTGATGGTGATTTCCTGTGTCTCTTGGTGCGGCAGCAACAGTCCAGAACGGTCCAGATCGGTCCTGATCGTACCGAGTCCATGCCCTCACTGGCAGATTTGTACCTTGATGACCTTTGCGCGCTGTAAGAGCGTGTACCGCCGCGAGACGGGCCCAGTCCTGATACAAATGAAAATATAATGATGAACGATGCGGTTGAAAGTACTTTAGCAGGAGAATTCGGCTGTACGCTTTTTTTTTTTTAAATTAACAAATCATAAAAAACATAAGCTGCAACATAAAATGACAAAAAAAAAACCAACGTAATCAGTTAGTTCATAATTTACATGAATGAGTTCTTAATATGTTAATGATTCATCCCTGTACAGCTCAAATGTTCACTCTGTTCACCTGAAGGAGCAGGTCAAAGTGCACTCGGTCAGTACACTATCCAAAACATCAAGAGAAATATATCTAATTTACAGCCTTGTTAAGTTCTATTTAAAACGTTTTGTAAATCGCTATTTTATTAAACAATTGATCAGAAAAAGGTCAGAAAAAGCCTGGAAAAGATGTGACGGGATATGCTGTGTTCATATCTGCCACAAGATGGCAGTGCTTACCTAAACATTATACTACTGAAGGTTAAAGATCAAACACAAAGCTCTAAATGAATAATAGAGTTTGAGAGATGACATTTGGTGACCGTCTCCATGCAGAATCGTCCCGTACGGGTGCCTGGCAACAGGAGACCGGGCCGGCCTGATCGAGGTGGTGTCTTCCGCCGACACCATCGCAAACATCCAGCTCACCAGCAGCAACGTGGCTGCGGCCGCTGCCTTCAACAAAGACGCCCTGCTCAACTGGCTCAAGGAGAGGAACTCTGGGTACTTGACCTGTTTTATGTGTTTAGATTTACCCGGATTACAATGTGGATGTTTACGGAACAGGTCCGTCTAAAACCAGTGAGCAATCTAGCGTGCCCTGAGGTATTGCCACGTGTCGCTTGGAAATAACATCTATTTAGAGTTGACGGATCCATGGATTTAGTTGAATAATTCACCATTTTGTCCTGAGAATCTTCTTCACCAAATAATGTAACGACAATAGAATACGTAATGTTTCAGAAAACGGCCAAAAAATCTACTGCTCCAATCACCCAAGCCTTACCAGCAGGGGGCACTACATATCCATGAGACTTTTTGATAAGAGCACAATTTATTTCAAGATAAGAAAAGGAACAGAAGTATAATATTAAAAACGGATACTTAGAAATATCTCTTTATAATCTTAATAATAACACTAATATTTACAGCTGTTATTTATGTTTTAAAGAAGGAAATGCAACTTTACAAAATTACCACTGATGATAAAACGATTGTAACGGTTTTACATAATTTTGGAATGAAAAACCAAACAGAAAATTCACACCTGTTGAACCTGATCATTGTTTGATTATTGAACCGGTCCATAAAGTCACTCCATTCATTAAAAATGCCACTACTTTCTGACTAAAATAATAGGCGTTTTGGCGCAGACTTTCCCGCACCCCTCAGTATGCCCTTTGGCGGTCCGTTTTGTTGACCTGTGTGACCCCTCCCCCCCCCACAGTGACGCTCTTGACCGGGCCATCGAGGAGTTCACCCTGTCGTGCGCCGGGTACTGCGTCGCCACGTACGTCCTGGGCATCGGAGACCGCCACAGCGACAACATCATGGTCCGCAGCACTGGACAGGTGAGGGAAGCGCATTGAAGATGGAGTTTCAAAATAAAAAAACGCTATATTTTTTTGTGAAATTGGGTCAAATAGTTCACCAAACGTCTTAATTTTAAATTCACAACGTTTCCTGTCGGATCTGTGGAGAGGCGAGTCCGCTGACGGCACGGCGCCACGTTTTTTCACAGTGTTTTAACTCGTTACCGAATTAATGGAAGGTATAAAAAAAAGTTTAATGCCGTACTGTGGAGCATTCCAGACGAGCACAAGACCAAAGGTGACATGGTGCACCTTTTTAATACTTTCTTTTGCTCCGTGAAGAGAAAGGACCTGGTGTTTGTCTCAAAATACGAAATTGAACTCAAAATGTTTGTGATTAGTTGAAATTGTAATTTGACGGAGCTCAATTTAGTCTAAAATTGCACCTCAACGCCAAAGAAAGTTCTTATTTTTGAATCCTGTTCATTTGGAATAAATCTAATTCTGAAAAGTCCCATCATGCCTTTTGGTTCTCAGCTGTATAATGTTGCTCATTTTATTTGATTTATTTTCATTTATTTGATTTAATTTATTTTTCATTTTATTCTCATTTATTTTCATTTATTTCATTTAATTTATTTTTCATTTTATTCTCATTTATTTTAATTTCATTTTATTTATTGTCTTTTCATTTATTTTTATTTCATTAAATTTATTTTCATTTAAAAAAAATAAAAATAATGATATATTTTTTTAAACAGGGCAGGATGGATTTGTTCAGATTTGTCCCTTTCCGAGTTGAGTCCGTGTGTGATTCTTTTACATTGTCAGTTGTGGTGTCTGTACTTTATATTAGTCTTATCACACATGAACTGTATATATGCGTGTGTGTGTGTGTGCGTAAATGATTTGAACTTGTGTGTTGTTGTTTTTTTTTCGTCCGAAGCTCTTTCACATCGACTTCGGACACATTCTGGGAAACTTCAAGTCCAAGTTCGGCATCAAGAGGGAGCGCGTCCCGTTCATCCTGACGCACGACTTCATCCACGTCATTCAGCAGGGAAAGACGGGCTACACGGAGAAATTTGGAAGGTAGCTTTTACTCCTGTGCTTTGTGTGTTTTACGTCTCATTTTATTCCGTGTATTTTAAACGGCACGGATCTTAGTTTAGCTCGGATAATAAATACAGTTTAAAATACAGTTTATAACGTGTGGTTGACAGGGGAATGTACTGATGGATGTGGTTGTAATAAATATAGCCACGAGCAATGCTAATCTCAGTCACTAGATGGCACTGCATACACACTCTTCAGCGCCTATTAATATAGTTTCAGTTATACTTTATTTTTATCGATTTATAACTGTGTGAAAATGATCTTTTTATGACTTTTTGGGACCATTGGGGTGGGAAATATGGACCACAATGAATATCTCGGATTATATTTAACGTTACGTCAGAAATGAGCCGTCGATGGACCAGAAAAGTGTTGACAAAAGAACACAAATATTGTTCTCCGTCCTCGTTTGGAAGATGACGCTGGACGTTTCTGTTCCTTTTCATTTTTTTTCCCATTTTTATCAGTTTTAATTACAGACAATGCACTCCATATTCTAATTTGTCACGTCTCCAAACAACAACAAACAGCAGCAGCAAGAAAGAGATTGAGATGTTTGCGGAGGAGGTCAAGTTTGGTGAAAGCGGCTGCGTTTACACTTCCCTGACACTTGGAGGAGGATTATATTATGGATGTAGTGAAAGAGGACGTGATGTTTCACCAATCATCAAAGAAACATCTCTGAAATGAAGTACTCCTGGTTCTGGAGAAGCCGCAGCAGCGTTTGCCTGGATGGAAGCTCCGAATGCTTGTTCTTCATCAGCTGCATTTGTGCGGCCGGAGACACTGGCGCGTCCCTCGTGCCGCGCCACGTGCCGGCGGTGAGAGCGCTTACCGCCTCGTGAGATGCGGACATGCAGATTCATACGCGGCAGAGGGAAGTGCACAGATGCCCGTGCCCTGCAACGTTCTGCCACATGCTGCACGTTCTGCCACAGATGCCCGTGCCCTGAGCCGTTCTGCCACAGAGATGCCCGTGCCCTGCAGCGTTCTGCCACAGAGATGCCCGTGCCCTGCCAGCGTTCTGCCACAGAATGCCCGGTCCCTGCAGCGTTCTGCACAGAGATGCCCGTGCCCTGCAGCGTTCTGCCACAGAGATGCCCGTGCCCTGCAGCGTTCTGCCACAGAGATGCCCGTGCCCTGGCAGCGTTCTGCACAGAGATGCCCGTTCCCTGACCGTTCTGCCACAGAGATGCCCTGCCCTGCAGCGTTCTGCACCAGAGATGCCCGTGCCCTGCAGCGTTCTGCCACAGAGATGCCCGTGCCCTGCAACGTTCTTGCCACAGAGATGCCCGTGCCCTGCAGCGTTCTGCCACAGAGATGCCCGTGCCTGCAGCGTTCTGCACAGAGATGCCCGTGCCTGCACGCTCTCAGTTCTGCCACAGAGTTCTCGCAAGATCGCCCAGTAGACCGCCTGCCACCTTGCCCAGCTCCACCACCGCTTCTGCCACAGAGATGCCCGTGCCCTGCAGCGTTCTGCCACAGAGATGCCCGTGCCCTGCAGCGTTCTGCCACAGAGATGCCCGTGCCCTGCAGCGTTCTGCCACAGAGTGCCCGTGCCCTGCAACGTTCTGCCACAGAGTCAACGTTCATCAGAAGTGTCTTTGCCGAGGACACTCTGTTCTGAAAGGTGGTATCGATATGAGGGCGGCGGGCGCAGACGCGGCGGAGGGCGCAGGGCGGCGGGCGCAGGGCGGAGGGCGGCGGGCGGAGGGCGGCGGCGGAGGGCGGAGTGGCGGCGGCGGGCGCAGGGCGGCGGCGCAGGCGGCCAGGTGGAGGGCGGCGGGCACAGACAGATCCCACGGTGGACTGTTTACCGCTTCTCACGTGTGTCTGGTTTTAGTTAACGACGTTAGTCTGGTTAAGAAGTTGAAGGCGTTAGTTTGGTTAAGAAGTTAAAGGCGTTAGTTTGGTTAAGAAGTTGAAGCGTTAGTTTGGTTAAAGGCGTTAGTTTGGTTAAGAAGTTGAAGCGTTAGTTTGGTTAAAGGCGTTAGTTTGGTTAAGAAGTTGAAGGCGTTAGTTTGGTTAAGAAGTTAAAGGCGTTAGTTTGGTTAAAGGCGTTAGTTTGTTAAGAAGTTGAAGGCGTCAGTTTGGTTAAGAAGTTGAAGGCGTTAGTGTTGGTTAAAGGCGTTAGTTTGGTTAAGAAGTTGAAGGCCGTTAGTTTGGTTAAAGGCGTTAGTTTGGTTAAGAAGTTGAAGGCGTTAGTTTGGTTAAGAAGTTAAAGGCGTTAGTTTGGTTAAAGGCGTTAGTTTGGTTAAGAAGTTGAAGGCGTTAGTTTGGTTAAGAAGTTGAAGGCGTAGGTCTGGTTAAGAAGTTAAAGCGTTAGTTTTGGTTAAAGGCGTCAGTTTGGTTAAGAAGTTGAAGCGTTAGTTTGGTTAAGAAGTTGAAGGCTTAGTTTGGTTAAGAAGTTGAAGGCGTTTAGTGTGGTTAAGAAGTTGAAGGCGTTAGTCTGGTTGAAGTTGAAGGCGTAGTTTGGTTTAAGAAGTTGAAGGCGTTAGTTGAAGTTGAAGCGTTAGTTAGTGAAGCTTGGTTAAGAAGTTAAAGGCGTTAGTTTGGTTAAGAAGTTGAGCGTTAGTTTGGTTGAAGTTAAAGCGTTAGTTTGGTAAGCGTAGTTTGGTTAAGAAGTTTAAAGGCGTTAGTTGGTTAAGGCGTCAGTTTGTTAAGAAGTTAAGGCAAAGGCGTTAGTTTGGTTAAAGGCGTTAGTTTGGTTAAAAGTTAAAGCGTTAGTTTGGTTAAAGGCGTTAGTTTGTTAAAGGCGTTAGTTTGGTTAAGAAGTTGAAGGCGTTAGTTTGGTTAAAGGAGTTAGTTTGGTTAAGAAGTTAAAGGCGTTAGTTTGGTTAAGAAGTTGAAGGCGTTAGTTTGGTTAAGAAGTTAGAGTTAAGAAAGCGGCGATGGTGAAGTGCGATTTTCCAAACAGACCTTTTCATCGCTCTGGTTTGTGCTGCTAAAAGAAGATGGCAGGTGTCGTTTGGGGGTGTGTCATTAATATGTACTGTAAATATGTAAATCCAAGTATATTTGTCTCGTTGGTTTTCCACGTGATTATCTTTCTTTTTTTTTTAACACGACCCCTTTTAAGAGAGTCACACCCCATGCGTTTACCACCTGGCGCGACCACAAATACATTTCATACATTTAAATGCAGCGCAGCGTGCCGCCTCTTTTCATCTCGCTTTAGTTCACGTAGAATTTACACAACATTTCAAAACGGCGTAAACGTTTGTAAAAGCACTAAACGAGACGAATGCGTCACGAAGAGGGATCTGGAATCTCTTTCTTCATTTGGAAAGTTCACGCTTCACTGTGATTGGTCAATGCCACGTGTCACTCCTTCCTTCGGACAGACATTATGCTGTCGGAGGAGCTGAAGAAGCGGCTTGGATGAGTGTCAAAACAGAATTAAACAGGTTTTTTTTGGGGTTTTTTTGGCGTAACCGTCCTGAGCGATGGCGCCATTACGCAGACAATGACGGCATTACCAAAAGAACGCGCTGTCACGGGGAACGGACTGCGTTTTGGGATTTTTAGCGCTTTACTCCCCCGACCCCACGAGGAACTCTTGCTCTCCGAAGCCCGCCCTGTGCCTCCCCGTCAGCCGCCCACAGCCCGTATTTGCATGGCGTTTAGTGAATGAATTGGGCCCGTCTGAGGAGTTGTTTTGATGATGCAACCGTCCTTCATCCCTCGGAGTCATTGTGCGCAACAGTGAGTCATTTGACCTACAACAACAACGAAATGGAATGTTTTGATGGAGTCCCTTTCATCCGCTCCACTCGTCTTTTCCTCATGTTTTCTATTATATTCATACTTTTGTTCTCATTAACTGCAATATTCAAACTATAACGTCGCCACGAAATGTGTTTGAAATGCTTATACTTTTGTTTGCGTCGAGCGAGGGTCTTTTACCCTGCACAACCCTTTCGCCGTGCTCTGCAGTTGTTTTAAGATGCTTTTGTGTCCTCGTCAGCGTTGCAGTATCTCGACTAAATGCGTTTCTTTGTCTTTTGTTTGCGTGTTTGTTTGTTTTTTTCGGCAGCTTCCGACAGTACTGCGAAGAGGCCTACCTGGTCTTGAGGAGGAACGGAAACCTCTTCATCACGCTCTTCGCGCTCATGCTCACGGCGGGTCTGCCCGAACTCACCTCCGTCAAGGACATCCAGTATCTAAAGGTAAAAAAATAAATAAAAAGTAAAAACATCACGAAAACCAAAACGTCGATCTTTAGAAACGGAGCGACGAGTTTGTTTAGTCAAGTAGTTCGAGAAACGAGTAGACGAGTACAAAAAGGAGAAGGTTTGGAGCGAGTTGGCTGACGTTTTGGAGATTACGTGTGAGTTCCAGACACTGTTGAATTGCACTTCTCTGTATGCATAGAAGTTCTCGCATCTTGCAAGTGCAGGATGGGTCAGATGCCGGTCGTAGAGTTTTGAGCCCTCGACATTGCAGCTTCATGGGGTAAAAGCCGTGTACGCCGTGTTGGAAGTCTTAAAAGTAAGCCTGTCCGTAGATGTTTGCTGTTGGATATGAAAAAGAGAGGGGCCGTGACTTAGATTTTGGATTGCGAGGCCTTGAGGGACCTCGAGATCAGGTTCCAATACAATGGGAAGAACTGAAAAAAATAGCGATTGTGGCACTTTAAGAAGCTAAAAAGGTCCAGGTCGACGGGTCAGGATCGTGGCTTCTATGGTTCTGCTAAGGTTCTGCTTAGGTTCTTCAAAGGTTCTTCAAAGGTTCTTCTTAGATTCTTGTTAGGTTCTTCTTAGGTTCTTCTTAGATTCTTGTTAGGTTCTTCTACGGTTCTGCTACGGTTCTGCTACGGTTCTTCTTAGGCTCTTCTTAGGCTCTTCTTAGGTTCTTCTTAGATTTTTGTTAGGTTCTTCTACGGTTCTGCTACGGTTCTTCTTAGGTTCTTCTACGGTTCTGCTACGGTTCTTCTTAGGTTCTTCTAAGGTTCCTCTAAGATTCTTCTAAGGTTCTTCTGAAACAGTAACTCTCCCCCCAAAGGGCAGTGGGAGAAAGGGAACACTTGTTGAAAAGCAAAAAAAGACAACAGGTGAACTCAAATATTGGATTTTAGGACATTTGGGAAAGTAGGAAGAAGCTGAGGCCGGTGCTTCCCTCAGCATAGTTGCTCCTTGAACAGTGTAGTTAAAAGAAACTGTAGGTTTTTATTTCTGTTCCAGACTGGCCTGACCATGTCCTGTCTTAAATGAAGAGACTGTGTCGACCTCTTTAACGTGGACAGGAGCTGATTCCATAACGCTGCCAAACGTTTCACCTTCTGCTGTGCTTTTAGAGACCGTAGAGACCAACTATAGTCCAGCATTTTGAGAGTGAAGTGCTCGGTTTGGATGATATGAATTATGATATGAAAGTGAATTAAGGACGTTACCGTTGTTTGGTCGTGATGTTGCCGTGTTGAGATGTTTCTTCTCACGACAATCATCTCTTTCTCCTCAGGACTCCCTGGCGCTGGGTAAAACGGACGACGAGGCCCTGAAACAGTTCCGACAGAAGTTCGACGAGGCGCTGCGAGAAAGCTGGACGACCAAAGTGAACTGGATGGCTCACAACGTGGCCAAAGACAACCGCTCGTAGAAACGGGGGCCCCCCGGAGCGAGCCACGCCTTTTTGGGAAACCGGTGAAAGGGAACGAACACGGGAGCAAAACACTGGACTTCTGCGCTCCGTTTGTGATGAGATTGGAACTCTGGAAGATCCCAAATCGTTTGACATTTCTGTGGGTTTAGACGTTGCAGGTTTTGCACAGGCGCGGCCGGCGATGGAGCACAAAGCCAAAGTTAAAGGAGCCTCAGAACGCCCCCCCAAACCCCCCCATCCCCACACTAAAAATGAAAAAACAAAGAGACAACACACGACGCACCTGCACGAAGACGCGAAAGGTTCATGAAGACTGTGAGACAGACTTGATCCTTTTGAGCAGTGAAAAAACCCGCCGACTCCGACTCCGGACCGTGCAAAAGTGCAGACGAGGAGGGGGCCGGCCCGCTTAACGTTTTCATCCTTGCTGCCTCGAAATTGCCACAGAACTACAGGAAGATTGTATTTTTAATGTTTTAACGTTTTTATTTCAGAGTTGATCTCAAAACCTGTATGTGCCAGGCTACTTTACAACGTCTATTACGGTATTTTTTAATTTTTTTTTGTGGGTGGAGAGAATGTGATGTCAGAACTGGTGGCACGAGCCTAAATACGCATTAAATTATTTTTATTCAGATCTCAAAACACTGGAATGAAATACCCAACAGTTTCTATAGTTGTAATCTTTAACTAAATGATATTTGTTATTTTTAAGATGGTATCGTTGTCCTTCACTGGTTTCACTTGCCTTTTCCCGCGCATTTAAAGTTTTTGGACGGATGAAAACGCTGCAAATCGTCAGGATACAATAACTTATCCGTGTAATACCCCCCCCCCCTGGACCAAAACAAAATGCAAAGTGTAATAATTATTTTGACTGTTATGCCATGTTTTTAATCACGAGTCAAAGCTGAATGTGCCGCTACGTGTATGTTTTTATACAAACGTTTTAAGCCGACGTTATCACTGTAGAACTGGCTCTGCTTTACGAAAGGGCGGGAAGCTACCGTTTTTTTTTTTTGTTTTTTTTTTGGACAAATGGTGCTCGATCGGCATCTTTTAATTATCGTGCAATATCTGTGAGGACGCATGCGCCGCGTCCGACTAGAAAGCCACTCTCCGAACGCCTGTAATGTGTGTTTCCTGTGGCTTCGCGCGAGATGAATGACGCCGCGAGCCTTCACGTCTCCGACACTGGATATTGTCACTGCACAGGCTTTTAATGTTATGCTGTTTTTGTTGTTTTTTTGTTGTTGTTTTTTTTTCATAGGAGTTTTATTAAAGTTATTTTTCAACTGCACCGTGTTTCTGGCATTTTTTGTGACTGCATACTGGTTCCGTCCTGATTTTAAGGATTCTGTAACGACCTCTCTCCACTCAAAATGTGTGTTTATTTTAATTACTTAATTGCTATGGCAACAGCGCTAGATTTTCATCAACCTGAACCCGACGGATAAGCAGTGAACTTTAGGGGGACGTCACTTTCTGGTTTTATTTTACACATGAATGGGTTTGGTTAGTCTAAGCACAGTTTACTCTCTACATGTGTGTGTTTTTAGATGTGTGTGTTTGGTATGTTCGTGTGCCATGTTCAGTGAGCTCGGGATTGTGTTGTATTTTTCAATTAGCCTAATGATAAACCCTTTGAGATTTAAAGATGCTATATTTAGCATCAGTCAAAAGTATTTTGACTTAAGAGTGATGGCTTAGGTGTATTTTTGTACTAGTTAACAGTAGTGACCCATCAGCTTGTTCCACAGCGCTCTCGTTTACTTTTAATTAATGTTATTTTGATGAATCAAGGATGTTTTGCACTGCTGCCAAAAAACTTACCAGATTTGAGTCATAGATTTAGATCCTCAATCCTAAACTCCATTGTGGGAACGAGCTGAATTTATGGATAGATTATTTACAAAAATGTTTGACCTTTTTTGTAATGTAGGAAGCTGGTTAGCCCTAGTTATAATGGATATTTCATTTTATTTAAGTTTAGTTAATTTATTTTTTTATTTTATCTTTATTTTTTTCATTATTATTATTATTATTATTTTTTTTTTTGTAATTTATTACATATATATATATATTTTTTTTTTAATACTAATAATAAAAAATTCTGTAAATATGCCAGAATTAGCCGAGCATCTGCAGTCCCATGACGGCTGTCGCGGTCGGCCTAAAACGGGGAATAAAAAAACAAGGATTTGACACAGAAATTTGAAATAAATACACTCTTTACATTATAACACACAAGACATATCAACCATCCAGGAGCAGACAGCAGACATGAACGAGCAGATGCACACCCTGTGGAAAACACACGCACACAGACACACACACACACACACACACACACACAGATGGGTGCGTGGCATGTGGCCTGCAGGAGCCATTGTATTATTCCTTTAAAAAAAACACGACAGTACAATACAAGTCCTGTACACACTGCTGCTGGTAAAGTACACGGCTTTTACTTAGATGTATTTGAGTAAATGGTAAGCGTTGTACAAATACTGTAGAAACGTGTCAAATGTGAGGGAAGTGTAACATCCACTTTGGGCCGGGCACAATAGAGTTTTAATGCCGTTTTGAAGATGCACATTTACAATATAAAGTATGTTTTCTAGAGCACAAAAATATTCAAACTCCTGCACTTTTATGGTTAATTTACACTTGCTAAAATGTAGTTTCTATTGCAGTATTTATTTTGAACAGTGTTTGTGACCACCTTCGACCGGACCACCTGCTTCTGCCTCTCAAAAAAAAAGTCAAATCTTCAGTGTTTCTTCACAGCTCCTTTTCTCTCCGCGGGGCGCAGTGACTTTACCTTTACCGATCATCATTTATTGATCCATTTCTTGTCGGCGCAATCACCGCTCAGTGTGAATCACCCAGCGTCTGTTGTTGTTGTTGCTGCGGTTACGTAACGCCATAACCTGGATGGAGGCTTGTTTACACTCCGGAGGCTCAGATGCTGTATCCTGCATGACACAAATGTAAAAGAAGCGATAGAAAATGGTGCACGTCTCTTATTCATTAATGTTAATAAGGCGGATGCGAAGGCGAGTAGAAGGTCCAGTCGATGTGTAACCTTTAAATGGTCAAGTCCTGGTCAAGTCCTGGTCAAGTCCTGGTCAGAGCCGGGTTTAGCAGACCAATGACTCATGCCGTTTCTGCTCGGACTGAACTGCACTTTGACATTTTCACCGTTCTTTTCTGAAATAATGTCTCAAAATGCATGTTACACTTTGTCACCTTGAAACTGATGAATGTGGAATTGAAAGTTTTGTGGAATTGTGCCCTCTTCAAAGGTCTGGATGACCCACAGACGTCCCCCCTCTCCCTCCATGAAAAGGTGTTGGTTTTATGTTTAAAGAATAAATCGTAAAGAAAAATAATGTTTTCAACCCTTGCACTGTCTTTGAGGGTAGAACACAAGGGTTCAAAACGATGTGACTTTTTGATGGAGGGCGCGCCACCTTCCAGGATGATGTCTTTGTGTTGGCTGGAATGTTCCACAGTGGAGCATTAAATGTATTTACGGTATAATTAATGTAGGCAAGGCAAGTTTATTTGTAGAGCACAATTGATACACAAGGCAATTCAAAGTGCTTCACAGAACAGGGAAAAAATGCATTAAAATCACAAAGAAAAGACAGAAATCACAAAATCTTAATTTAAAACATTTTAAAGGTGCCATTTTCAGGCTATCCGTCAAATAGTTTAAGACATAAAAGATAAGAGTGCAAAGAAAAGCATTTCAGTCATATGCACAGCCAAACAAAACAGTTTTTAGTTTAGATTTGAACATTGCCAGAGTAGCGGCCTGTCTCACATCCTCAGTAAGACTGTTCCAGATTTTAGCTGCATAAAACTGAAACGCACATTCTCCATGTTTAGTCCTGACTCTGGCACCAGCAGGAGGCCGGTCCCTGAGGTCCTCAGAGTCCGAGATGGTTCATATGGCACTAACATGTCCGAGATGTACTTTGGTGCTAGGCCATGGAGAGACTTGTACACAAGCAGAGCTGCTTTGAAGTCTATTCTCTGAGCCACAGGGGGCAGTGCAGAGACCTGAGCACAGGACTAATGTGATCGTACTTCCTGGTTCTAGTCAGGACCCGAGCAGTGGCGTTCTGGATGTACTGCAGCTGTTTTACAGCTCGTTTGGAGAGGCCAGTGAGCAGGCCGTTACAGTAGTCTAATCTACTGGAGACAATGTTTTTTAGATGGTAAAAAGCTGCTGATGTGATTGATCTGGCGTGGCTGTTAAAATTCAAATCTGAGTCCATTATTACCCCCAGATTTCAAACTTGATTTGTAGGTTTTAGAGCGAGACTCTGGAGGTGACAGTTAACACTTTCTCTTTGAAATCATCGTCTTTGGCCCACAGAAACAGTCTTGTCTGAGTTCAGATGGAGAAAGTTGTTCTGCATCCACACACTGATCTGTTGGATGCAGTGACAGAGTGAATCCACTGGTCCATATTCCCCTGCCGTGAGTGTCGTCTGCATAATTGTGATAGGACACATTTTCGCTGCGGAGGTTGAATAGAAGGAGTCCCAGGATTGACCCTGTAAAATGTATACTTTATTGCTCATCCTGAAAAACATGCATTCTTATTGTGAGCAGGTTTGCCTCTCCACAGATCTGACCTGGTGGTGTCACCTGCTTGTTTCTCTGGAGATGGACGAGTTTAAAGTCACTCTGTGGGTCATGTCTAAGCAATAACACAAAAATAAATAAAAAATTGCATAAATATTTGGGTTTTACTTTAAATTAAAGGTGATTTTAATCTAAAGTTGATTTGTAAAAGCAGATATCTTTGTTTTGAACATTCTGAAGGGATGGAATTATATTTTTACACACTAAAATGGAGTAAACCTTTGAAAACCCTGCTGGACAAAGAGCAAATTGTAAGCCTTCAACATTTTTTGTTTTCTCAAATGGCACTTTTGCAAATGAACTCTTCAATTATTGCACTACAAAGTCTGCCTTATCACATGACCGTTTGATAAAGCCTTGTTGTTGTGAAAGTAGCTCTAAAGAAGTGCTGTTTCTGGATCTGTAAAGCTGCAAAATGAGCCTCGTCCGGCACAGCAGTTTAGACCCAGTGGTTCTCCGTCGCCACCGCCTGATCCCGGCGGAAAAGTATAATTAAACTAATATAATAATGCAACAAGTGTATTTTGTAATCTTTCAAATGAGTTCATAAAGTATTATTTCTGCTCATTTGTGTGGTCATTTTTGAGGTAATTTGTGTGGTCATTTTTGAGGTCATTTGTGTGGTCATTTTTGAGGTCATTTGTGTGATAATGTCATGAACATTAACGATTGTATTTTTAATGATTCGTGCATGTTTGAGTTTAGCAGAAGTCTCAAATAATCTCAAGATTTTGGCCTCAAGTCAGAGTCAAGTCCCAAGACAAAGAAAGCCAAGTCCCGGCCAAGTCCCGGCCAAGTCAAAGAAAACCAAGCCAAAGAAAACCAAGTCAAAGAAAACCAAGTCCAAGCCAAGTCCCGAGTCAAAGGCCCACAAGTCCAAGTCAAGACCAAGTCCCTAGTTTGAGTTTAAATTCCTTTCAAGTCAATGCCAATTTTTACATACATTTTTTGTAATGTATATGTTTTTGTTTTTTTATTGCTGCATTTATTTATTTTTTAAAGTCCTGGTGACCAATAGAGAAGTGAGGAGGGACATGTTCCAGTTTGTTCCTATAACAGAAAGTAACAACACCTGTTTCAGGAGGAGCAGCAGCAGCAGCAGCAGGACTCCAGGTCAAGTCTCAAGTCCCAATCCACACCGTTTTGTCCTGCATCTGAGGCTTGAGTGCTCAGGACATTTTCTATGCCACATTTAGAGCAATATTTTGGTTCACTATGTACAAAATGTAAAATCGCAATCTATGTATGTTGTAATTTAACATAAAATACCCATAAAAAAGCTGTGTTTGTCTTCTATATATGTTGGATCGCTAAAATATCTGATTATCTAAAAGGGTATTCATATTTACCTTCGCCTACCTCTAAAACCTGATTGCTGTAGGTCGGAAGAGGGGTTAGTCCTATTTGGTTTGTCAAATATCCTTATATGGATAAAGCGTCTACATCAAAGCAAGTAAATGCATTTGGGTTAATGTTCGGCCCTGTGTCTTTTAGATGTGGAGGATTTCTGGTTAGATAATCACAGCATTGGCCAAACCGGGAACCACCCACTGTGTGACTCACCTGTTTTGGAAATTCGAAATTCCGCCAACGATCGGGGTCCCCCAGTCCTGCCGCCTCGAGAGTCCAGGGGCTGCGGTTACTATCAGTGTGTGTGTGTGTGTGTGTGTGTGTGTGTGCGCGAGCGGTGTGATATTGCATTATACTTCATAAAAATGATGCAGCGTGAATCAATCGACACCTACGTACATTTTCTGCCACATTGGAATCAATAGTAACATGTCCGCAATCTCTCAGGATGTGGAAAACGCTTTGGAGCGGAGGTCCGCAACTGTGGTGCGGGTACAGGTGATGGCTTATGGAGCGGTGTAGTCTGGAGTCTTCGGCGTTGAAAATGGCCACTAATCATGTTGTCCTACTTTTCAGTTTTAGGGCTTAAGCAAGACTATTCAACTTTATTTCCAGAGGGCCAGATTTTTTGGAGGGCCAAGGCCCCTGGGCCAGAGCCCAGCACAACACGCCGCTACTGTATGACGTTTTGAGTCGCACAATTGAGTTCATACAATAACATAACTACTGCTAGATTAGATTTTTTTGTGAGAATAACATACAGAATACTTTACCATCATTACTTTTGGCAAAAAATTGCCCATCCAAAACTGAACCAGAAATTAAGATTAGGACTAAAGACCTAAGTACCAGCCAGGGTCAGAACCCAGGACTAGTCCAGAAAACAAACAAGGACTAGAACCCACCCAAAAGTAGGTCTAATCTAACGCTAACCCAGAATTAAACCAGTAAACGAAAAAATTTTTTTTTCAATATTTGGAAGATGGGTCATGGGCTGGATTAAATTGCTTGGCGGGCCTGATTTGGCCCCCGGGCCTTATGTTGAATAGCCCTGGTTTAAAGTTCAGTTGAAGTTTTGTCTTAAATCTGAACTCGGTTTGGTTTGAAGCGGGTTTGGATCTGGTTCAGACCTGGTTTCATGATGGACCTGGTTGAGATCTGCTTTGTTGGATTGATGTTCTCCTGGAAAGTGCCTCTGACCGGTCGGACGACTCGTCGAACTAAAATGCAGTTAAGATAAAAATGTTTTGAATTTTGCAAAAAATATTTTTTTTAACTCACAGAATTGCAAATTTTTTACGTTTATAATTTCACTTCCTGTTTGCGATTGATTACATCACACTAGGAATTTACCCAGCAAGCACTGGGCCAAAACTCAACTGATGTCACAATTATTATTATAATTTTTTTGGACAAATAAAAATATATGAGTGCGAGTTTAGAAAGTAAAAAATGTTTGTTTATATGTTTAAATTCTGCATATTTTTTTTTTTTTACCTCGAATGAGTGTCCCTAAGTGTGATGTCACTTCCTGTCATTTTCTACAGATTGTTCAACATTTTCTCCACAACTACCTGCTCGATTGGTGTAAAACTATCATTTATACGTACAACGGTATAAATACACCAAATAAGGTTATTCGTCACTTTAAGTTTATAGTTTATTCATGGTTTTCCTTTGAACTGAAATGGCCATGGTTTTGTCCCACACTTTACAAACCTGCTCGTCTCCATCGAGATGTTGTTTTGTCTGGAATATCCCACAGCACATGGCATTGAATGTATCTTGCATTTCGCCGTTTCAGGTATTACCTTGAAAAACGGGATCTCATTCATAAAACTTGACGTGGAGTTCTTACTGAAAGCGCGTAGTGACTAAACAAAAACTTTATACAAACTTCCTCAAACTGGAAATTAAAAAAGTGACATCACACTAGGGACACTCATTCCAGTCAAAGTTTATGCATAATTTACACAAAAGAAACAACTTTTTTTGAGACAGTCATTCAACAAAATAAAGTCGCTCTCATATATTTTTATTTGTCAAATTTTAAAAAATTGTGGCATTAGATGAGTTTCCTCCCAGTGCCTGCTGGGTAATTTCCTAGTGTGATGTCATCAATTACAAACAGGAAGTGAAATTATAAACTTAAAAAATGTGCTATACTGAGGAAACATTTTTATATCTTTTTAACTAAATTGAAAATATATTCATCTTGACTGCATTTTAGTTCAGTGAGTTGTCCAACCTGTCGTGGGCCCTTTGATTTAGACTTTGAAACCCATAACTCCTGATGCCAAATCCTTTGTGAATCAATGTACGCTGAGATGATGACATAACCTTCAAAAGTGTAAGAAACGATAACTGTGCTGAGAGAGTTTCCTTTTGGCAGAGAGTGGGAGTACGTGAGAGACTTGGCGCTGGCATGTTGCTGACTGGCCACCACGGAATCTACTCAGCGCCTGTGCCAGTCTGGTGCCCAAACGGAGAATTTCACCCACGCAGAGGGTCCTGTGTGAGCACGCTGTGGCTGTCATCCCAGCATGTGCTCGAGCAGCTCTCTCCGGTCTCCACTCACGATGCACCGGGAGATGAACCTGGCACGGATGTATTACTTCATGTTTAGTTTGTTGTTTTGTTGTTGTGTGATTTCGCTTAAAGTAGCAACAACAACAACAACAACAACATAACTGTGTCGAATAAGATTTTAAACATAGATTATTGGAAGGTAGTGACCAAGCCAAGCACAAAGAGAGATGGAGATGGGCCCCCAGCGACCACTGCTCCTGACAGGCGGCCCAAGTGGCACTGGTTGAAGGATGGGTCAAATGCATAGAACAAATGCATTCTACTACAGGGACAATAAAAGCTAAGCTAATCTAATTTAACCACACAGTCACTCATACATTGCACTTCTAGGCTATGTATAACAAAGAGCAAAAATATTCAAGATTCCCATTCAAATTCACAAATACTTAACAATATAGATGTAGTAATCCAAATAGTAAAAGCCTTGAGTTGAATAAGGCACAAATATATTAGCTTTGCATGCTATATGTTAGCCTGCTACAGCTAACAATCACGTAAATAAGTGCAACGTTATCACAATCGGGTTTTGTTTACATTTATGTAAGTTTGTGCACTTGATACACGCCCTCGTAACTGCCACACACAACATGGGATCCCACGTGCCGGGGCTGGGGTGTTTATGTAAAACGACGGGCAGCCGCCGGGGCCAATCGCAGTTAGTTTGCGCCGAGTCCGTCACCCTTCCCATGGCAACCCTCAGCTCTGGGCCAATCAGAGCGGGCCGGGGGCGGGAGTTTAATTGAGGTCGCGCGGCGGGCTCTGTGATTGGCTGTCGTGGTGGAGCCGGAGCGAGCCGGGGAGGAACTGATGGCCAGTGTGTCAAGCCGTCTGAGCGGCGACTCCCATTGAGTAAACCGGGATGCGATACAACTGTGTCTCCGCGGAACAACTTTCTTTTCCCCCCCGATCGCGTACGGATTCTTGAATTTTCCCTCGACTGCACTTGGTGAGTTTTCTCCATTTTACTTTTAGCGAGGACAATAAACTAGCGCAGAAAAGCACGAGTTGCATAACGAAACACGTCTGCGCATGCGCCATCATGCTCCGTCGCTCTACTTTCCCCACGTTTTAACGTTAAAAATGAGCCGTTTCGTGACTTTCTGTCGTTTTTGTTGAAATGAGAAGCGTGTTTTTTCGCCACGTACGGACGATTTGCTGTGATTGCGCGGCCGAATTGCGCGCGGTTTGGCCAAAACGGTGACTTTTACATAACTGTGTCAGTGTACCGTGCAGTGGATTGCAGGTCAACGTGTGTGTGGATTTTGAATATCAGGTCAATGGGAGCTCGATGGGGGGAAGGGATTTACCTATGTATTTACTTTTAAAGCAAAATACAAAACACTTCCTTTTGTTCAGGTATATTCTTATTGTATTTGTGTGACATCATATTGACATTTTCGTTATTTTCACCAATGGGGCTTGTTAAGTACCAACCAAATACCTTATCTTGCAACATTGAGTTATTATCTTTGTATTATCGCCCTGTAGAGACCTGTATACTTATTTTGCAAAGATCTCATCATTATGTTTAAAATAACGGTTTGCTGGGGTCTCCATCCCACTTGTGTTTCCGTTTTTAATTTGACATGAAAACACATGGATGGCACCATTTAAACAGCGCATGTCCATATTTAATTAATAAACACGTTGAAATAAACGTGTTAATTTTATACTACTTGGGACGTCGTGTTCTTTTCCCATGGTGGGTCATCCGGGTATCAGCACGAGCTCGTGATGCTTTACTCAACTTGACCACGGCAAAAAAACGTCAAAGAGCTGCCCATAAGAAGGCATGGCACGACTGGAGTAGAGGCCCAAAAACTGCACTTTGGAGATCACAAAACAATCCCTGTGTGGTGCAGTGTGAATACAATAAAATAAAAGGAATAGATCCATGACATAAACGCACGGTGACCCCATCTGAAGTTACAGGTTACTTGTTACCAATGCGTGGCAAAAGAGCCGTAAAAAGTTGTTGTTGCATTTGTTTTTCCAATCTAGTCAATATTTTTGTTCATTACGTGGGAAAAAAACAGCCTTTTACATCGTTATTTCAGCGCCAGAACACCGTAGCCTACATCCAGCCTGCACCGGTCTTGCACAGTGAAGCGCCCTTCCGAATCTCGCGATAGTTTGCAATTATGTCATTTCGAGATTTGATGTAAAAGTATGCCCTTTAAAAAAAAAAAAATAGCCCTTTAAAAAAAAAAAAAAAAAGAAAGAAAGGAAAGGAAAGAATGCGCTTCTGGAGTTATATAAATGCTTTTTTTATTTTATTTTTTGTAATACATTATTTATATAAAATGGCGCCACAGTGTGAACTATGCGACGTTTTAATCATGTTTTACGGCGTATGCTAGCACGTAAGCTTATTGTTTCTCCACCAACTGTCCCAAATATAAACGCATTACGTTTTTGATGACCGTTTTTTTGACGCAGGCGCCGGGGCGTGCGCCAAATCGAGCAATGTGCGATGGGTTTATGAAAGGGGCTACGGTCGCTTTGGCGCCATGTGACGTTGTATAATGCCCGGGATACGTGCTGCTGGTGCTGGGAGGGCATTTGCATGATGTCACTGCTATTTCCACTTGTACTGCCTTTCCTCAGCTTCTCATAAAAAAAAAATTAAAAACATTTAAAAAAAAACACTTTAATGCAATTTAAAGCCATTTTTGGACCACTAATTACATTTTATGCAACAATATTTCCCAACACTTCCACTAAAATTGGCCCCCAACTCAAGTCTGTATGTTAAAATATTACCAATGTTGTAAAATGTACTGTAAATGACATTGTATATTCAAAACGCTGGCCTACAGCATTGCATTTCTTGAAAAACTCAAACAGACCAAAAATAGACTGATTAAGCGATTAGGCAGTTGTATCACAAAGGGCCGATTGTGTATTGTTGTTATTAGTCATTTTTTAGGCAAAGTTCAGTCTGTGTTAATCCCTCACAACAACACCCCTGCCTAATTCCCTTGTACACAAGTTTGAAAGAATGCAGATTATTGATTTGAAGATGATTACTTTTTCACGTGCACCGCTTTAATTTATGTAACCCAAAACTGCTGTGCAATATCGGTCACATGGTCGTTTCATAAGCTTGAGAAATATGACACTATCGCCCGCTCTCCCGCCTTCCCGATCGCAAAACAGACATGCAAAAAAGACCGGTTTGATTGTTTATTATCTCTGGCCCGCGTTTCCATTGGCTCGCCCGCGTTGAACCTGTCGGAAAACCACGGACCCCGCTCCGATTGGCCCCAATCGTGCAGCCAATGGGAAGCCGCGCTTGCGCTCTAATTGCACTGGACTCTAGAGTGGGTAATGTCAAAGGTGGGGTCTTCTGTGAATGGTTGGCAAAAAGGCACATTATCGTTTATTTATTTATTTTTTAAAAAATTTTTCTTGGGATTAAAATGCGACTTGGACAGGTTGAGTTATGTAAAATAAAAATACAAATCTTACGTAAAGTCCCGTTGCTCGTTTCGCACACTTACATAAATGGCTGCAACATGATCTGACTCACAGGAAACAAAGTTTAAAAAAAAAAAAGTAGTCTCAGATTGACCACGCCGATGCCCCCGCACGGAATAATATCTAAGAAAAGCAGAGGTTTTTGCACTATATACTTGTAGTTATTCTGGCTGGGTACGTTGTGTTTATCTTTTTAAAGAAATGCGTGGGTTGATCTGTGCCCACACGACAGATACAATTCAAGATACAATTCCAGGACGGATCAAATGCAGGATGGCCTGGTTTGTCTGGAGACGAGCAGGTGACGCCAAGTGACAGGTCAAATATGTGGAATGGCCACTCTTTTTCAGCATTTTTAGCAGTATTAAGAAGACATTTAATCGACTAAATGGAAGACATACACGTTTAATGCTAGTGTGGGACATTCCCATCTAAGCGACATCATCTTCGTTAGAAAAAAAATGTCTCATTGTGCGCTTTTTTAAGTCTGTACTGCGTAGAAACTGGTTGCGAGTTTAGCGTTGACTCATTTAGGATCATACAGTTTGTTTCTGAGTGTGGCGCGCACGCTTCGGGGTTATTTTTTGGGTTGACCGTCGTCCGCACAGTTGACTTTCATCCGAAGGGCCCTTTTAGAAAGATTGAACTGGCTCTAAGCGCTCTGAGGCTTAAGTACCCTCTAAAGGGCACTCGGCGCGCGGACCTTTCAGCAGGAACTTTTGAAGTCCTTGTGTGAAAGTGTGATTGAGGTCATCACCAGGTTTACCGCTGAACTCTGGCTGCTTTCAACCTTCGGTCAGATCAAAGCGTACCGTAGTGTTGATGTACTACGTTTTCTTTCCTTTTGTAAAACAGTCTGGCATATATAAAATCATACGTTCCGTGATTGCGTTTTAAAAAACGACAAATCTGATGCACAGAGGACCAACTGGGGATGACACATGGGACAGTGCAGAAAAATAATACATTAAAAATATATATATTATTGTTGTTGTTGTTGTTTTTTTAATTGTTTATTATTATTTTTATTATTGTTGTTTGTTTTCATTTTCCAAAATTAAAAAACATAAAGCAACAAACACAAACGTGACAAAAAGAAACACATTCGTTTAAAAGAAGAATTTAGGACGGTGTGGCATCCAAAGAAAAGGAAAGTTAAGGCACACAAAGTACAGAACCAAAGTCCCATTTAGTCCAGTTCCCCGTCGGTCGTGATGTCGTCCTTAATCGTCGTTTGTGTCATGCCTCGATAATACATCTGACCACCAATAACCCATGCCTATTTGTTTGTAACCATGTCCCCTTTTCTTCTTTTTAGGATATTTCTCTCGTCTGAAGCAGAATGTGGACGATCACCTGATCTCTCAGCGCCGCCTCGTGACCCATGTCTGAAGACCGCGATCCAAAGCACTACCTGTTCTCTCTGGACGGCCGGGACATGGCCAGCAGTTACAGCGACGCTTGCGGCGGGCGCGGCGGCGAGCTGGAGCCCGAGCTGGGCCTGGCGTCCGAGGGCAGCGACAGCAGCCACGAGCGCGCCGCCTCGCCCGGGCCGCCGCACGACGACAGGAAGCGCCCGCGGGCTGCCCTGCACGAGGACGTGGAGATGGGCTGCAGCGGCTCCAGCGGCAGCGGCACCGAGTCGCACGGCAACGAGTCGCACGGAAACGAGTCGCACGGCAACGAGTCGGTGGGCAGCTCCAACGGCAACGGGAAGGACTCGGCGCTCTTGGAGTCGTCGGGCAGCAACAAAAGGTAAGCGCCATCACACGGGACTGTGCTGGTTTAGATGGACGAGCGGTCAAGACGTTCAGGGGCAGTTTCACAGCAGAGGGCGCAATATGCCACAATTTAGATTATATGAGTGTTGTTTTGAAGATATGCAACGTTTGAGTAGTTAATAAAGGTTTATGGTGAAAACTCTATCAAAAAAGCTTTCAAATATGGCAGTGATATTTCTGCCCTTTTGTGATTTCACTTTTGTCTGATAATTAAACCTCAATTAAAGTGTTATAACATGTCTTTTAAACATTTCTGTTGGATTGACTATTATTCTCGGGACGCTCCAAAATATATCCAGATATCCGTATATTTCATATTTGTTTTTCAGTACTGCCCACTCGCATTACCCAGTCCCCTTTGTGTCGCTGCTGAAGGTCTCAGTGCGGCTTAGCAGGAGGATTCGCTGGGCAGTGTCAGCCGATTGTGTGTCAGGGCAGTAAGTAGTAGAGAGTAACAGCCCTCAGGACAAAAGCCTCAACAACACTCGAGTCCGGTACAAATATATATATATATATATATACCAATTTCAATACGCAAATGCTAATAAAACCCCTTTTTTTAATATATTTATTTTGTTACTAGACAATATCATGTAATTTCTGACACAATATTAGTAGTTTAATGAATTACTGTGTGGTTTCATACTAATTCTGATATACATATATTTATATATGGAGCAGACCGTTCAGAACTATTCAAAAACGATAAAAATTTTTCCTGTACCAGTTTTTTATTTGTGTTTTGATACTCGTCCAAATGAGTATCTAGTTTTAGTATTGAATAGTGTCTCATTTTTTAAAATACTTTTGACTGTTTTAGTCAAATTATTGGTGATTTATTGGATTAATGTCATTCTATATTAGAGTTTACATAGACAAACATTTTGTTGTTGTTGCAATGACCCTAAAGGATGATCGTGTTGTCTTTCTAGACCGTTTATCTCGTAATCATCGTGTGGTGCTGGGCTGTTTTTCTCTCCTACAGCAAAACGGATGAATCAGTAGTATTTCCTTAAGCCCCGTAATGCCGATTAATCAATGAAACCAGTTAAACATGAACATCTCTTTTGACCGTACTCCTTTTGCCAACACCAAAAAAAAAACAAAAAAAAAAGCAATGCCCTGGACTGTGAGAAGCGTTTAAAGTTTAAAGTTTCCTCCACTGTCCTGCTGCCATCTAGGTCACGGAAGTAAGCTTCATTTAACGTAATAACGCCGCTGTTTTTTTGTTTTTGTGTGTGTGTGTGTGTGTGTGTGTGTGTGTTGTTGTTTTTTTTCCTCCCACTTCTGTGTCTGACTCATCACAATGGACGGACCACTCTCCCCCCGGCAGCAGTTTTGATTTCGCATTACATGAGAGGTTACAAAAGAGCGAGTTCGGGGGGGGAGAAGAAAAAAAATGTCGATTTGCCGAGCAATTTCCACAGTTTCCTCACAAAAGATGACGAATTAAAAAAATGCGCTGGAGCTAGATAACGTGCTCTTTTTTCTTTTCTTTTTTTGTGAATGGGCGAAATGTGTGAATGTAAGGCGCAATCATCTTTCTGGCGTCGCTTTTTCTTTCTTTCCGTTGTCGCAATAAACCGAATCAATTTGACACTTCAATTCACAGTTTGGGGCCGTGCGACGCGGCGGAACGACGCGGCGGAACGACGTTATGAACGGGTTGTTTTTTCAGAGCGAACTTGAACTCCCTGAAGCTGGTGGACGCTTCCAACATGCGGACACGAAGTCGAATCGATTTTTACAATGTCCTAATGATGTTATTGCGGATAAATGTGAGGGTTTACGGTTCATAGGTCGCTACAAAAACGTGACCACGGCTGTACAGTTTCTGATGATACTTTTGAAATTAAATTCATCTCGTCCCAGTCTTAATTCTGGACTCGATATTACGTTTTGAAGTGGTAGCAAAGACACTACAAATGCAAATAGCTTGTCGGGACTCAAAAGTCTGGTGTGGGTGTCGGCATACACCGCTATTCCGTCGCTAACCTTTTTGCGTTTTTCATTTATTTTAACAGGGAAATGTCCTGACCCACTTTCCAACGCTTCATACTTGTCGTTCGGGCCGTTTCTGTCTGTTTTGAGCTCATTTTTCACAGCTTTAATTACAAACGATCCACTTTTATTTGACATATCTTCAAAACAACAGCTGCAATACTGTCAATTCATTTATTTTTTTAGCGCCGCGGTGGTTGTTCGCCGCCGCGCTCTGTGTCTCGGCACGTTTTGCGACAATAACGTTTTAAATTGTGTGTGTTTTTTGTTGTTGTTTTTTCCCCCAGCTCCAACTCTCACAGTCCTTCACCGCCGAGCAGCTCCAACGCCTTCAGCCTGGTGAGCTCCGAGCAGGACAACCCTTCCACGAGCGGCTGCAGGTTTGTACCACGCCCACCGCGCCCACCCACCCCCCACCCCCCCCCCCCCCCCCCCAGACACCACGCCCACCCCCACCTGTCCTGTGAACGCTCGGTAAAGTTAAGAATAAACCGTACTTAAACCAATTATTATGTTTTCTGAGCGGAGTTCATCTCTTCTGCTCAATTATACATGTATATCCAGTATTTTCTATTCCCAAATAAAACGGAACTAAACTAAATGTCTTGCTGCGACAATAACACATTTTCACGATACTATTGAAACTTTACTAAGATTTAAACTCCAAAGCAGGAAACCCCCTTTTTAAAGATGCAATATTGTTCAAAACATGAGCTCCAATCAAAAAAATAAAGCAAAATGAAAGGTGTAGTGGTTAGTTTGTGCCCTCGCAAGACCCCAGAACACGACTAATTAGTGAATGAAAAGTCAACGTGCTAATTAGCTCGACAGGCTTTTGTCTCGCTCTGAAGTTAAATTTAAACCGCCGCTGGCATCAGGCAGACGTGGCTTTTGTTCGGAGGCGCACAATTCGTCCAGAAAGTGACGCCAAACGCGATAAGATGTACGTAGTTCTTGTCGTGCGGTGAGATGAGCGAGACGCGGCGTTCGCAAAAAGCCCCTCCGCGCGCCGATGGCTCCTCCCGCTCTGCTCGTTTGTACGTGGTGAATGTGACAGCAGCGAGACCTCGTCAATTCAACCCGACACGTCTTTCTGTCTCCTGTTTGCAGTAGCGAACAGTCAGCCAAGGCAAAGACACAGAAGGAGCTCTTCAAGACCCTCAAGGAGCTCAAGATGCACCTGCCGTCGGAAAAGAGGAGCAAGGGGAAGTCGACCACCGTCAGCACGCTCAAATACGCCCTGCGGTGTGTCAAGCAGGTCAAAGGTAAGCAGGCCCCCCTTTGGACGCTCTGTGCTGACCTTTTGTCACGCCGTGCTGCTTTTATTCTTCTCGCTTCACGTTGTATTTATGCAATTTATGTATTTTCCAGCAGCTTTTTAACGTGCAATTGAAATGTTGCTTTTCGCAGCCAACGAAGAGTATTACCAAATGCTGATGATCAACGACAGCCAACCGCCAGGCTTCGATGTGTCGTCGTACACCATCGAAGAAATCAACAGCATCACCTCCGAATACACGCTCAAGAACAACGTAAGAACGCCTCAACGAAACCTTTTACGCGCGCGCGGGACTTGTATTAATCGTTCGCCGTCCCCCCCTTCACACGCAGGACATATTCGCCGTGGCCGTCTCGCTCATCACGGGCAAGATCGTGTACATCTCGGACCAGGCGGCGTCCATTCTGAACTGCAAGCGCGAGGTCTTCAACAACGCCAAGTTCGTGGAGTTCCTGACGCCGCAGGACGTCAGCGTCTTCTACAGCTTCACCACGCCGTACCGCCTGCCGTCGTGGAGCATGTGCACCGGAGCTGGTACGTCACAAAAGTGGGCATTCCTCAGGGCGTTAATTTAATTTAATTTATTTATTTTTGTCGATTATTTGTCACGGGGGGGTTAATTTAATTCCACATGTAGCTCGCACATGGACCACCTGCCGCACAGAGAGACACGCGTTCGTTTCCTCCGCGCACACATGACCTCACACGTACTGAATTAACGGGGCCCCATCGCACCCGGCGGCCGTGGGCGCGCGCAACATGTCAACCTTTTTTTTGGCCCGCGCCAACGTGTCGGATGTATCATTTTTGACGTCACGGCGGTCTATTTTTTGCAGCAGCGTGTCGAAAAAGAAAAAGTGGCGTTTTGTATCCGACGGAACGCCAACGAGATGGTCGGCGACTAAACGTGGCCCGTCGACAACAAACAGAGGTTTAATGGCAAAGACGGTGGCGCTATTAAAGGAAAATGTCCAAAAATGAATAAACGGTTTCACATTTTTATCAATAATACACTTTATTTGCAAATATTCGCCAACTCGAAGCCTTCAGTCGCCACATTTTTAAACGTTTATTTGGTTTGATAATCGTTTGACTTGTCGACCGCGAGAATAAAAGCGAATTCCAGCCACATATCAACCAAATAAAGAGGAATAAAGCAGATCGTAGCCAGTTCGAACCTGCACGCGTACTTAAAAACTCTTTTAAATGTGAAATATTCCAACGTTTTCCAGAATGCTACGAGTGTGAAAGCGACTTCTCACTGTTGAGCAGAGAGAACAAACCCAGACCTGAGCCCTTGTGTCCAGTCTTTTATTTTTGGAACCGCTCTTGAATACATTTGATGTTTATATATTCATCCCTCTTTCTCCCCCCCAATCCAGAGTCCTCTCCCACCGAGTGCATGCAGGAGAAGTCCTTCTTCTGCCGCATCAGGTAAATGCCCCCGTGGAAACCCCTGCTGCGCTCCAGGCAACAGGAGGTCCTATTGTTTATCACTCACCAGTTTTAGACCACATTTAGCCCCAAATATAATAAAAAAAAGACGTGAAATTGCGAAACGAGAAATCAAAAACATGTAAATTTCCCATTCATTATTATATTAAAGGTTTTTTTTAGGGGCTAATCAGCTTTGTGGTCATTTACTGACGACAAGACGTATTTTATTTCAATTCATATCTTAATAAAACCACTCATTTATGAAGGCGTTTTGTCACATTTTCAGTTCATTCTTAAAAGGCAGAGGCCACTCACTGTTCGCAAACTAAATATCTCCTCGCGGTTTTCAGCGGCGGAAAGGAGCGCGAAGGCGATCTCCAGTACTACCCGTTCCGAATGACCCCATATCTGATGAAAGTCCAGGACGCCGAGCTCTCCGAGGAACAGTTCTGCTGCCTCCTGCTGGCCGAACGGGTGCACTCCGGATACGAAGGTAAGGGGGGGGGAAACAGTGGAAACGTATGATTATGAACCGGGTATCATCTCGTGGGGTTTTTTGCGTCTCGTCCTTTATCTCCAATTATAGTCTGATTTATTGTTTTCGGTTATCCTGTCGCACGCATTGGGATTAGTTTAAGACGGGACAAGAAAAGCACGAGTAAACTGCATAATTTGTATGTTAAGGCTGACTAAATTCACAGTTAATTCCTAAATCTTCCTGGCCTTCTCCTTCCAATACAAATCCTTTCTAATCTTAATAAAACTGCTCGACTCGTACGAATTTCGATCGGTTAAGACGGCATTAATCGACGAAATGACTAACTTTTACTAATTGACATTGTTATTCTGTTCCAAGCCCCCCGTATTCCACCAGACAAGAGGATTTTCACCACCACGCACACTCCCAACTGCGTGTTCCAGGACGTCGACGAAAGGTCCGTAGTTCAGAAAACGACAGAAACGTGTCTCTCCATTACTATATTGCAACACGCGAGACTGATTATTTTTGTGTCTCTTCGCGTCGCTCAGGGCTGTTCCTTTGTTGGGTTACTTGCCTCAAGATCTGATCGGGACGCCGGTGCTCCTAAATCTGCACCCCAGTGACCGGCCCCTGATGTTGGCCGTGCACAGAAAAAGTAATTGCTTGTTTTTTTTAATTGATTTGTACAGGAACAAATCCTCAGATTGCTGTTTTTGGCATATCTGGTACTGTATGTATGCATCTTCTTTCATTAAATGTCCTTTTTTTCGGTGTGTTTCCGCGTCCACAGTTTTGCAGTACGCCGGTCAGCCTTTCGACCACTCGTCCATCCGGTTCTGCGCTCGAAACGGCGAGTACGTCACCCTGGACACGAGCTGGTCCAGCTTTGTCAACCCGTGGAGCCGCAAAGTGTCTTTCGTGATCGGGAGGCACAAAGTGAGAATGTAAGTATCGACGTTAACGGTGACATTTGGGTTTTGTGGGTTTAAACCGTGCCATTTTTAGGGGCAAACGTTATTCAGACGATATTGTACGTAATAAATCTTGGCTTTAACACAAAATAAAAGTGTATTAACCATAAAAGGGCAGAAATGTCACTTTACATCCTTGTTTGGGAGATTACACTAGACTTTTTGACCTTTTTATATCTCCAAAAACGACAATTGAGATCTTTTTAGAAATGTTTCGGTATCTCCCACCTTTCGTGAGTCGTTAATAATATTCAAATTGTGTACTCATTTATTCCAGGGGCCCTGTGAATGAAGACGTCTTTGCGGCGCCTGCTTTCCACGGAGGCAAGATACTGGACTCCGATATACAAGAAATCAGTGAGCAAATCCACCGGCTCCTGCTACAAGTACGTATTTTGAGTGGAAATATACGTTTGCGCTCGATGATAAGTCTAGGCTTTTCAAAAACAAAAGCGCCCTTCACCCTCAGTAACCTTCCTCTTTTCCCCTCTCCAGCCGGTGCACAACATGGGCTCCAGCGGCTACGGGAGCCACGGCAGCAACGGCTCGCACGAGCAGCTGGTGAGCATCAGCTCCTCCAGCGAGAGCAACGGAAACGGCGCGGCGGAGAACACGCCGGAGGAGACGGGCAAAGCCAAACCCACGCGGACCTTCCAGGAGATCTGCAAAGGAGTGCACATGCTCAAGAACCAGGATTCACAAGTGAGCCTGCGCTCGCCCTGCCCGTCGCCCTCGCCGTCTGTGTCCAAACCGGAGCTGAAGAAGACGTCCGACTGTGAGTTCACCACCAAAACACACGCCTGCTACTCGCCTGCGCTCAGTCGAGGTCTTGTGTTTGATATTTGAACCATCGTGTGTGTTTTTAGCAGCTGCCTGTCAAAAGAGTCCAGCCGCGCGTTTGAAGGACTCTGCGCACCCTCTGCTGGCCAAAGACAGTACTGCAGCCAGTGTGGAGGACTTCACTTACAAAGATCAGACTGTGTGCTCCTACCAGCAGATCAGCTGCCTGGATAGTGTCATCAGGTAGCAACATTGAACCGGGCGCCTTTATATACACTCTATATTATGTGATTCTAATCCTTAACCTGTGTGTGCAGATACCTGGAGAGTTGCAACATTCCCATCACTGTGAAGCGGAAGTATCAGTTTTCCTCCAATACGACTTCCTCCAACTCTGATGACGGCAAGAAAGGGTCAGAGGAGGGCATCCAAGGGCCTCAGGAGCCTACCACAGGTACGTTTGTTCGATATTTAAAAATCAGCTTTTGTGTACACTATCAATAGCATTGGCTTGAAACTGACTGAGAACCTACCTACTATACTTAGATCCTCTGATGCTGCCCACCCAGCCAGGCCTTTCCAACATGAAAGCCCCTAAAAAGCCCCCCTCTGGGGCGCCTGCTGTTGTCGGAGCTCCTCTAGCACCACTCACTCTTCCGAGTAAAGCAGAAAGTGTGGTGTCCATCACCTCCCAGTGCAGCTACAGCAGCACCATAGTCCATGTAGGAGACAAGAAGCCTCAGCCAGAGTCCGGTCAGTATTGGTTTTAGTGTTATAAACAAACCCTGGTTACATATTTGTTTGACTGCTTCTGTATGTGTCTAACTTGTGTGAATTGTGCCTGGTGCAGAGATCATTGAGGACGTGGCCGAGAGCCCAGCTCCTCCTGCACAGCCGGTCTGTGTGGTGTCTCCCCCGAGCCACGAGAAAGAGGCCTACAAGAGACTGGGCCTGACCAAACAGGTTTTGGCCGCTCACACTCAGAAGGAGGAGCAGGCCTTTTTGAACCGCTGCAGAGAGCTCCGAGATGCCCGCTCTTTACAGAAGGACTATTCCACGTGTCTGCATAAGCAGAGGGGCGCTGCAAATGCTGAAGGTACACACACGCTCATGATTAGAAGCTTTAATCATGTCCTTTGATCTTTTCATTCTAAACTCGGGCCTGTCCTTTCAGAATCCTCCGGTTTAAGAGGAGCTGCTAAACAGTGCAGCGCCAGACCAGAGAATGCTACAAGGAAGGGCAACCGAAACAGGAAGTCTAAGAAGCCCCGTATGAAGCACCCCGACTCTTCCGACAGCGCCGTGTCCAACCGCAGACCTCGGCCTCCGCTGCAGGGGCTCAACCAGACCTCATGGTCCCCTTCAGAGGCCTCACAGTCTGCGTTCAACGTGTCGTACCCCACCATGGTGCCTGCCTACCCCCTGTACCCGCCTGCTGCAGCCGCCCCGCCCCAGGCTCCACAGCCGGACCCCTCCCTGTCGACCGGTTACGGAGAAGTCCAGAGCTCGCAGGCCCCACCCACTGCCGCGCCCTATCCTGCCCCCATCGTTACACCTGTGGTGGCTTTGGTGCTGCCCAATTACCTCTTTCCTCAGATAGGTCCAATCGGACAGTTGGGGGCTGCTCCCAGACCCGCCTTTTTCCCCGAGCAGACGCTGCATCAGCCGGCCTACATTACCCAGCAGGCCTTTCAGCCCCTTCAGCCCCCTCAGCCCACCTACTCCATACAGACTCAAGCCGCCTATACCACTCAGCAGTTTCCAGTGCAGACTTTTGCCTCTCAGCAGCCGTACCAACCGGCCCCCGCCCAGTACACTACGCCGCAGCCTTTCCAGGGCCCTCAGACGGCCTACACCACCCAGCAGCCCTTTGTACCGCAGCCCTCGTTCCCGGTGCAGACCCCGTTTGTGGCCCAAGCGGCCTATCCCACGCAGCCGTTCTCCTACAGTATGACGGCCGACGCCTCCAAAGCCCCCGCGGTGGAGCCCAGAGAAGGAGCCGCGTCTCGCTCCTCTACACCGGCCTCTGGAGCCCGGGAGCCCACCACCTCCCCACCTCTGTTTGAGTCCAGATGCAGCTCTCCTCTGCAGCTCAACCTGCTCAGTATGGAGGAAGGCCAGCGCTCAGTGGAACGGCAGGACAGCACAGTGCTCCCTGCTGGAGCTCAGGGGAACAACACAATGGGAGCGGCGGGGTCGGCAGAGGGACAGAAGAACGGACCTGCTGTCAAAGCTGAGAGCCACAAACAGGTGAGAGCTCAGGTTTACCCTCACATGTGCAGTTTATCAGAAAGTTCGTGACAGATTTAGTAAGATCTCAAGGCTTTGAGGATCTTGAAAAGCTCTAGATAAATCCAAGGCAACCGTACATCAACTTTGGGTGCATTTACATGGCCAGGAAAGATCAGATTGGTGTGGTTTACATGCAGAAAAGACATCGTTTTGGTTTTTTGAAGACAAAATCCACTACATTTTCAAATAACTCTTTCAAGCTTTACAATGTTGTCTTTCCTTTTTGTCTTTGCCACATTAGTTTCCCATTTTATGCGTCGTTTTCCAGAACCCGCATGAACAAACGATCAGAAAGAAATCCGATTACTCTTCATCAGACATTTCAGTTATGCGATAACTCCAGAACTCAAAGACTGACAGTGTCTTCCCCGCCTCTGCTCCAGGTGGAGTCTCCGGGCGACGGCGTGCACAGCGACGGGAACTCTTCGTCCTGCGACCTGCTCGACATCCTTTTGCAGGAGCAGGAGGACTCTCACTCCGGGACGGGCTCGGCCACCTCCGGCTCCATGGGCTCCGGCTCCGGGTCGGGGTCGAGGTCCGGCTCGGGCTGTAACGGCTGCGGGACGTCAGCCAGCGGCGCGTCGGGCAGTCGAACAGGTCGGTACGCAAACGCTGGTGCTTAGTTCTGGTCTGGAAGAACGTGTGATAATGTTTAGACCGCCACGAAAGGTTCTTGAGGTTCTAGACGTCATCGTTCTGGACGCGTTTTTAAAATATGAACAAACCAAATCTATTATCCAAACATACGTTGCGAGTTGAATTGGAATGACAACGCTTGACAGAGCTCGGGTGCGAGGAGAGGGGCAGTTTTGAAGTCCAGACGTGTTAACATTCGTTCAGAGAGTAAAGAGTACAACGGTATGTATTGAGAAGTACAAATGTCTTCTTGAATGATCTAGAACATGTTTCAGGAAGTAGCTTTAGCGTGCCAGCTCTGGTCAACTTGTGATTCCGCTCTTCTTAATGCTACTTTCTTCTTAATACTGTATTTAATGTATTTATTATATTTGTGTTAACAGGAAGTAGCAACACCAGCAAGTACTTTGGCAGCGTGGACTCCCTGGAGCACGACCCGAAGGCCAAAGCCAAGTCGAGAGGTGGAAGTGGCTGCGACGCTCAGTCTCAGGCCAAAGTGTCCACTCAGGGCGACGAAGACCACTTCATCAAGTACGTGCTGCAGGAGCCGCTGTGGCTGCTCATGGCCAACGCAGACGACAAGGTCATGATGACCTACCAGATGCCTTCAAGGTAAGAACGGCCCCTTTTAGCTGAACAGACATTAGTTCCCGCCATGATGAATACACTATAGACTGAAGGCACTAGACTAACGTTTTCCGTTGGTTGACAGGGACATTCAGAAGGTTCTGCGCGAGGACAAAGAGCGGTTGCGGCACATGCAGAAGAGCCAGCCTCACTTCTCCTCCGAGCAGCGGCGGGAGCTGGTGGAGGAGCATCAGTGGATGAGGAGAGGAGGTCTGCCCGCCGCCATCAACGTCAAAGTAAGAACCCACAGCGACGCAAACGTATAACCTCCTTCACTATGGTGTTGACATGTGCATTTAGCGCGGCGGTGTGATGAGTTTACCCTCGCTTCAGTGCCGCTGTTTCTTGTTTATCCAACAGGGGGCAGTATTGAGTTTAAATGACAGCGTACAGGGACTTTCGAGTTTATGTTCCTGTGTGAGAAACATGCAGAGTAAAGATCACGCCTGAATGTAGCATCTGCAGCACCAAACTTTACAATCCTGTACTTAAGTTACGAGTTCAAGACGGATTTATTCAAGTTTTAACTCTCAATATTAGACAGAATTGTTGTTTTTTTCACCAGTTGTCATGACATCTACAGTAGTTTACTCAAATACTAAAGAATATATCAAAAATCCTCCCCGTACCTTTGATTTGTATTTTTAAAAAGTATTAAACCTGGTACTGTCCATTTACCAGATTTATGTGTATCAAATGTGTGCACTTTTTATATGAAAGTAATACATGATGAAAAACATGTAATATATTTGTATTATTATTATTATTACTATTTTATTTTTTATTTTTTATTGTTACTATTTTTTAATTTATTTTAATATATATATATATATTTTTTTGTAAATCAAAGAGAACGTTCCAAATGGATATCTCTGAATTTGAGACGTTTTCCTTTTCTGCCGCGGCGCTTTGTGATGAGAAATTGCCAAAAACACTGACTTTTCTTTAATTTACTCGGAAATGCACATTATTAATTAAAGAAATATTAGAGGGATGTAATTTCAGAGCAGCACCTGATTCCCAAAAAAATCCCTGTAGTACTTTTCACGTTTCCTGCACCTTCTGACACACGTACGAACACTTAAGTACGCTCTATAAATACAACCTGTGCTGACTGACCGTGCGTTTCTCGTGTCCTCAGGAGTGCGTGTACTGCGAGGAGTCGGCGGCGCCTTTAGAGGACGAGATGCCCGACATGGACATGGGGGAAATGGGGGAGGACCTGCGGCGGGAGGCCAGGAGCACCCAGAGCCAATCGGTAGAGTCACAGCCTCAGCCCGACTCTGGCTCATGAACTCACCGCCGCCCGCCAACAGGGGGCGCCCGCGGAGCAGGCACGAGCCCCGTCCAGGACCTTTTCACGGACTCGGGACACAGACAATGACCTCCTCGCGATCGCACAAACGGACCTGGAACTGCGTGAAACCGTGCCATCGCTGCGAGGACGTGTAGGACAAATTATATTCATATAAATTATGGTATTGTTATAAATATCTATAAATATATTTTATTAAAGAAGGAAAGGAAGGTTTTAATTACTCAAACATCATTTTCCATCTGTAAAACGTTGTGTTGTTCAGTATCTAAAATGGGAAGCCACTTTTTTTTTACTTTTTTCCCTACACTGTCACTTTTTATGTCTATTTATTTATGCAAAGTTTAACAAAAGTAGATCGTGTATATATGCTGAAGCCAAACTTTGAGGAATTCTATATTTAATTTTGCATTGACGTCAACAACAACAATGTTAATTTATCTGAGAAATGTTTAGTTTTCTCGCCGTCGATGGCCTCTGCCGACCTTAAACCGCACGGCCGCTCCTCAAAACCAGTATCCACGCGCTTTTTCACCTTTCTACAAAGCCAATTGTCGGGTCAAGGAAGTGTTTCGACACATTTAACGGGGTTTCGGATGCACTGGAAGTTAAACGTAAAACTGTTTTCCTTTTCTTTTTTTTCTTTTTTCTTTTTTTGCATCCAAGAGCAGATTGTACAGCTTTATTAGAACTGATTTTATTATAAAATGCGCTTAAACATTGTCTGACTATGAACTGCTGCAAACACATCAGACCAACAGCAGCTGAAGGGGACCATTATTGATAAAACTGTATTTTTGACAGTTTTTTGTGCATATATTTGCGCACGTACATCCCCACAAACGTCAGTAAACTGTGATGTGAAGTGGCTCTTTTTAAAGTCGTCGAAGCTGTGAGGGGAAAACTGCGGCGCTACGGCCTTTTGAAACACCGTCTGTGCAGTGAATGTAACACAGACTTGTTTTGTCGTTCATCCAAATCTTCTCTTTTTTTTAAAGATCGTTATTACTACCTACTCTTTCCTCTCCGTTTTTGTTTAATTTAGTGTAACGGGAGACAAACTCTACCTCTGAAAATAACTCTTTTTGGTCCTGTTACTTGTTTTTTTGGGGGTTTTTTGGAGCTCGTTTGTGTGGGCAAAGCGCAACAAACAAAGCTGTTCCTGTTCTAAATGCACTAAAAAAAGAAAAAAAAGGCACGTTCGGATGTATTCGACAAAATGGTGCACCGCCTTACCAAAGTAAAGAGGGATTCTGGTCCAGGGATGTCACGATTGAACATGTTTTTTGATTATTTTTTTTATTTTTTTGTACGATTGTTTCGACGCCGCGACCAAACGGTGAAATCCTTAATCCACTTTCTTTCACGCGTCTCAAAGATCACATTCCTCCAGGAAGATTTATGAAGTCAAATGTTTCTGAATGATAAAGTAAAGCTAATGTGCACTAAATGTAAAATGCTTATTTCTTTGGTTGTTTTTGTCGAGTGTATATATTACATGGAAAATATTTTTGCTTCTAAAATTGTCATGTTTTATTTATTTATTTAGTTCTTACGATTTGTATTGTGCCCTGAATGATCACAATCGTGGATTAACCCGATAATCGTGACGTCCCTGAGCAGGATTACACGTTGTCCGGTTGTTGGAAGCGCCTGTAAATGCACACGATCTGTCATTTTGTCTCCTTGCCCACTCCTTGCCCACTCCTTGCCCACTCCTTGCCCACTCCTTGCCCACTGGACAACTCTCACTGCCACGTGCTTATTAGTGGGAGAGATTCTGTGTTTGAGAAATTAAACCAACGTTTTTTAAAAAAGCTTTTAAATGTTGTGTTTTTCTTTCAAGACATTTCTGTGTTTCGGTCGTCAAACCTTCAAGATTCGACAATATGAGTCCGATTCCACTGACAGAGCAAAGGCCTTTTATGAGTGACTGAATACAGAGTTGGACCAATGGTTTTCAGTAAAATGAGCCCTAGTTTAGACCTGGCTAAGTCCTCGTTTAGACCTGGTTAAGTCTTCGTTTAGACCTGGTTAAAAGTCTTCATTTAGACCTGGTTAAAAGTCCTCGTTTAGACCTGGCTAAGTCCTCATTTAGACCTGGTTAAAAGTCCTCGTTTAGACCTGGTTAAAAGTCTTCATTTAGACCTGGCTATGTCCTCGTTTAGACCTGATTAAAAGTCCTCGTTTAGACCTGGCTAAGTCCTCATTTAGACCTGATTAAAAGTCCTCGTTTAGACCTGGTTAAAAGTCCTCGTTTAGACCTGGCTAAGTCCTCATTTAGACCTGATTAAAAGTCCTCGTTTAGACCTGGCTAAGTTCCTCATTTAGACCTGATTAAAAGTCCTCGTTTAGACCTGGTTAAAAGTCCTCGTTTAGACCTGGCTAAGTCCTCGTTTAGACCTGGCCAAGTCCTCATTTAGACCTGGTTAAAAGTCCTCGTTTAGACCTGGTTAAAAGTCCTCGTTTAGACCTGGTTAAAAGTCCTCGTTTAGACCTGGCCAAGTCCTCATTTAGACCTGGTTAAAAGTCCTCGTTTAGACCTGGTTAAGTCCTCATTTAGACCTGATTAAAAGTCCTCGTTTAGACCTGGTTAAAAGTCCTCGTTTAGACCTGGTTAAAAGTCTTCATTTAGACCTGGCTAAGTCTTCGTTTAGACCTGGTTAAAAGCCCTCGTTTAGATCTGGTTAAAAGTCCCCGTTTAGACCTGGCCAAGTCCTCGTTTAGACCTGGCTATGTCCTCGTTTAGACCTGGTTAAAAGTCCTCGTTTAGACCTGGCTAAGTCCTCGTTTAGAACTGGCTAAGTCCTTATTCAGACCTGGAATGGTCCTGTTATAAACCTGGTCCAGCTCTGGTGGTACTCTGGATTTTGCCGTACATTACGGTAACTGTCCAAAGGTTGTAATCACTCTTTGCAGCGTTGCCAGGTTCAACATGGATTAAAGCCAAAAAAGCAGATTACAAATGAAACTCCAAACTTAAATAAAAAGTCTTGGTCGGGTTATAAGATCCAAAGTGGGGAGAGCAGCCGAAATATGTACTCAAGAATGATGCTACGTTCAAATAATATTACTCAAGTAGATGTAAAAAGTAGTGACTATTCCTCAAGTAAGAGTAAAAAAAAAATACTTTGAGAACCTATGACTTGAGTAACAGTTTGGACATAAAATGTATCTAAAATCTGATTTATGAGTTCATGTAATTGGACGTTAAATAATTTCCAAAGAATAAACGCCTCCAGGAAAGAAAAGCCGACACACAAAAGACTCCGGACCCCCGCAGCCTCTCTCCCTCAGACAGTTGGCGTTCTGCTCGGATCAGGCTGGATCTCCCCTGGGATCTGGTCCAGGGCCATATGTTCTGATCCACCGTTACATCTCCCTGCCGCCCTCGCACCAACTGTGGCCCTTTTTTTTTTTCCCCCTGGCCCCCCTGACCTCAGAACTCAGATGCTCAGATGCGATTGTCCCGTTCGGAGGAGGAGAGACATATTCAGGTGATGAGGTCAGGAAATCATCTGTTTCAACGAAACCCAGCGGAATATTCCCACCGTTAATGAGCAAAAACACCAGTTGTCACATTCGCACGGCCGGTAACAAAGTCGGATCTGTTTGGCGGCTCGAGAGAAATCCGATCCGTTTGTCAGTCAATTCACGGATTTGGAGTTCATGGAGTAATTGTTGTATTTGGAAGTATAATGCATTTCTTTCTTTAACATTTTCCATTTAATTTGTTGAACAATCAGAAAGAAATCAGATTACTCACTTCAAAAATCAGAAATATAAACATTGGAAACATAAATGAATAAATTATAAGAAAGCAATGTTATAAACTCTTCCAGTGAAGTCATTGGACGGACGTAGAGAGAGAGGGGACATTTTTAAATCAATTCTATGAACAAATTAAATGTTTTAATTAACAATGATCATGTGTAATTACTTATTTTAACATTAATTTAGTGTCCTTCTCCCCCTGGACACTGACTTTTTGAGTAACACCTGTCACTTTAATAAATCATGTCAAAACTTGATCGGTTTTGCACTTGTGTATATTTTGTATTTATATTTAGACAGTTCTATTTAATTCCCAATACCTTATTTTATGCATCCCTTACTTTTAGATTTCCCCCCCCCAATTTTTACTATTTTTTTGTATTTGATTTTAACATCTTTTTTTTTATTAATGGTTTATTTTATCTTGCAACCGAACTAATTCAAAAACACGAGGTAAAATCGCGCCTGCAATAATAAAGTTCAACGTTAAAGAATTAAATCAACCAAAAGCTTGTCAAAAGAATTATGTTACAATAATAAAACATTTTTCTACTTTATTGAAAATTATACTTGCAAGTATTTGGATTTTTTTGAGTGAAGGAACTGCGTACAATCTCAAAATGTATCACAAATCTACGCAGAATAGTGATAGTTTGCAAATCAATAGGTTTACCTTTACTTTTGTATTTTTATCCGACCCGTCACAGTCCAAAAAAGTGTTCATATAATTACATTTAGACCCCCCAAAAAAACAGTATTATTTGTTCTCAGCTGCTGTGACGCGTCTTTCGTCCTGTGCATGTCTTTCCCGTATCACTGTGTCCCCTGATAACCCTAAACGTGGAGCCCCTGCCCTGTCCCAGAGCCCTTTGTGAACCTGAGCCTGTCTCTATCTCCTCCTCACTTTGTCTCTGCTTTTGACACTCTTCTCTCGTCAAATGGTCCTGGGGCTTTGATCACATGTTCACATTTCAAAAGGGCTGTGACGACGGCGTTCACACCCTGGACCGGCGCAGACCCCCTCCCCCCCTCCTCCCCTTCAGACACCCCCCTCTCTCTCTCTCTCTCCCTTCTGCACAGACCGGCTCAGGACCTGTCCTGTTCACACACTGCTGGAGGTCCTAAAGCTTAGAAGACCTGCTTTGGAATAATAAAAGAATTACGAAATTGCTGAAAATGCGACATTTGCACGGGATAACAAATGATCTAACATTCACTCTGGCGTCGTGCATGTTTGTTCCCCTTCTTTTTCTCACTAATTGAGTTTTAAAATATTAAACAATTACATTCATTCATTTGAATTCTTCTTAATTTGTTCCCTTTTTATTCACCTCAATCAAGCTCAGCAAGATCAGCTCGTACTGCAAACCTCAAATAAATAAAAAAATAAATAAATAAAATAAATAAAATAAATAAAATAAAATAAATAAATAAATAAATAAAATAAATAAATAAAAAATAAATAAATTAAATAAATTAAATAAATTAAATAAATTAAATAGCAAAACAAAACCCTAACTCAAATAAAATAAAATAGGTATTTTATGGGCATTCTTTCTGGACTTTTTAAATTGCATTATAAAACGTTTTAGCGATATTGGCATCAGCTTTGAAGTCCACTGTCCGTCCATTCCAGCAGCTTTACGTCCCCCCCTCCTCGTACATCCAGGTGGGATTTCAAATCAGATTTTCCCTTGTGCTTGCGAACTTATTATTATTATCTTATTAGAGTCAATTAGGCAGCAGAGGCCAAACTACAGAACATACACTTTTTCAATTCTTTTCAAAGAGTGATTTAAAAAGTACAGAGGGATATCATTCTGGACTTTGGTGTCTGTTCATCCGTTTATAATCTAAATGTTCAAAAACCGCTTCAGTTTGAATCATTTTAGTTCAGGACAAATCTGATAGAATGAAGTCAAAACAGTTGTTGACCACCTCAAACTGAATGTGGTGGGACATCAGACACACAGATATTAACAGCAATAACACATGGTTTTTAGCTTTCAATCACATCGATCACACACAAGCTAACGGGGCTCAGAATAAATAAATAAATACATTAATGAATAAACACAGAGAGATTGGAATAATTGATTAGAATTTGTATCATATTTACAAATTAACAAACCAAAGAGCCAGTACACCCAAAGAGTCTTCATTTATTTGTGAGGATGTTTTCTATCTAAATCTCACTTTTTTATAATTCAGTAGTAGTAGTAGTAGTCGTAGTAGTCGTAGTAGTAGTAGTAGTAGTAGTAGTAGTAGTAGTAGTAGTAGTAGGATGTCAAGATTATTCAGTTAATTGATCATTTAGTTTATAATTGATTATTCAGGTCACAAGAAGATCTAAAAAATATAAGAATTGTGACACTTTAAGAGGGAAAATGTGTCATTTCAGTTCAATCTTTTCGCCAAATAAATGGGAATTGCTCATTTCTCTGGCTGTTTATGTCACATTAATTTGACTTTATCATTCAGAAAGTCTGATTTCTTAAAGTTGCTCATGTACTCATGTAAGAAGGGCGAGCGATCAGACAATGTGACTGAAGGAATTCTGTATTGTTTGTGTCAATGATCTTGAATAATCGTAAAATTATTAAGATAGTGACGTTTCTACTCACGAATAGGCTTTTAATCAGATTCATTTTGACCAGATAACATTGATCATGTGTAATTATATATTTTAATAATAATCTAGTGTCCTTCTCCCCCTGGACACAGACTATTTGAGTAACACCTGTCACTTTAATAAATCATGTCAATAACACTTTATCTATTTGCACTTATTATTATTGTTATTTTGTCCGGACTGTATATTTTGTATTTATGTTTATATTTATTTTAGTTATTTAATTCCTAATACCTTACTATTATTATTAATCTTTTGTTTTATGTTGCAACCGAACTAATTCAAAAACATGAGGCAAAATCACGCCTGCAATAATAAAGTTTGTCGTAAACAATTTAAATCAGCCAAAAGCTAGTCAAAAGAATTATGCTACAATAATATAAATTTTTTCTACTTTATCGAAAATTATACTCGCAATTATTTGGGGGTTTTTGACTGAAAGAACGGCGTACCGTCTCAAAATATATTAGCTGCGCCTGACAAACTTTAACCAGATTCATTTTGACCAGAAAGATCAAAGAAATGTCAACGAGAGCTTACTGTCTTTATAAAGGTGAAAATTAGATGTATTTATTAAAAGGTTTAGGAAAAATAACTTGTGAATTTGATATCCAAGGATGAACGTTTACTTTAGCTTGAAGTTTTGGCTGAAACGATTAAATATTTCACATTCTTTAACGTGAACGGTGACGTTTTTGAGGCCTTCAGGCGTAAAAGATCAGTTAAACTTATGAAATTGAAACGTCAGCTTCCAAATGAACTGACTCCAGCCGTGTCTTGTTATCATTTTGAACGTAAATCCTCCATACTTGGCTGAAAACAGACGTCGGGGAGTCGTGAACTGTCAGGCCCGTGGTTTTATATGAGCTGCACTTCCTTCTGCAGGTCTGAACTTCCTCCTGCAAGGTCTGGTCCGAGCTGCGGATGCTGCGGAGGGCCGTCCCAGACAACCGGAGACAGGATCTCGCAGACCTCTGACGAGCCGTTCACCACATCAGAGGCGAGAGGAGCCACGCTTTTACCGAGGTGTGACTGTTTCAAGTGAGCAGCGTTTCCTGCCGTGGCCCCAGTACAAAGATTGAAGTACGTGGACGTGTACTTGTGATCAGGGGCGGACAGTATTGGCAGAAATGTGTATCTGGACTTATTATGTTCATTAAATCACATCCATCCAAAATGTGTGTGTAAATGTCTAGTTTTGGGTCATAAAAAAAAAGATTGGACTGTAAAATTGCTCATAAAATACAGTAATATCACATAATTATTGCATTTAAAAAAAAAAAAAATTCCGAGGAACTAAATTTGCTCGAAAACATAAAAAGTATTGCAGAAAACTGGAAAAATGAGTGCTTCAAATTGTAGAAGGCTGTTTCACAAGCCAGAAATGTGAAATGAAACAATATGACGTGAACAACAGTCAAAATATGACTACGATTAGTTGTTATAGTCGACTAGTCATGATTGATCGACTACAACATCATGATTAGTTGACCATGGCATCATGATTAGTCAACTAGTCATGAATAATCGCCAATAACATCATGATAAATCGACTATAACATCATGATTAGTCAGCTAGTCAGGATTAGTCGACTAAGACATCATGATTAGTCAACTAAGACATGATTAGTCGACTATAACATCATGATCAGTCAACTAGTCAACTATAACATCATGAATAGTCGATTAGTCATGAATAACGTCTATAACATCATGATAAATCGACTATAACATCATGATTAGTCAGCTAGTCAGGATTAGTCCACTATAACATCATGATAAATCGACTATAACATCATGATTAGTCAGCTAGTCAGGATTAGGATAGTCCACTTATAACATGCATCATGATAAATCGACTATAACATCATGATTAGTCAGCTAGTCAGGATTAGTCCACTATAACATCATGATAAATCGACTATAACATCATGATTAGTCAGCTAGTCAGGATTAGTCCACTCTAACATCATGATTAGTCGACTATAACATCATGATTAGTCAACTAGTCATGATTAGTCAACTATAACATCATGAATAGTCGACTAGTCATGAATAATCATCTATAACATAATGACAAGTCGACTATAACATTGTCAGCTAGTCAGGATTAGTCGACTATAACATCATAATTAGTCGACTATAACATCATGTTTAGTCAACTAGTCATGATTAGTCGACTAAACATGACTAGTTGACTAATCTTTGCAGCCCAAAACAATATAACTGTTCTTGTTCTCTCTGTTGCTAGTTCCGCACGCTGTTATTGCACCTTTAATAACACGTTTCCACAGCAACACATCCGAATCACCTGACTCAAAGACAACGTCACGTGAGCAGAATTCACACTCGGAGCCAGAGAAGCGTTTCGATAAAGCTACATTATTTTATTATATAAAATTGGGGCATAATATACTGTAAAACCTTTCTAAATAAACACAATACGACATGAAACAGACTAAGGCTACAGACCCGAACAACTACAGACCCTTACAATACAGAACATATTTATATTAATAATGATAACAGGCAAAACATTATGTCTAAAAGAGCTTTAACACACACAGATTATGATTTATACACAGTTATAATACAAGAGGCTTCAGTATTTTTTATCTTTTTTTAGATCACTATTCAAGAGACTTTGCAAAGTGGAGGGATCGCATTTGTCCGTTTCGTCGCGTTCTTTTACTTCATTTGAAAAAAAATAAAAAATCTCCGGAGTCTTGAAGAGTGGAACAGTGCGGCGATTCCGATCACGGGGGGACGGCTGCGGAACGTCCCCAAAAAATGAACAACGCGACTCGTCGCCCAAACCCGAAACCAGTTACGAAGACGAGGCTTCGAAGAGAGCGCTCCTGCTGCGTCTGCTTAGTCAGAGAGCGCCTTTGGGCTTCTGTTTCATGAGAACAGACACAGTAATGACTAAAATACAAGCTGTTAACGTCTTTAAAGCCATTATTGATGTAAAAGCTGCTATTTAAGCTTAATTTTGTGGAGTTGTGGAGTCACTTTTTCGGGCTCTTTTTGGCAGAGGCTGATCAGCAAACCCCTGTTCGTGTCTCCTGAGTTGACCCGGCTCCTCTTGGACGCTGACTGTGATGGAGGAGGCACACGTTTCCCCTTTTATTATTGTATTTGAACTGCTCAATGTGCTTAAATTGCCCCTCAGGGATAAAGTCAATGTATTGATTTATTGAGTACTTCTACATCTGCTGGGGCTAAGTTGATTTTTGTGATGTGCAGACCAATAAAACTTCTCTTTCGTTCTAGTTTTGACTTAATTTAGAGTCAATTATCTAAATGTTTCCACTCCTTTGGATTAATCCGTGGTCAGAACTTCTCTAGATCCATTTCGGTCCTGGTTTGGCCCAAGTTTAGACCTGTTATCGCTCTCGTTTAGTATGTAAAAGGCCTAATATGGTCTGTAGGTAGTGCTTACTTGCTGTGAAAACTTTGAGGACCACTTGGTCAAGACGATCGGGTCAGAGCGTCTCCAGAACGGCAGCGCTCGCGCGGCGTCCTGGTCTGTAGCGGTCCGTTTCTATCCAAAGTGGTCCAAAGAAGGAACAAAGGTGAGACGGGGACAGGAAATGGCTGATAAAAATGTGTTTCTCTACTTTTTCTGCTCCTTTTTTCGGATCCACGGAGCTCAAATCAAGTAAAACGGTCATTTCTGTGCAGAGCAGGTTTGCTAATGTTAGGGGGGGAGATAAAGGACACTTCAACTCGCCCCGCAACAACACACAGACCTAAAACGTCATTTAAAATCCCAAACGGTTTAAAGTTATCCCTTAGTTATAGAAGTAGAAGTAAGAAGTGAGGGGTTTCTTGTCCAATCCAACCGGCAAATTACTCAAAAAGTTGAAGAAAAATGTCCAAATACACCTTGCGTTACTGTACTGAGTTGTTCCTTATCGTTGCGTTTCTGTAAATCCATAATCCCAAATTGTTTTGTTTTTTTTAGGTTTAGTCCATCCACTCCGGCCCCGCTCACCAGGGTCTCCACATTGACCAGGGGTACGCGACCGTCGGCGGCCCGTCCTGACCTCCCGGACTTTCTGTGGTGCTCTGGTTGTGCTCGCAGTCCGTCTCGTCCAGGTCGGAGCACAGATCTTCGCTGGACACGGTGGAGGGCGCCGGGGACAGGGGCGAAACCGCGCTCCGTCCCCCCGGCGACGCCAACATCGAGGAGCAAAGCGAGTCGCCGCCTGTTCCATTAGCCCATGTACTGCTACTACTGCTACTGCTGCTGCTGCTACTACTACTGCTGCTGATGCTGCTGTTGTGGTTGTCGGTTATGAGGTCCATCACGTCCTGGAGGTGGTCTTCGTTGAGGGGCATGCACTCCAGAAGGTGGTTGAGGAGCTCGGCCGCCACCGTCGCGTCGATCCCGGGGCAGCTGGAGACGAACATGTGGACCTCGTGCATGCACTGGATGTATCCGGCGGCGAAGCGCTCGCTCGCCTCTCTGTTCATCCGTTCAGACTCTGCGGAGGCAGAACAGAGCGAGGAGTAAGTCGATGAAATGCTTTTGTACGGCTCAGAAGGAAGGAGACAGCTGAGAAAGTGTCAAGATACTCAAACATCTACTATGACATCTGCTACATGCATCTTCTACATCTATAAACACAATTAATGAATCAATTTAGAATCATTTTAGCCACTCTGGCCCACACTGATCCCACGAAACAGTTTACGGATCTAGATTTGAGTGCAAAATGTGTTCGGGGGTAAATTCGGGGGTAAATTCTCTTCCCATTGAGCGCCGAGCCACGTTAACAAAATGCATGGTATGGACTGACACGGATCGTTCTTGTTCTAAAGATGTGGTATCGACCCAAAATGGAAGGCCGGTGCGTGTTTATGTTTTGTGCCAGTGCCATGAAGCTGGCAAGGAGCGGGCACCTGGGACGTGATAAACCTGTACGCCAACGACACTGTGTGCACGCCATCTAAAGCGGTGGTGAAAAGTGACGAACTTAAGTAACATTTCACTGCAGGTGCTTGAGTGTAAGTGTTTTTCGTATGGTTTCTTATGCGTGTTCATGGTAACATCTTATACAATAATCGTTTAAGCTCAAGTCCCAGCTTTGAGCAAACAAAAATATATGAAAAATTAAAAAAAAAAATTAAAAAAACGAGGTAGTATTATTAAGAAATATATTCGGTTTGCTCATGTTTTTTAAAAAAAAAAAAGCAAAATTTTTCATTAAGATGACTAGTTTTACCCTTTAAAAGCTCTAAAACATAAGTGAAATAATGTTACTTTTCAACTCTCAAAGCAGATGTTTAAACTAGTACTTTGATATTTTTACATGAGTAGATTGTTGCATTCATAACCTGAACCCTTGAAGTATTATTTGGCTATCAGTACTTTTACTTAAGTGACAAAATTCTGCAGTACTTCTTCCAGCTCTGACCCAAACTAAAGCTCATTGACTCACAAATGCTCTCCGTGACAGGAACCAACCTTGATTTCTATTCTTCAAAATGTCCTCAACCTTTTTCACCGTGAGCTCCAGCACCTCCGCGTTCTCCATTTTGGCGTGAAACTGTAAATCCCCCCCCCCCAAAAAAAAAATCTATTTAGACATTCAGACACACAAAACCAACTGCTTCAGAGCCGTGCATGCAGTAACGGGGGGCCCTGTACTCACGTCTGTGTCCTCCAGCAGACCGCGCAGCTCCTGCAAACTCTCATTGATGCGAGCTCTCCTCTTCCTCTCCACCAGTGGTTTTCTGACCTGCAGGAACAAATGAGCAAACACATCAGAATGGACAGTCGGAAGCCCACTCAGAACCGGCCCGTGTGACTGTGGCGCAAGGGGCACAAGCTCAGGCGCTGGTGACAAGTGCCAGTGGCCATTAATCCAACGCGACATTGTTCCCTGATCCAAAGCCCGCACCTTTCTGTCTGTTTTCTGGATCCCGAAAAACGCCTCGTCCTCGTCCTCGGCTGGGGTCTTGCTGGGCCGAGCCGAGGGTGCCATGATGGTCCGCGTGCGTCCACAAAAACCGCCTCTCTCCCTTCGGGGCGGTCAACGAGGGGCAGCTGGCAAACGGAAAGGAAGCGGTGCTGTGGGCGCCTGTGTTTATTGTGCGGAGTGGGACGTGCTGCTGGCGCGGAGGGGCTGCTCGTAGTATTTATAGTGGCTTATTAACATGTGAATAGGGGCAGAGCCGCTCGCGCTGGGGGACAACACGGCGCACACGGCCGCAGCCAATGAGCGCACGCTGCCTTTGTCCGCGGCCGGGGCTGAGTGTGCGCCATGGGTGTGCGCCCGAGGAGCCGCAGGAGCCGCAGGAGCCGCAGGAGCTTTAATGACGAGCTGCTGCGCTTTCAGGGCTCGGCCGCGCTCTTTTTACACCAGGAGCGCGTTCTAGTCAGACCCCCCCGCACGAGCCAAGTGGGCTTTTTAAACAGCATTTGCTCTTAAAATACCTAATGGTATATATCATTCTGAATACTTTGTGCGTGCTCACACATTCAAGCACTTTATGAATGAAATATGTCATCTGCTGGAGAATGGCCCTGGAGCTCTGCATATTTCACTCACACATGATGACGTATGATTGATCACGTGGGAACTTGTCAGATTTGCCACATGGGACATATTTGAACATCCTGAACATGCAAACATTATGCAGTTTATACAGTTGTCTGCCCCCCGCCCTCCTCTGTGCTTTTTGCTCTACAGACTGACGCTTTGGCGGATGTAACGCGATGCCATCAGTTGGCAGCTGCTGCTGCTGCGGCCCCTCGGCCCAAACTGAATCAGCCGGGGGAATTAAGGGCCCTTGTCCAAAGAAAGCGACAGGTGTTGCCCTACGCCTCATTTGTTCTGCCCGTTCTTTGGTGACTTGTGTTTTGTGTGCGGCTGCATTCTCCCGTGTCCAGAGCTGAGCACGTAGACTTCATTAAACCTGGGGTTTTGCCTCTGCTCTTGAATTTAGATTTGATCATTTGATGCAAATAACAAAAGTCCAAATGAGCCCGACTGCCGCGCGCTTAATGAGACTGTGGAGGCGCTCATTCAGAGCACAATGTCTGTTTGTTTATGTGCAATAATAAGAGCTCAGCCCCTGTCCTCCTGACGTATTATTATGCAAATGAGACTCTTAGTCGCGTGACACAAATGTGTTGAGTCCTGTGCAGCCAGGTAGCTTCAGAAGATTCCCAAGGCCTTTTACGTACAGTATTTTGAGTTTTGCGAATTCAAAAGAGCCACAGAGCCAAGAGCCACCAAACCCGCGAGCAGAAGACAGTGCATGAGGGCTTTGTTGTGCAGCCGACTGTTGGCAGCTCGCCACAGTCTCAGTTCCCGTGTTTAATGGTGCGCGCGGTGCAGGAGCAGCTGTCTCGCCTCGCCTTTGTGTGAGTGAACCCCCTCTGCTCTGCGCGGCCTGGCGCCCCTCGTAACGGACAGAAGAGCCCGGGAAGGAGCCATATGTACGGGGACAGTTATAGACCAATGATAAATTGACTTTATTTGATTCAAAGTATAATATTGTGTCTTATTGTTTGTACAAAATACCCACCAGGAAATGGTAGTAACAAAGTCTGTGGAACGAACACTTCATGTACCTCCTGACACACAGTTGAAGGCTCTTGTTCTGATCATTACAAGGATTTCAAAGCAAAGAGCGTCATTGAACGCTAGGGGGCGGCAGAAGCTAAGGGTGATCCAGATCCATTACAGCCAAGGAAATGTGCAAGCAAATCATAGGCTGGTGCAACTAAACTATTATTTATATTGTTATTAATTAATTAATTATATTTAATTCACTCTGACTTTAAAATAGACCTCGAGTTAATTAATGTTTTCATTCAAATGTGACATGAAATGAACAACATCACGTTATCAGAACATTCATAATCTTTATTGTAAACGTCTTGGTTAATGTAAAGAAACAGAAAAGGAAATCTATTCAGTTACATGCAAGTCTCTAGAAATAAAGTTAAGCTTTATAATAATCAATAAATAAAGATGTTAAGACAATAAATAGACAAAAGATTAATAAAAGCCTTCTATAAAGCAGGCTACAATGGAGTCGACTTCTGCAGGGAAGTACAGCGAGGGGGGCGTTACAACACCAAAAACAGGATGTTTTCACTTGATGCCAAAATCCTCATCAGGTATTTGTGCATGAAAAACCAGTTGTTATATTTGTATTATTTACTATAATATTGAATATTTTGTCCTGGAATATAGGTAATTTCAGCCACATCTGACCCTAAATGTCAGTGTCTTCCAGGGTAATAATGGCCAGAGTCCAGGATATTCTGGAAGTTACTGGAAAAGGCACCAAGGCACCGAGTTGTAAAGTGGAATTTAGGAATAGCATAGACTTCATTTTGTGGGTGTTTGAGGTATTTCATTGAGCGCATCATGTGAAAACAACCCATTCATAACCATCAATGGAGCACAAACCGCACCAAGAGTTTCTTCTGAACAACATATCTATAAGATACATAAAAAGAGGATAGTCTAACAAAACAGATATCATTAACGTATCCACAGAGCGTTCACCAGGGCCGCCATATCTCCAGCACGCCCCCAGGGAGAGGGCTTTGGACCTGGGCACTTGTCGGGGCGCTGGGGTGGTCAGCTCTGGATGGGGAACCTGGGAGAACTCGGGCACGACTCGGGCTGCTGATTGGAGGGGGGAGACTGGCGCCAGCAGGGGGCAGTGGAGCCGGCTCGTCTCCAGATCTGGGCAGGGATTTGAGGAGGTGGTTGAGCAGACGAGAGCCGAGGCTTTTGTCCATCCAGTCGCACGTGAGCAGCATGTTGTGGACCTCGTGCATGCACTGGATGTAGCCGGTGCTGTACCTCTGCTGCGCCTCCAGGCCTAACAGGGGGTCTGCAAGGGGCAAAGTGCAGTCAAATGTAGAGCGCTGACCTCTAGTGGTTATGAGAAAAAGTACAACAACAGCTAAACACCACATAAAACTACTTTTTATATCAGAAAAATACATGGCTAGAATAAAAAAGAATGGCAAAGACTTATTAGATAAACGAATAATTAGATCTGATTTTTGGTGTTTATATGGACAATGATAATAGTTAATTTGTTGATTTCAATACAACTCTTTCAATATTTAACATGCTCCCTGTCATTTCTGTCTTTGTCACATTAGTCTGCCTCTTTTCTACTCCTTTTCTTGACTGTTTACATGACGTTTCAGTCATCTCGTAACTCAAATCAGACAACGATCAGATTTGTGGTTTTGCAATCGTAATAAAATAATCAGAATATGACAGAAAAGAGCATAAATGAAAAACCAGCGTTGGAAAACAGAAAATATGATCTTAAAATAAAAAAATATTACTAGTACTATTATTACTAAACTCATTTCAGAGCCATTGACGATTTGCTAAGATGCTGCCCTCTGCTGGTCGTTTGATAAAATGACATGCAGTGGTGACCCTGTGCATCTTTTGTTCAGTGTTGGGGATTGAACCCACGTGCTGGACTGTTGTGGGGGACATGTGGGTCGTTTTTGTCTGCGGACCAATACACTCGAACACGAACCGTAACACAACATCACAAACACGGACAATCTTGACATACTTTCTTTCTTACCACTGAGTTTGCTCTTCTGAAGGTTTTGCAGGTGTTTCACGGTCATCTCCAGAATATCAGCCTTCTCCAGCTTAGACTGCTGCTTAGAGATGAAAGGCAAAGTGAACGTTTCGTCCCGAGCTTCAGCAGGCGTCACTGAGGGGGCAAGTGCGGGGGGGAAAACACTCACGTCAAGTCTGAACGCTCCAATCACCGTTTCTTTGAGCTGGTCCAAGCAGTTGTTGATCCTCTCGCGCCTCTTTCTCTCGATGAGCGGTTTCCGGAGCTGCGGCGGAGGAAAAACACGCGCGTTAATGTCAACGTGGCACCAGCGCGCGGGATCATCGGTCTGTAAACGCAACGCGATGGCTCATATCCCGTGTATTTTACCTTTCTCTCCTCTTTGGCAGTGGGGTGTTTGCCCACGGCGTGTCCCACGGACGAGGCGGTCATAGCTTTCCCTCTGAAGCCCGTGCGTAAAAGTGAAACTTCTCCCGGTTCGTGTGCGTCCCTAGGGCTCACGGCGCGGCACCGTCCCCGTATTTATAGGGCGCAATTAGCATGTGAATGGTCAAGAGCTTTGGTTGTGAGATTTTCCCACACAAGGGGTCCCATCAGTCAAGACTGACAGGTCACTGGCTCCATTCACCAAATGTGAACCCCGGCTCAGGGAGAAAGAAACATCTCAAGCGACAGATGTCCGGCCTGAAACCATGCGCCCCATTTCTGCCCTCCGCCTGCCGCTGGAAACTGTCCTACTTGGTTAACGCGGGGAACAATGCCTGCTGAAGGGGCCTATTTGAATACCACATACAATGCATGCATTCATGGTATAGGTCATAATATAGAAAACGCTTCAGAGGCATGTAAAATGTTTTGTCAAATCCAATGACATTGTCCGGCCTGAAGCTTTGTGTAGCACCACTCCTGCACGACTTAGTATATGTGAAGAGCCTGAACCACAATCATCTAGGCAGTCCACCGCTCCCGGAAGTTGTGTCTAACCCCCCCCTCTTGTTTGGGCGGACCCCGGAGGGACAAGATGACTTCGCGCGGTTCTTCTTGCTCTTGCCTTTGATCGCGCGTATTGATCGTATTGAACGAGTCACGGGTGGGCATCTGTTCGGGGCAGATGTAAGCACGAGCAGATGTCCTCCACGTTCGGCCAGGCCTTCACTGCTTCCTGAGCCACGCGACTGCCAGGCGAGCGCGGGGGGCGTGGGAACAGGCGCGCCCCCCCTACAAAAGCCCATTCATCTAAACCTAATCAGCGCGGGGAGAGCGGTGGGACGGTCCGGGCTGAGAGGACAAGGGTCAGCGGGGGCTCTGGCTGGTGTCAAGAGCCTCAGGTGGGTGTGTGACGTGACGTGAGGTTTAAGGTCTGATTCTGTGGAACTCACTGAGCTCAACGCGTCATGGTTCTAACCGAGCCTAAATACATCTACAAACATCAACTTTACGCCCCCTGTTGGCAATTACTGGCGTTACTAAAGACTAAAATGCCCGAGCAGGTTCAACAGATACTTTGTAGGCTACTTGAAGCACAGGCAGCAGTACTTTGAGGATACTTTATTTGAGTACTACTATTTATAAGTAATATTATCATTACTTGAGCACAGATTTTGACTATAAAGACAGGATATACATGCCTAATAGTTTTGTTTTATTTTATTTAACACAAGGAGAAAAACAGTTTCAGTGTGTAAAACATAAAGATCATTACATTAAAGTTGTGTGCTTTGTACACACATTTCTCATGAATGATGGCGAATACAAAAGACATAAGGCAAAGAAACTTAAAGTACCTATGACAGGTCGGACAACTCATTGAACTAAAATGGAGTTCAAATAAATGTATTTAAATTGTTACTAAAAATTAAAACAAAACGTTTATCCCGGAATAGCCCATTTTTTAGGTTTAGAATTGTACTTCCTGTTTGTAATTGATGACATCACACTAGGAAATTAGCTTGCAAACACTGGGCCAAAACTATTGTCAATTTATTTTTAATATTTGACAAATACAAATATATGAGAGCACCTTTATAGTGTTGATTTATTGTTTAGTGGTCAAAAAGATGCTTTTTTGTGTGTAAATTATGCTTAAACTTTGCATGTATCCCTACAGTGATGTCACTTTCTGTTGTTTTCTACAGATTTTCAACATTTTCTCCACAAATAAAGCTACACTTGAGTGTTGTAAAACTATAATTTATATGTACAAAAGGTATAAATACACCAAATAAAATCACAAAAACCTGTCATAGGCACTTATGTACTTTAAGTGTTTGACTGGCAGATCATAACATTTCCTGGCTTTTCAATTGATTCGTGTTTTTATGGCTGTTAAATTTGGATTTAGTCGAGTTTATTTTGCCATTTGGTCTGTTCTCTTCACCATTTAGTTTATTCAAGCTCAATAGTGACAGAAAACAGTGAACCTCCCTCCTTCCTTCCTTCCCTCCTTCCCTCTCTTTCTCCCTCCTTCCTTCCCTCCTTCCCTCCCTCCTTCTTTCCCTCCTTCCTTCCCTCCCTCCTTCCCTCTCTCGCCTCTCTTTCTCCCTCTCTTTCTCCCTCCTGTCCTTCCTTCCTTCCTTCCCTCCTTCCCTCTCCCTCCTTCCCTCCTTCCTTCCTTCCCTCCTTCCCTCTCTTTCTCCTCCTTCCTCCCTCCTCCCTCTCTTCTCCCTCCTTCTCCTTCCCTCCCTTCCCTACCCTCCTCCCTCCTCTTTCCCCTCCTTCCTTCCTTCCTTCCTTCCTTCCCTCTCCTCCTTCCCTCCTTCCCTCCTTCCCTCCTCCTCTCTTCCCTCCCTCCCTCCCTCCCTCCTCCCTCCTTCCCTCCTTCCCTCCTTCCCTCCTTCCCTCCTTCCCTCCCTCCCTGTCCCGTGGGAATCTGTGTGACGGCGCGCCCTCTGCTGGCCACGCTCCAATCCTCGTTGCCGGTGCGGGGATGTCCAGAGGCGGCGCTGCTGCTGCAGGACTTTGCCTTGCACTGAGCCCTTCCTCCGCCAGCAGCAGCAGACTGCCCCTGCCTGCTGCTCTCAAAACAACTAGGAAGAAACTGAGTGCGTGCAAATTCAACCGCCACCACGGGCCTACAGGCAAGACGCGTTAAAAAGACCGTCGCTAAAGCCGTTTTCGTCCAAACCACAACCGGAGCTGGTGGAAACGCGCGCATCAAAAAAGGTAAGACACATTGAATGCTTTACGAAATGATTTTTGCGGTACCTTTTTGCACGTATGTGAGCCGAAATGGTCACCGAGCGCAGACGCGGACGCACGCCTGGCTGTGAGGGTCTAACGCGGGAGACGGAGCGCGGTTCAGGGTTGTGCGTAAAAGCGCGACCGGGATTCACCGAAGTCGGGCATGGCACTCGGCTACAACTGCCGCCGCTGCGCTTCCACTTCCAGGGCCTGGCGATATGCTAACAGGCTAACGTGTTGCCACCCACACTGCCACATAAAATAACAAATCCGTGAAGTTGTAACGAACCCGGCGGGGTCGCGTACACCGGGGCGGGTTTTTTTGCGCGTAAAGATGGTTCGGGTTTTGTCCGTGCGCACGCCGACGTTTGGAAACGCCTGCTGTTATTATTGTTTGGATGGCTGTGATTACAAAAAAAAAAACCCGAGGCCATGTTTTCTGGGTTTGTGTGCAAATTCGCGAAGACCCGTTTTCAAAGCTGCAGAAATGAACGCGTAAAGGCCAAATGCGGGATATTCTGACGCTTCCAGGCGAAGAAAAGGCGTCATTGTTTTTAAGTATTGCGCAAAGTTGGCACCATCACAAACCAGACGAGCTCCAAGGGGCGGTGCTCCCTCAAACCTGCCTGTGGGGGTCTGTGTTTGGGGGGATGTAAACTGAACTCTTTCTAGGAAACAGACAGGAAATAGATGTATGCACTTTGAAAATGGAGGAATCATTTGATATAAGAAGCATTGCGATTAGGGGCTGGGTGATTATTATTATTATTATTATTATTATTATTATTATTATTATTATTATATTATCATATATTTTTTATTGCAATTATTTCCCGATCAATTGTATACCCAAATTTGAGGTTTAATATTTATTTATTGGTAAAAAAAGAAATGAAAAAAAACTCCTTTCAGTATTGATTTCAAGAACATAATTGGACTGGAGCAAGTTAGAATCGATTAATCGCAATCAATCAATTGTCAGCGAGAGTAATTGCTTTCTTGACACTATCCGTTCTCCAAAACAACAGAAGAGTTGCAGCTTGAGGACGTAAGAAAGATGTGGTTGAAGTCGTTATTTTTCTGCCTCCAAAGTGTAGAATCTGATCCAAAACCACATGATTTTACAGATAGACTTCTTAAAAAACCTAAACATTATAATGTGATTAATTGCTCCGCCCTAACTGTAACCGTGGCTCTTTAGCTACAGATATTTTGCTATTAAAAGCTGTTTCTATTGGACGATATTGAGAAAAAGAAAATTATTATTATTATTTTTTAGAATCCCTATAACAATTTATGTCCACATCCATCAAAAATGACTTAATGCACATGTTTAAAATGTATTGGATGTGATTTAATGTGATTTTACCCACAAAAGTGCAGAAATATTGCCCTGACGTGGTATTTTCCATTTATATTTTGATGCGTTCTTTTTGCAGCTTTTTATTATTATTATTATTATTATTATAAACAATATTAAAATTCTGCAAATTCAACAATAATAATCATAATAATAGAAATATTTATTACTATTATTATCGTCTTCCCACCCGCCATGTCTACTGTTTTGATATTAAACGGTCACAATTTTCTTTTACACATTCGATTGACCCACATTCAGTTCCGGCTTCAGTTCAGAGCTCGTGCTGTGTAGTCCTGGTTTAGTCCCAGTTTAGATCTTGGCCAGCCTTATTTAGATCCACGCCAAGAAGTTCTAAAAATACACGGCGCTAGAAACATGGCCTTTTTGGTATTGTCTCGAAATGCAGCATCTTTTCCCCTGAGTTCTGACCAAAACGAACCATGTTTTGAGCGTGTAATCGACTCCCGTTTACCCCTGTCGTTTAAAGCCACTCACTGCGTCTTTACCGTGTGATTTTTGAAGCTGCCATATGTGTGTTTGAACCTCTTACCTGCGTCACTCAAACTGGACGGTCGCGCGGCCGGCTGGCCACGCTAACGAGCATTAGCCTGTGCGCGAAAAGACGGATTTAGCCACCTGGCCGCGCCGAGGTGTGTCTGCGTCTGACCCTTTAACACGCGCCGAGAACCAGCGCTGAATGTGTGTCCTGTTTGTGATGTTTGTTTTAATGGACACAGTGAGTCACGGACCGCAGTATTAAAAGGTTAGAAGGCTTATGTGTATTACAATAAGAGCCTTGTTTAGAGCCGGGACTCGACTAAATACTAAAGTAAATGTATTTGTGATGAATGTTTTTGATGGAAGACAAAATCCTGATGAAATTGAACGAAGGAGTTGGACCAAACTAAAGCATGTGTACTCTAGGACTAAACCGAGACTAAAGCGCGGGGACTAAAGCGCGGGGACTAAAACGCGGGGACTAAAGCGCGGGGACTAAAGCGCGGGCCGGAGCTAAAAGCGCGGGACTAGAAACCGGGACTAAAGCCGGGGACTAAAAGCGCGTGGGACTAAAACGCGTCGGGGACATAAAGCGCGTGGACTTAAAAGCGGTGGACTAAAGCGCGGGGACTAAAGCGCGGGGACTAAAGCCGGGGACTAAAGCGCGGGGACTAAAGCCGGGGGGGGGAGGGTACTAAAGCGCGAGGCTAAAGCGCGAGGGACCCAAAGCGCGCGGGACTAAAGCGCGGGGGACTAAAGCGCGGGCTGGGAACTAAAGCGCGGACTAAACGCGCGGGACTAAAGCGCGGGACTAAAGCGCGGGACTAAAGCCGCGGGACTAAAGCCGCGAGGGCTAAAGCGCGGGGACTAAAGCGCGGGGACTAAAGCGCGGGGGGACTAAAGCGCGGGGACTAAAGCGCGGGGGACTAAACACTAAAGCGGGACTAAAAATACAACTTAAAACAGGAGGAAAATACCTTTTTTTTTTATTACAAAGACATTCAAATCCAAATGTCAGAGAATAAACATTTTCATCACTAATACGCTGTATTTGTAAATGTTGTCCTCATATTTCAACCGTTATTTGGTCATAAATGCATTAAAACGACCTCAAAGTGCTCGTCGCCTGCATGGATAATCCACGTACATTCCGGTTTGACTGGTCGGAGTCAAAAGGCCCTGGCCGGTCGAGTCCGTGACGAGGCCCTGACGAGGCCCTGAAGTCTCACGTCACTATCTCTCACTATCTCTGACAAACTTTGCTCCCAGTCTTGTGTTGTGTATTTAAGGTGCTTGGGTGGGGCGCGCCGCAGATAAGGGACTTTTGTGGAGGCACCGGTGACAGAGCGAGATACGTGTCGTGTCGTAACATGCGCGTGGTCCCTCTGCCCGTCCCAGTGTTATGAAGCCGTCCTATCTTGGGATTAAAGGTTTTCCTGAAGGACTCGCGGCTTCATTGGGTGAGTTTATTGACCTAAATTGAAACGGTTGGGAAATGCATCCTGGTTGTGAGTGTGAAGGGAGTTATCAGAAGTAATTATGGATGTAGGGAGCGGTCGCGGGGGTCGAACAAGAGGCTGAGCACGTACCACACACACACGGAGACCCCCGACTGAGTAAACATGTAACATTCAATCATTAACTTGACACACATGCTGGTTTTACGCGTTTTAACAAAGCCATGGACGTTTCACAAGCTCTTACGGCGGACGATCGACTTTTACAACCGCAAACGTTTGGAAATATTTGGTCAATACGATGTGCAAAATATTGATAATATCTTGAGTTTTGTGTTGGAGAATAATATAATAATTATAATATCGAGTGGCTTGTTTGATTGTGTATAATTAAAGCTTCTAAAAAGGACCAAAAAAAAGTAACATGTCTCATGTAATTAAAGCTATAATGTGATATTTCTTCCCTTTTTGTGCTTAATTTGACGGTCTATTCGTATTTTGTGCTAGATACGAATCTTCAACCAGAGACATTTTGGCACATTCCTGATGCAATGTGAAAATATTGTCTGAATATTATTGTCGAATATTCCTTTTTGTCGCTCTAATTCAGGCATGTCCAAACTACGGCCCGCGGGCCAAATGCGGCTCTCAGAACCAATGTTTGTTGGCCCTCTGGCTTCCTGCTATAATTCGCCCAAACAACAAAAAGTAGTTCTTTTTACAGTAAAATTGGGAAAATTCAAGCATTTTGAGCTAGAGCTGCAACGATTAATTAGAATCGTCATGTCTAATCAATTATTAAAAAGTGTAAAAAAATTATAAACAATGACCACAAAGATGTAGAATAAAATAAATACAAATGCGCAAGGCCACAATTGTGAACCGAACTGCGCAATGTATTTATTTATAACTTCAAAAAACATCTCGTAAAAATCTCGTCTCGTCTCGGTCTCGTGCAATCTCGTCTCGTCCTACCCCTAAAAAATTATAAATATTCTGTATTTGGGAAACGGAAAGACATTTATATGAGGTATATTTTGTGTCAAATGTACAATGACGTGATTTTTAGGTTGAGTGGACTGACGGTAACCGCGGTGACGTTCTCCCAGTAATAAACGTGACGCCGGGTGTGTTTCGCCTGTTGTAAATCTTTTATACCGTTTGTAAAAAAAAAAAAAGAAAAGAAAAAGTCACACGTTTATGACATCATGCTGCAGCACAACATAATCAGATGTTTTTAGTCCGATTGTCAGACCTACTTCAGGTTTTATCGTTGAATGTTGAATGTAAAAAAAAAAACACTCTTTATTTGAAAACAATGGAATGTGCAGTTGTGTGTTCTTTATTCTTAAAACATAATTGATGTAGTTCTTCTTGAGTTGTTAAAAATCCTACCCAGAAATTTAATACAACTATTCAAACTAGATGCTCATTTGAAGTTTTGAGACGAACATTTGATCCTTCCTGAATAGTTTTTGAACGGTTCTTAAGCCAGTGTTTGTTATTTTCTTTTCTTGAACGTTTTTACAAGTGTAATGTATGAAATAGAAATAGGGGAAAAAACAAAAAACAAGATAAAATAAAACCGAAAAAGACCAGAGGGAAAACAATAGACAAAAATCGGTTGACGTCCAACGAAAAATAAATGAAAGTTGTCACATAAACTAATCGAACCAAACGTCCCATTTAGTCCCACAGATTTGTCCCTTTTCAAATCAAATCCAAATGTGGTTTTATTCTTCCATTTTGCGAGCGTCCAATTTGTATATGTCTGTCCAGTCCCTAATTATTGGTGCGATTTGTGTCTCCTGTGTCCATGGCAGGAGTTTTGAGGCCCAAGTACATGATGCAGAAATCCAGTGGGACGATGTCCAATATTGTCTGGCTTTATTGATCTCAGTCCAGTCATTCTGAGCGACAGGACGGTCCCAGAACACGTGGTGGTGGTTTGTTTCCTGGTGCCACGGCTTCTCCAGCAGTTGTGTGTTTTGTTATTTTCACTGTGGGTTCGAACTCGTTGTCGAGCCGTTGACTCCGACTCCTTCCGCCTCGTCGTGCTCAACCGTAATACACTTTAGCTTTCAAACTGTAATTAAATTGGCTCGTGACAGACGTCAAACTGGTATTGCTCTGACACGTTGCGCCCGGAGTCGTAAAACTTATCACGGTTTCACAAGTCTTTAGTGCGGCGTTGGCCCGTGATCGTTTTTTGTTCAACGGAATCGCGTGGCTCTGATCCAGGTCTGGTGCGACTGACGAGCAGTAGATGAATCAATGTTTGTGTGCTCAAGATGTCACCGAAAACATGAAGCTGAAATGCATGAACAGCTGTAGTAGTTCGGGTCAGTTCAGTTCGTAGTAAAGAGGCAGCGTTGGAACTAAGCCAGGTTTAACTCTAGGTCTAAACTAGATCTTACTTTGCCCCCAAAAGACTATTTCTGTTGTACATTGTGACTTTTTCATACGCTACCGACCAAATAAAGGTTGAAATATGGTGACTTGAAGGTTTATTGCCATTGTCAGTTAACAAAATTCACAAACATAGGAACGTTGCTTTGGTGATTTGGTGCGACATACAACGATGAACAATAATTAAAACAAGAGATCTAGATCGAGAAGTTAGAAATAAAGTGTATAGTCGGTGAGTTAGACACTTTATTTACTCTTTTGTCTGAATAATACTGCTGTCTGTGTTATAAAAAAGGAAGTTTTTATGGGTTTCAGAGTCTGTTTAGTCCAGATAATGATTACAATTAGTTTTTATTGTTGACTGTCTTTTAATTTTAAGAATAAAGTAACTAGCTGGAGAGGCAGAAGGTCAAAAGGTCTGGTCGGATTCTCTGCAACCTCGTGATGCAACTGTTATTGTGCACTTTAACTTGACTCTATTTGTTTGTCAGAACTTGAGCAAATAAATAGTGCATTTAATTGTAAAATGTCCAGAAAAGTGGAAAAAGTAAATGCATTAATAACTTGTAATGACACAAACATATTTAAAAGGACTTTTTTGACTTTTAATTTAATTTAATTAAATTTTTATTTTATCGCTTATTTTATCGCTTATTTTATCGCTTATTTTCTTTTCTTTTATTTCTTATTTTTGTTTTGTTTGTTTATTTTAATGTAATTTTTTAATATAATATATATTTTTTTTTTATTCAAGAAAAACACAATTCATACGTACAAATGTTTTTAAGACTGATTGAACCCTTTCAAACTGCAGAAACCCTTATCTTTCTGCACTGAATAATCTAATGTTTGGTTTATGCACTTTCTCCTCCCTTATTTTTGTATGCATATTTTTGTTGTAATTTTGTTTCGGATTCGTTTTTCTAAATTTGACACAAACTATATCCAATTTGACGCTAGAGATGTAACAGAAAAGCAACGCTGCCAAATAAGAAGCTGCAGAAATAAGGACAAAAGAAAAAAAAAGTTTCCAAATGGTCGGTGATTGTTGATTGATAAAGTGAAATGATTAATTGCAACTTTTCAGATAATCGTTAACTAATTTAGTCATTGAATTTTATGACTCGGACGTAACAATATTTAAATCAAAATGACACGTGTTGTGCATTTAACCTTTTCAGCAATTGTGTCTGTCAATGTCCTCTATCCAACCATTCATTCTTGCTGTGGTCTTGTCCCGGCAGGTGGACTGGCTGCTGCCCGGTTGTCGTGGTAACGCTCCACCTTCACCATGCCGTTCCCCTTCGGCAAATCGCACAAGTCCCCGGTCGACATCGTGAAAAACCTGAAAGACAGCATGACGATCCTGGAGAAGCACGACATCTCCGACAAGAAGGCGGAGAAGGTGAACGAAAGCTTTCCTAGGGGGCGCCAGAGATATCGAGGGGGGGGTGCCACTAGAGCTTTGCCTGGTCTTTAAAAGTAATAAACGGGGCATAAAAATCCCAAAGACATGAATCGCAAATGGGCACGGGAACATAAACGACACAATTACAGTGTATTTGTCTAAAATAAATGCTTGTTGCTTGCCATTTTTCTAATATGTATGATACTTTTGCCGTGGCTGTGGTTTTGGACTGGGGGTCCAGCAAGTGGAGGCGCTGAGGAAAAGGTTCTGCTGCACTGATTTAGGAGTCGAAATGTCCTCTGCAGGCGACTAAATTAAACTGATAGTGGTCGGTAAATGCTTAAACGAGTGAAAGCCGAGGTGAAGTGCAGAGGACACATTTCCCCACTTACACTCCTCCTTAAATCCACCCCTTTATCCTTTGGTGTTTTTATTCTTCTTCTTGAAGGCATTAGTATGGAACATTCCGGCCAAAGCAAAGTCTGCACCTAAACAGAAAGAAGGAGACAGAAACGTTGACGTGCGCACTGCGTTCGGTCGCGGCAATCGGCCGATCGTAGCTAGTTCTAATGTTTTTCTATGCGCTTCTGTATCCCAGGCGACGGACGACGTGTCCAAAAGCCTGGTGGCGATGAAGGAGATCCTGTACGGCACAAACGAGAAGGAGCCGCAGACCGAGGCCGTGGCACAACTGGCCCAGGAGCTCTACAACAGCGGCCTCCTCAGCACGCTCATCGCAGACCTCCAGCTCATCGACTTTGAGGCGAGTCTAAACCAAGACCAAAGCAGGTCTAAACTAGTGCTAACCCAGAATTCAACCAGTAACCAAAATTATTATTATTTTTTCATATTTGTAAAATGGGGTGTGGGCCGGATTAAATCGCTTTGCGGGCCTGATTTGGCCCCCAGGCCTTATGTTGAATAGCCCTGTTATATTGCCTTGAAGGGGCAACTAAAGTACTAATCTGCTTCTTCAGATAGTAATGGCTCAAACCCACCTCTCATTCGCTCCCACACGTCACTTCCTGTGCAAGGTTCACGCCTCTTTTTGAGTGAAAACACAAACCACGTTCATTGAAAAGGACCAGGGATTTGGATTTCGACTGGCCCAGACCGGTTCGCTTTGGAGTCTCCATGCTTCGGGAGCAGACGTCACCCAAAAAAACCCAATCCAAATCATACCTGAACTTTTTTGGGTAGTATAATAAAAAAAATAAAAATAAATCACAAACAGAGATCAACTGGACTTAAATACAAACACATTCACGGCGTAATTAATAAAAACACAAGTCTCATTTAGTCCAAAGTCCAGTGAATTTGTCCATTTCCAAATTAAGCCCGAATGTCATTTGTTCCATTTGTCTGACGTCTGCCACAATGTCAGTCCGGCCCTTCAAGCCAAAGGTATCCGTTGATTGTGTCCATGGCAGGAGTTCCGAGGCCCGTATACATTGTTCTAAAATGAAGTGGGATGGCAACGTCAAACTGTCTGCAGTGCATTTAGAATTTCATTCAGCCCCAAAACACATGATGATTTATTATTTTTGTTTGTCATGAGGCCTCAATTCACAAATACTGTAGACGTTTAGTGTTTCCAAGTTCATGGGGCGGTGTGAGACGTGGCTAGAGTTTATTTTCACCTCTTTGCGCCTCTGCACTGCGTTTCAATGCCTCTTTACGTAACCATTGGGTTTGGAGATGATCATATTTGGGGTCTCGAGTGTCGCGCACAGATAACCGTGAACCGGCTGCTGCTAGAGTGAGCTGGCTCCGTTGTTGTTGGTTCGACATGTAACGTTATCGTCACTGGACACGCCGCGGTTTATCACAGGATCAGGTCAGCCGGTATTTTCAGTTTTACATCTGCTTTTTGCCATCTCGTCTCCACCTGAGGCGTGCGTTCTCTCTTGTCCAGGCGTCTCGCTCGAAAGCGTTTCCGCGGCCAAAGTGAGCCACTTTCAGACGGCATCGGTCCAAAGCCGACCAGTGGAAACGTGGCTTATATTTAATACATCATACTGTGGAAACCTGCATTTAATACAGAACTTTCAGCATTAAGAGATTTTAAATGACTTTAAAGTGCCCCCTACAGGCCGGACAACTCCTGTTATTGAACTAAAATACAGTTAAGATAAATATATTTTGAATTTTGCTAATAATTTATAAAAATGTTGTCCCAGAATAGCACAATAGTTATAATTTCACTTCCTGTTTGTAATTGATGACATCACACCAGGAAACACTGAGAAAAAAACGAATCTAATGTCACTTTTATTGATTTAATTATTCGACAAATAAAAATATATGAGAGCGACTTTATTATATTCAAATAAGTTGTTTCTTTGTGTAAATTCTGCATAAACTTTGACTTGCAATGTCACTTCTTGGTAATTTTCAACAGCTCTTTCCCCGTTTTCTCCCCACAAATACCTGCTCGATTGGTGTGAAACGATCATTTATATTTGATATGTACAACAGGCGTAAACACACCAAATTAAAGTCAAATTAGAACATTGTGAAAACCTGTCATTGGCACTTTAATTACTTAGAAAACAGGATTGAACCAAAGCCCAGGAAGTGATCCGTTTGAGAGGGTCTCCAGTACGTTTGGACCCGCATGAATGAAGCGAGTGTGTGTTTGTGTGCGTGTGCGAGGTGTGTGTCTGTGTGTTTGAGAGTGTGTGTCTGTGTGCGCGAGGTTGTTTCTGTGTGTGCGAGTGTGTGTGTGTCTGTTGTGCGAGGTCTGTGTCTGTGTGTCTGTGTGTGCGAGGTGTGTGTCTGTGTGTTTTGTGTGTGTGCAAGTGTGTGTGTCTGTGTATCTGTGTGTGCGAGGTCTGTGTCTGTCTGTGTGTGTGTGTGTGTGTGCGAGGTGTGGTGTGTGTGTGCGAGGTGTGTGTGTGTGTGTGCGAGGTGGTGTGTGTGTGTGAGTCTGTGTGTCTGTCTGTGTGTGTTGTGTGGCGAGGTCTGTGTTTTGTTTGTGTGTGTGCGAGGTGTGTCGGTGTCTGTGTGTGCGAGGTCTGTGTTTGTGTGTGCTGCGTAGGTGTGGTGTTTGTGTGTGCTGCGAGGTGTGTGTCTGTGTGTGGCGAGGTGTGGGCTGTGCTGTGTGTCTGTGTGTGCGAGGTGTGTGTGTCTGTGTGTCTGTGTGTGCGAGGTGTGTGTCTGTGTGTGTCTTGTGTGTGTTTGTTTGTGTGTGTGCGAGTGTGTGTGTGTCTGTGTGTGTGTTTGTGTGTGTGCGAGGTGTGTGTCTGTGTGTGTGGTGTGTGTGCGAGGTGTGTGTCTGTGTGTCTGTGTGTCTGTGTGTGCGAGGTGTGTGTGTGTGTGCGAGGTGTGTGTCTGTGTGTCTGTGTGTGCGAGGTGTGGATGTGATGTGGACAAACTGGTCTCGTCGTCCGTATGCCACAGACTGAGGCGCTGCAGACGACTGACTCACCTCAAACAACATTGAGTCACTGCAGCTCGTACGACGCCCGATCTGAGAAAAACGCACTTGTGTGTGTGTGTGTGTGTGTGTGTGTGTCAAACGTGTGTCGTTTTGTGATTATTAACAACAGGATGAAACCCAACAGCAAAACAGAACTAAGACCACCGTCCCTTAAAGTGACGCATGACAGTTTATTTTTTACCACTTTTTTTAATTTTGGCTTTATTTGGTGTATTTATGCCTGTTGTACATATAAATGATAGTTTTACTCAAATCGAGTAGGTATTTGAGGAGAAAAGTCAAAACATCTGTAGTAAAATGACAGGAAGTGACATCACACGAGGGACACTCCCTCCAGTCAAACTGTATGCATTATTTACACACAAGAAACGACTTTTTACTTACAAAATTGTCAAATTAAAAAAATGGTGACATGAGATGTTTTTGCCCAGTGTCTGCTGGGTAATTTCCAAGTGTGATGTCATCAATTACAAACAGGAAGTGAAATTATAAACATGAAAAATGAGCGATTCTTGGATAAAGTTTTTATAATTTTTATAGCGAAATTTAAAATGTATAGATCTTAATTGCATTTTTAGTTCAATGAGTCGTCCGACCTGTAGGAGGCACTTTAAGAGAGTGTAATTATAATAAGTAATATCTGGATGCGACATTGATGGTGGCGACGCCGGTGGCAGACGTGCAGCACTGCAGCTCCATTCACACAAATATCTGCGATTCAAGTGCTTTTTTTTTTTGATCCGATTTGAAGCCCATTTTCGCTCTCACCGCTGACTGTGCGTGAGCGAGGGCCCGAGGGCTCTCAGCCTGGAGTAAATGAGTACCACCCACCTGCGGAGAGAGAGAGAGAGAGAGAGAGAAAGAGATTCACATTTTTAAAGGCTATCGGAAAACCTTTAGAGGCAACGATGTCTGATTTAACAATAAAATGTAAACCTCTTTTGCACAGATGTTTTTCAGCGCACAGAAACACAGAAACATTCTATCAAACAGCTCAATGACAAATTAATGAATTAATGATTGCAGCAGGACTTTAGACACAGTAGCTACATAAATGTTTCACGAGCGCTCATGTGGTTGTTAGGGAAGGCATCCGGTGTAAAATCTGACCTGATATTTCCACCTTTTTACCGCTGTAATGTTTTATATTGTCCTTGTCTTGTTGCTCAAATGTTCTACCTTTGTAAACAGACAATAACATTTCAGCTCACAAAGTCCCAACACAAATGGAAAGGATTGCGTGCATTATCACAAGGAAATATTACCGTAGCAACCGTAGAAATATGCAGCCCAAGGTTTGCGACGAAACAAGCGGCGTGTCTGGGGAAACGCTGATCTGGCGCTCGATAAGCAACAGTATTTTTAGATCGTGTCCTTGCCACAATCTGAAAAGGGCATCAGCGTTCACTGTCGGAAATGGAAGTTGTGAAGCAGCTTTTTTCGCCCTCCGCGCACTTTTAACCCCGCCGTGCAATGAACGACGTGTGCGTCTTCTCGTTTCTCTTCTTACAGGGGAAGAAAGACGTGGCGCAGATTTTCAACAACATCCTGCGCCGTCAGATCGGCACCCGGACCCCCACAGTGGAGTATCTCTGCACGCAACAGAACATCCTCTTCATGCTGCTCAAAGGGTCAGTGTCACGGCCGGCGACCAAGGGTTGGATCGGCAAAATCGCACAATCGCCGCAGTTGTTTATCGTGCGCGTCGCCGGTTTGAACGGTCGTCTGATTATACCTGTTTATTGATCGTACTTTTGCAGCGATCAAGTGAAAAACGTGCTGGAAATGACAGGAAGTACGGCAGAGTTCTAAAACGTGCCGGTGACGTCGCACTAAGGACACGCTGTTACAAATGCGAAAGTTTGCCACAATTTATTTGCACTTTGAACAGTCCACAAAAAATAAAGGTGTTTTTCATATTTTATTTAACTAATTAAAAAAATGTCTTCATATAGAGTTATATATATATATATATATATATATTCCACCCCCCAACGAACACGACCAGAGAGTAAAATAATAAAAAATATATTAAAAAAAAGAAGAAAATAACCAAAAAAAGAAAAGGAAAAAAACTATATATATAAAAAATAAGTAAAAGTCCTACATTTAAGTCCCATTTAGTCCCAAGCTTATTTAAATATGTCAATTTCCAATTTAAATCAATGTCATTTTTTTCCCATTTGTCTGATGTCTATGTCAGTCCGGTCCTCGGTCCTTGGTCCTTGGTCCTTGGTCCTTGGTCCTTGGTCCTTGGTCCTTGGTCCTTGGTCCTTGGTCCTTGGTCCTTGGTCCTTGGTCCTTGGTCCTCGGTCCTCGGTCCTCGGTCCTCGGTCCTCGGTCCTCGGTCCTCGGTCCTCGGTCCTCGGTCCTCGGTCCTCGGTCCTCGGTCCTCGGTCCTCGGTCCTCGGTCCTCGGTCCTCGTGGTGTCGGTCCTTGGTCCTTGGTGTGGTCATCCGTTCCTCGTGATGTTTCTGTGACATTAGCGGCGTTTTGACCCAGCGCAAAACATAATGTTGTTACAGTTACGGTATTTCCCAGTGTGATGTCACGATTTCCAACCAGGAAGTAAAATAATACACCGAAAGAAAGGGGGAAAACTGGGAAAAACAAGTTGGTCGTTGGCACTTCGAAGTAATCCATCCTCCTTTACAAACAATAAAACGTCCTGCTTTTGTCAGAGTCTGTGGTTTTAGACCTCTGCGTGTACGTTCTGTAACTGCACTTTTAGGCTTAACTCCTAACTTAACCCCTTTTATTAAGAATGATCCAGGCTTTGTAACTACTTCAGTATTTCTTCATTATTTGGTGTTTGTTCATGCGTTATTAAGACTAATTAAGGTGAAGTTAATGCAAAGTGCTTCCAGGGATTCTTGCATGTTTAGCAGTTCATATTTCGTGTTTAATCCGTCGTCTCTGTCCCGCGCAGGTACGAGTCTCCGGAGATCGCCCTGAACTGCGGCATCATGCTGCGGGAGTGCATCCGGCACGAGCCCCTGGCCAAGATCACGCTGTGGTCGGAGCAGTTCTACGACTTCTTCCGATACGTCGAGATGTCCACGTTCGACATCGCCTCCGACGCGTTCGCCACGTTCAAAGTGAGTCGGCCGCACCACCGCGGCTCGGGTCAATACGGCACGTTTAACCGTAAATCCTCCTCTGTTTTCAGCCAACGCGAAAGTGTCACCGGCATTGAACACTGGAGAGAATATAGTTCACTTTTTACGGTGGAAAACGTGTTGAAAAGCACAGAATCTCAAGCTAAAATGTCGATATTTTTTTAATTTTTAATCAAATTCATATACATTTTTAGAATACATTGTTCACATTTCAGTTTGTCTGCACATATATTTAATATTTGGATCAGTTGAAGCTGTTTTCGGGCGAAGATGAAGTTCTTTTACAGTAGGAGAAGTTTCAATGTTTTTAAATGTAAAAGGTATCGGTATCGGATCGATATTGCGATACTTGCACCTTGTACTTCTTTGCTGCATATTTTACGAGGTATTTCTGATTTAGTGCAGCCATTTTGTTTGCGTTGTTCTATCTACAGCTTGATTAAGTAAGAAATAAATATTGTAATCATGAATCGCCCTCAAATTGTTGTGGATTTGAGGCTCTGATTTAAAACGTTTATGAGTTTGTCTGTTTGTTTATTTGTTTGTTTGTTTTTAGGACCTCCTCACGAGACACAAAGTGCTGAGCGCGGCGTTTCTGGAGGAGCATTACGACAGGGTAAGTACAACTCTTTTTTTTGTTTTTTTGTTGAAAAAATGAACCTATAAATGCCTGTCGAGCATAACAAAACAACGACGACGACAATACGACATTATAGAGCTGTCAATCTGTGGAATATGGAAAATCGTATTCGGCGCGGTGCGATTCTGATACTGCAAAAAATCTAATTACAATTATGTCAGAAAAGGCATGCCAAGATTATTCAGGTCGCAGTGTAATCGTAAATAATATTAGGGATGATTTTAGAAGCAAAATGATGTCTTTTTAGTTCAATCTTTTGTCCAAAAAATAGACTTAAATGTAAATAACGTATTTTATCAGGCTTTTTTTTTTGCCATATTCAACTTTTTTGTCTGTCAGAAAGTCTAACGCTCGCATGCCAGACCACGAGAATGAAAGAAAAGGAAAGATTTCTCGTTTGTTGTTTGGTCACAGTCTCAATCATCTCATTAATCGCAGCAATAACATTTGATACCGTGACGTCCGTATAAATCAGAATAGCGATATTTCGCGACCACGTTTGGATCCAAAACTGCAGCGCTTCATCGTCTGTAGTAACAAAAGTGTCCCTCAAAAGTTACTGCAACAGCTTCTTTTGAAAATGTATGAATACGACGGCTGCGTATTTAGTCTTTGTTCACATTATTGCATCTAATCACAGTTAATTAAAACGACAGCGCCACAAAATCCCAAAGTGTCTGCCTCCTGCGTTTTATTATTCAGACGTTTGTATTGGCTCGTGATACAATGATAATACGACGCGTGGGTCGGCTTGATTGGCGAGCGCTTCCTCTTTCATAACATCGCGTATTGTGCAAGCTGTGGATACAATGCGCGACTGTGGCTGCGTCTCAACACCGACACTGAGACAAGTGTGAGGGCTAATGTTGCTACAATAACGTAAGAAAAACAGAAAAGTGTATTCTCGTTTTGATCAAATGTGTCAAATGAAACACAAAGTCAATGTCGCGTTCATTTCTATTGCATTTTACTGCAGACCAAAGTGCTTAGCGTGCAAACTCAATGGTAAATAAAGTGCAAGAGCATACATTAGGAGAAGTGCAAATGCAAACAACAAGCCAAAGCGAAGAAATGTGTCTTAAAAGCAGATTTAAAAGGCTCTGATATGCACGGCCCCTCACCTCGAGTTCTTAATCGAGAAAAATCTAATGAACACCTATTTTATTTTATGTATTTATTTTTAATTTTATTTTTTTTAATTTTTTTTTAATTGTTATTTATTTTTAATTTGATTTATTTTTAATTTATTTTTAATGTGATTATTATTATTTTTATTTTTTTTAATTTGATTTTATTACATTTAAAATACATTATCAGTGACTTATTGTGAAACAAATAATGAATGAAAAGGAGCAAAAAGAAGAGCAATCTCATATTTTCTGCCCCTTTTCCCACTTGTACTTAACACACTGATGTTTTAAAACACATTTAAAATAAACATTTGCGGTACAAAATACAAAATTACCGTGCAAACAGATTTGCGGTCTTTTCTCACCACAACCTAATTTTCTTTTTCATTAATAACTTATTACGATATACGTTTCATACGTCTTTCTTGATTCTTTGATTTATTTGTCGAGATCATTCCATTCATTCGCTCCTGGTTCTGAATCTGGCCGTTTAGATTATAGTTAAAAAAATCCTGTTTGCGGGTACATTTTTGAGAATACTTAGGTCAGCAGTATTCATTCATGTTTAGCACTTTAATTCAGTTTTCACTGTCTAGAAAAAGCCCGCAACAATTACAGTTCTGCTTTTATAACCGACGTCACAAACTATAAAGCTATACTGTACTTTTTTGTAAATGATACCTTGAAAACCCACATGGATTACCACAACGATTTGAATCTAAAATCCTTCTAATTTCAATTGCTGTATTTTTCTTGCTCCGTAACATCAGAAGCACATTTACAAAGAGGTTTATTATTATTATTATTATTATGACCATTTAAACCATTTAAATCTGAAACTTGTGCTTTTTTAAAAAAATTCTCAAGATTATATTATATTATATTGTATTATATTTATTATCCAAATTAAGTGCTTTTTACTCATGTGTGTATACATATATATATTTTTTTGTTCCCAGTTTTTCAGCGAATACGAGAAGTTGCTCCACTCGGAAAACTACGTGACGAAAAGACAGTCGCTGAAGGTAAGGAGCCGAGGTCCTTCAGAAAGCTATTTAAAGACCGGGATTGTGGAGGGTCGAGTTGCATCTGAACCCCCCCCCCCCATTGCCACACCACCACCGCCCTCTAGTGGCGCGAGCGAGTACTTCACAGATGACTCATGCTTTAAAGTGTGTGCGCATGATTACTTTAAAATTGCTTTGAAATGACTTTTAAACGGTCGAGCTGCCACAATTGACGCACAAAACGTGCGTGACGTGTCTCCGCTGAGACGAGCATGTGACGCCGCCGGGCCGGGTTGCAGGTCAGATCTGCGGAGCGGCGAGCCTGGTCACAGTATGCGTGTTTGTTGTTTGAGGTGTTTCTGAGCGATAAAGATAAATTGAATAAACGCAAAACAAATTTGACATCCCCATGGAGAAAAGCAGGAGCGAAGCGCGTTCTCAAATGCAATATGCGATTTATGTCCAGTTCTGTCTGAAGTGAATACACCTAACATGAAAAAGAAATTGCTGCATTTAAGTGCAATTAGCAGAACAAACGAACAATAACATGTGCAAACGGCTCCGTCTGTTTGGGTCAAAAATGAGGTGACGTTTATGTGAATGTTACTCATTTGTTTGAGCACCTGTGTCTGCTCATCTTCTGTTTTTGTATGTATGTTTTGGGCACAACATGCACCCGCGCAGCACTCTTCATCCTCTTTAGTCTTGAAGCCATAACGTTCCTTACGCTTTGGGCCCATTTTTCCCCAAAACGCCTGACGAAAACGAACCCCATTTCAAACTGAAGCTCGACTCTTTGGAGCACAAACAAATGGCGGGGGTCTTTGTGAAGCTGAGACTCTGTAGTTTTGTATCCTGATGTTGGATTTACTCTCGTTATAAGTAGAAACGAGCGTTGCACAGAGGATAATCCGATTTTAAATTCCGCCTAGATTTTCTATGTTAAATAAATGCATGAGTCAAGCTGGTGTGTGACGGGATCGGCTGATCGACACTAAAATTACCATTTGTTGTGTTTTTGACAAGTCCTTTTGGAAAGCTGAAGGTAAATTGACTAAAGATGACGTGTAATAATGAAGCAAAAATGTCCAGACGGAATCCATATCAAAGTCAAATGAACTTTTATTTTGTTTTAAGGTAATTGTTTATTTGTGCGTTTTTATTTGACCCCGATTCTTCCCGGAATTATTGGTACTGGAAAATAAGTGGGTGCAGCATATCCAGCATTACCATGGCTTATTCTGTGTCGGACTTATGATCAACATTAAAACTGTCACTAAACCAGGCAGCAGGGTTTGAGTTAAATGTAAACCGTACAGTTCATTTACCACCGCTGCCGTTACCCCCCGTTTCACATGTGTTTTTTCTTCTTCTTCTTCTTCGTCTCGTTTTCAGTTGCTGGGGGAGCTGCTCCTCGACCGACACAACTTCACCATCATGACGAAGTACATCAGTAAATCTGACAACCTCAAGCTCATGATGAACCTGCTGCGGGACAAGAGCCGCAACATCCAGTTTGAGGCGTTCCACGTTTTCAAGGTGCGGCTCCAGCTCCCCGCACGTTTGCTTCAAACGCATCGCCCAAAATGTATTCGTAAAGTCATAAACGCAAAGGCGATCAGTGGTTTATATTGCACTCACGCTGGTTTAAATGCCATATGTCTCTATTAGAGGTGAGAAAATTAGCGAAATACGATGTTTTGAATGTTGTTATACTGCAAAAAGAGGTGATTAAAAATGAAAAAAAGTGTGTTTTTCATTCAGGTAATTTTACATTCATTTCACACTTGGCTGATATTTAAACCTGAACAAATGCATTTAAAGACATGTTTACACACATTTATATCTGAAAATTGAATAAATCTGTGTCTATATATTGCCGCTAGAGTCGCTACCTTCAAACAAAGCTTTCGGGCCAGAAAATCTTCATTTAAAAAAAGGAAGAAAATGAACATCTACGACTTAATAATCAAGAATAAACATGTGTCTAAATGTGGGCCGAGCCAAGACTGAACCAACGTCTGCAATTCTGCTAAAACTGAGATGAAACCTTTCGTATTTTTCTCATTTTTTTGCAGGTCAACAAAGTGATGAAGCAAGTACAGTGTATTAACAAAATATATAGACTTGTGACCAGTTTTCTTTCCCGTTCCAGGTGTTCGTGGCCAACCCCAACAAGACGCAGCAGATCCTGGACATCCTGCTGAAGAACCAGACGAAACTGATCGAGTTCCTGTCCAAATTTCAGAACGACCGGACGGAAGACGAGCAATTCAACGACGAAAAGACTTACCTGGTCAAACAGATCCGGGACCTCAAACGGCCTCCGCCCCAGGAGACTTAAAACCTGGACCCCGAAACCTCGACCAGGGACAGCCGCCAGGGACCAGGGCTGCCTACACGGACCCCTGGCTTTTGGACAGAACAAAAACTTAACGACAAACGTCCCTGAATCAACCATTTGGAAACGCCAGCTCCGCCGCTCCGTTCTGGATCATTATTTTATCGTTGTGCAACTGTTTAAAACCTTTAAAAATAGATTATGCTGCTGCTTTCTTACATACCGGGTGTACCGAAAAACAAATTAGGGCCAGGGTTTGCCAACTATAAGAGTAAAAACAAGTTTACGTTCAACAACAATAAGACATCCAGCACTGTGTCAAAGTCTTACATTACACAAGAGGCTATGAATAAATAAAATGTAAAAGCATAAAGAGGAAATTGAAATGGCTAACTGATGCGCCTCTGCTCACACTGCTCGTAAGCAAAAATTGGGGCCTAAACTAAAAAAATCGGGGTAAAAAATTGAAAAAAACTGGATATTTGAAGTTGTGACTGAAGGTTACAATCTTTGTCAATATCACAAAATGTTAGATTTTTTTTTTTTTTAAATGAATAAAGGCAATCTGAAGCCCATTTTTGTGTTCATAGCCTCTTACAGGACACATATCATGCATTTCCTTTTATCCTGTTTGCGAGGTGGTCTTCTCACAAAAACACTGATCAAAATGTCCCAGGTTTGTGAGCGCCGCACGTCTCCTATGAATGTCAAGTCCATTGACAGACGCCATTTTGTCAAATCGTGCACATTAGAACTGCGTGCTTTCGCTAGCATGTCAGGGCAGGCGGGCGTCGGTGCTTTCGCCATGGTAATTCCCTCCGCTGCCAGTAGATGGCTTGGGAAGGCCAAATCCTGACGAGCGAACGCCTTGCTGGCAGAATTACGATACGTTCATTTTAAACGGGAGCTGCCAAAGTCAATGTTTTAAAAGCTAATAACGGTACAAATAATGCCTAAAATGTGTCCTTTTCCACAGTTACACAAAGTACTTTGAGTTTACCGCACTTGACACAGCGCTGCATGGAAGAAAAAACGTGGGTAAAAACGTGGCGTTAAGACGTAAATCATTAGTGTGTTGGTGGCGTATTGAGAATGTCCTTTGCTGCAGTGGAACGTCCACCAAGGCCTCCACCGTGCTGCGCGGCTGTGGCTCAGTCTAAATGATTTATGGGGGGAAAAACTCTTTACGACGCATCGCTGAGACGTCAATCAAACGAAGTCACGGAAGACAAACGAGCAATTTGCGACTAACGATTGGGGTCCAAAAAGCGAATCAGAAGTTTGAGAAGACCAAAGCTAAAGGCACGCTGTGTAAATATTCCAGTGGACGTTACTGCCTCGCCGAGAATGTTCCACAGTGTGACATTAAACGTGTCTGTCCCCATGGAGACGAACGATTGACGTCACCGGGCCAAGTTAGACGTCATATCCGCGAAAAGGCGACCGCGATCATAGTGAGGAAAATGTGTTTTTTGAGCAATAACGACGCATGACGGGCTTAATGCCATACTGTGGAACATGTCAGGCAAAGCAGCGTCGCCTCGCCACCAGAAAAAAACATGAAAACCAACGTTAAAAAAAGGAATTGGGATTTAAATCGGGCAAATTTTGGGCTGACGCGCTATTTTTTCATCGTTTTTTTTTTTAAATTTAGTTTTTCTTATTAAAACAGTCTTATGTTTCATTTCGAGAACATAAACAAGAAGACGTACCTTTTTTAGTCTTAACTCTAACCCCTGAAATTGACTTCTAAAAAAAAAAAAAATCTAATGAATTCTTCCAAAGTCTGAATTTTCCTCCAAAATGTCCGGCATTTGAAATGATCTCTTTATCATCATTATTGTCTATTTTTGAATTAGTTTTCTTCATTGTCATTGTGGGAAAGCGTTAACTGTACATATGCCTTTTTGCTGGATTTTCACATTGAATATTGCTATTTATTATTATTATTATTATTATTATTATTATTACCACCTGCATCACATTTTTGGTTTATTGTATCACACTTTTTAGCCGCAAAGATGTTAATTTCATTGTTTCATATTCTGCTGAAAAAGGGGGGCTGGTGGTGGTGTTTCTTGTACATAACTTAAAGGGGCACATTTAGCTCTAACTATTAACAATTGTACAGCAAAGGAATGTCCTGCGATTAGCTCTGAACCGGTTAATCCTAATTTTATTGATTCTTTTTTGTGACTTTTTTTGGAGAGTGAACTTGGGACAGGGGATGAAATCAAAGCTTAGAGTCTGGACTTTTCGAGGTGCAAAATGGGTGCGTCTCGCTGGTTGCCGTGGCAATGCGGCGTGCCGTATGTTGTTTCGCCGCATCTCAACGGTCGAGCTTTGGAAGGGTTTTTAGAATTCCAGTACAATTACAAGTGCAAAGCTTTGTGGGTGGCTGAGTTAGGTCCGTGGGCATGGAAGTGTTAGAAATTGCTGTCGATTTTGCAGCGAAATGCACGTTTATAGTGTCATTTACGGCAATACAATTTGGACTATTTGGAGAGACTCGTGCTCATGCTGCGACCTGCACGCGCGTCCGTCGGCTCTGCATGAGGCTGCGCTGGGAACGTTGTACTGGAATTGTTCATTTTGCCCCAGTATTTGATTATATTGACATGACTGATGTCTAACCGTGTGGCCTGAAGGCTCAGTTTGAGCACAGAGTGTGACGCTTTCTGAAGTGTCAAAGGTCTGGGCCCTGCAATTACAATAAATAAAAACATTTGGAATAATTCCACTTTTGATGTGTGTCTTGCTCAGGTGCAGCTGGTGTTTAAGACATTCTCAAATGAATAAAGGGGCTTTGTTCTGAAGCACACATGTACAGTTGGCGTGAGCTCTTATCCTCTGGAGCTTCACAGAAGGACACTTGAGTGGACAGAACAGCACAGACGCACTTCAGTTCAGTGCGCCTCCACAGCGCCCCCGCAGACCGCAGTGCAGACGGGTCCTTTAAAGGCAGAACCAACAAAAAAAAAAAAAGAAAAACGGCACACTTCCGGTGTGAAAGACAAAAACAGACAGAGGAGCGTCCCAGCGGAGAGAAGAGGGCAGCGCTTCGACGCAGAGAGGCCGTTTGTTCCGAAAGGTGCTCATTTAACAAAAGTCGCTGCGGCTGCATCAGTGACAGCGCGTCATGGTGAAGATCAGCTTCCAGACTGTCGCGGGACAGAAGGAGAAGGAGGGCGATGGCGACAAAACTGAAATACTTATCCCACATCCGATGGTGAGTAGCGCACATTATTGTCTGTCTTTTTTTGTGTCTGATTTCCATCATTTAGTTCAATGTCACTTATATAATAAGGTGCTGCGCCCTGCGCGGGTCTCAGGGGCACATCGTGCACCTGCGCAGCTCCAGCAGCAGCGGGGGGTTTGACAGCATCCATCGCCATTTGGCTCCAAACAAAAACATGTCACTGCTGAGACCGTTCCCTCTGCGCCAGTGCGCCACGCACAGCTTCATGCAAGAGCCTGTAATGGGCTGCGTGTCTTAATTAGACCCCTTCTCCTCATTATCACATGATGATATGAATGTACCACAGCGCGTGTGCCTGTATGACAGAGGAGAATACAGCTTTGCTCAGCTGCAAAATGGCAGAGGCGTTGTATTGCACCGGGTCATTCTGCAGCTCGAAGAGCAGGACGGTGAAGCAGGAGCCCTCCGCACAGCGTCCTCAGATACACAGTGAGGCCGGTGCAAAGTTACAGGCGCAGATTGTCCGTCTGACTTGTGTGTCCAAATGTGCGTGAGAGACAGGCCGGTGCGTGTCACGCGCTCAGCTGGTGCGCGGGGCTCGTGAGGGGCCGCGAGAACACAAAGAACCGAGTTTGACAGAAGCGTTCGCGCTTTCACAGTTTGTCCTTATGCGCCCTCCAAATGTCACCGAGCTGTTGAGACACGAGCCTCCAGCAGGTCTCACCCGCAGCACAAAGACTCAGAGATGTTCACTCACTTGTGTTTCTGCAGAAGCTTTTCACTCACTTGTGTTTCTGCAGAAGCTTTTCACTCACTTGTGTTTCTGCAGAAGCTTTTCACTCACTTGTGTTTCTGCAGAAGCTTTTCACTCACTTGTGTTTCTGCAGATGTTTTTGGATAAATTCTCTGAGATCTATCATAACACCTTTATTATATTGAACAGGCCTGCTCTTTGAGCCTATGACAAGACTGTGAAAATCACATACATTCTATTGGGATAATCAATTATTTCAATTTTTTTTTTTTTTACCCAGATGCCCTGTCACCCACTCTTATAACAGGTGATGAAGTGTCTTGCCCACGGACACAATGGCAGTTTTGCACTTTTGATAGTATTTTTGAATCAGCCTGCAAGGATTGTGCCACTTTGTGTCTGCTTTATTTCAAATATTAATAATAAATCATAAATAATAATGATAATATTTTTTTAAAGTAAGTGTTTAAAACAATAAAATATTATTATTATATATTATTATTATTATTATTATTATTATTATTATATATTATTTAAATAATAATAATAATAATAATAATAATAATAATAATAATAATAATATACTACATTGTATCATCCAAATTATTGCATGACTGAATGTTTTACTTAAAGGTGCACTATTGTCAGCCACCTACCTGTCTCCATGGGATGTCATGGATATGCCTGGAATGGGCACAGTAACAACATTAAACTTATGTAGTCTCCGTGGAGACAAAGCAGATCGTTATGCCAAGTTACTGTTTAACTCTTTTTATTTATTTATTATTACTATACCTGTAAATGCATTTTCAGTCACAACAATACAATCTCTATATTGGACCTCACCTTGAAAAGTTACACAGTGCACCTTTAAAAAAAAAAAAAAAAAAAAACATCTTCATTCTACATGGTCCAATCAGACTTTCTATTTTCTCAATACTTACTTCTTAATTTTTAAGTTGCATTTTTAGTGTAAAAAAGTAGTTTATTACAGTTTTATATGCATGAATGAAAATACAAAAAAACAATCAGTGTTTTCTACGTTTCCTTAATGATATGCAAAATAAAATACCCTAACTGTACCAGAATACAGTTACTCCAAAATTAGTTTTTCTGAATCGTGGATGTGTATTCTCTGTACTTAGTTACTTCCCAACACTGGTAGTAAACACAACAGTAGGTGTAAGTTGTCATTTTGAAGTCCACCCTTTGTTGACCTCTTGAAACATGCACAAATATGGCAACAAATAAAGCGACATTATCTTCAAAGTCCGTCGGCGGCTTCCCTTTTGAAGATCCTCCCGAGCAGACTTCATTATGTTCCCGAAACAAAAGGCAACGGGCACGCTCTGTTCAGTGTTTACTACGGAGCGCGCCGTGCCACTGCCAACGCGCAGATGGGCCGCGAGACTGGAGGCGTTCGGGAGGATTACTCATCGTCTCAGTGTAGTTCCACTTCCACCGTCTGACGGCTCTTCCTCCGTCCGGGCCGCGCGCGCTGTCAATGAGCGAACAGCCAGCTCGAGAAAGTCTTATCGGCGAGGAGTTAAAAACGCTGCGGCAGTGGTGAGGAGTAAGTGAGAAGTACGTGAGGAGTACGTGAGAAGTACGTGAGGAGTACGTGAGAAGTACGTGAGAAGTAAGTAGGAAGTAAGTAGGAAGTAAGTGAGAAGTAAGTAGGAAGTAAGTGAGAAGTAAGTAGGAAGTAAGTGAGAAGTAAGTAGGAGGTAAGTAGGAAGTAAGTGAGAAGAAGTAAGTAGGAAGTAAGTAGGAAGTAAGTGAGAAGTAAGTAGGAAGTAAGTAGGAAGTAAGTGAGAAGTAAGTGAGAAGTAAGTGAGAGAAGTAGGAAGTAAGTGAGAAGTAAGTAGGAAGTAAGTAGGAAGTAAGTAGGAAGTAAGTGAGAAGTAAGTAGGAAGTAAGTAGGAAGTAAGTAGGAGGTAAGTAGGAACTAAGTGAGAAGTAAGTAGGAAGTAAGTAGGAAGTAAGTGAGAAGTAAGTAGGAAGTAAGTAGGAAGTAAGTGAGAAGTAAGTGAGAAGTAAGTAGGAAGTAAGTAGGAAGTAAGTAGGAAGTAAGTAGGAAGTAAGTGAGAAGTAAGTAGGAAGTAAGTAGGAAGTAAGTGAGAAGTAAGTAGGAAGTAAGTGAGAAGTAAGTAGGAAGTAAGTAGGAAGTAAGTAGGAGGTAAGTAGGAAGTAAGTGAGAAGTAAGTAGGAAGTAAGTAGGAAGTAAGTAGGAGGTAAGTAGGAAGTAAGTGAGAAGTAAGTAGGAAGTAAGTGAGAAGTAAGTAGGAGGTAAGTAGGAAGTAAGTAGGAAGTAAGTAGGAAGTAAGTAGAAGTAAGAGAAGTAAGTAGGAAGTAGGTAGGAAGTAAGTGAGAAGTAAGTAGAAAGTAAGTAAGTGAGAAGTAAGTAGAAGTAAGTAAGTAGAAGTAAGTAGGAAGTAAGTAAGTGAGTAAGTAAGTAGGAAGTAAGTGAGAAGTAAGTAGAAGGAAAGTGAGTAAGTGAGAAGTAAGTAAGTAAGTGAAAGTAAGTGAGAAGTAAGTAGGAAGTAAGTGAAGAAGTAGTAAGTGAGAAGTAAGTGAGAAGTAAGTGAGAAGTAAGTGAGAAGTAAGTAGGAAGTACGTGAGAAGTAAGTAGGAAGTAAGTGAGAAGTAAGTAGGAGGTAAGTAAGAAGTAAGTAGAAGTAAGTAGGAAGTAAGTGAAAGTAAGTAGGAAGTAAGTGAAGAAGTAAGTAAGGAAGTAAGTGAGAAGTAAGTGAGAAGTAAGTAGGAAGTAAGTGAGAAGTAAGTAGGAAGTACGTGGTGAGTAAGTAGGAAGTACGTGGTGAGTAAGTAGGAAGTACGTGGTGAGTAAGTGGGAAGTACGTGGGAGTAAGTGGAAGTACGTGTGAGTAAGTGGGAAGTACGTGGTGAGTAAGTGGGAAGTACGTGGTGAGTAAGTGGGAAGTACGTGTAGTGAGTAAGTGGGAAGTACGTGTGAGTAAGTGGGAAGTACGTGGTGAGTAAGTGGAAGTACGTGGTGTAAGTGGGAGTAAGTAAGTGGGAAGTACGTGGTGAGTAAGTAGGAAGTACGTGTGGTGAGTAAGTGGGAAGTACGTGGTGAGTAAGTAGGAAGTACGTGGTGAGTAAGTGGGCAAGAGTAACGTTCAAACTTCCTGTAAAACACTTGTAGAGTTTTAGTTGTTCGTCAAAGACTTTTTCATGTTCAGAAACACCTGGAGCAGGGCATCAAAACATGTGTCACCATTGAACCTTTCACATCCATCAGTCAGTTTTCCATTGGTTTTAATCATTGCCCATTTAACACAAAGAAATAATGAAAATAATAATACAAAATAAATTTAAAAAATAAAAAATAAAAATAAAAATAAAAAATAAAAAATAAAAAATAAAAAATAAAAAATAAAAAAATAAAAAATAAAAAAATAAAATAATAAAATAATAATAATAATAATAATGATAATAATGATAATAATAATAATGATAATAATAATAATAATAATAATAATAATAATAATAATAATGATAATAATAATAATAATAATAATAATAATAATGATAATAATAATAATAATAATAATAATAATAATAATAATAATAATAATAATAGGAGTAGTAGGAGTAGGAGTAGTTATAATAGGAATAGTATTAGGAATAGGAATAACACAATCAAAGGCACTTCACATAACAGACAATTAAAAAAACATTAAGCAACAGTAGTAGTAGTAGTGGAGTAGTAGTAGTAATAATAGTAATAGTAGTAATAGTTATAGCAGTGATAGTTATAATAATATTAATAGTTAGAATAGGAATAGTTATAGTAATAATAAATAAACAAATACACTTCACATAACATAACAGTAATAAAAGCAGACAATTAAAAAAGTAAACAGCTTAAGCAACAGTAGTAGTAGTTGTAGTAGTACTAGTAATAATAGTAATAGTAATCGTAATAACACAATCAAAGACACGTCACATAACAGTAAAAAATGCAGACAATAAAAAAAAAAATACAAAAAACACCAAGCAACATTGAATGCAAAAAGATAAAAGCGGTAAATAATTTGAGTAGCGAGAAGAGTCAAATGTATTCCTCTAAACCACATGCTTTTACTGACACAGGATGATCGTTGACAATTAGAAAGAACTGCAATGTCAATTAAAAAAACAAAGTCAAATAAAATTGCACCGTTCTAACAGTGTTGTTTCATCCGCGTAATGCTTGTTTTGGGCTTTCTCACTTGCCGTACCTCAAATCGCTCCACTGTATGACGCCTTACAAATATATAAACTCAGCACTAACATTTGTGCGTGTCGTGTTTTCCCCAGGAGGAGGAGGAGCTGGTTCTGCCGCTGCGGCCCAAAAAGTCTCCTCTGAACGGGCTGTGCTGCCTGACGTTTGGCCTGATGGTTTTCATGGCCGGTCTGGTCCTGGCCTCCATCTACGTTTACCGATACTACTTCATCCCCCACGTAAGATCCATTTGAACGTAATAGGACCACCTCAAAATCCACAGATTGTGCAATTTGGTGGAACAAAACGGGTTGTGCCAGAGGAATCAAAGCTTTGACATTATTCACTGCCTTTTTCATTGGGAAACAAAATTGGAAACAGCAGGGAATCAGAAAATGACTCAAGAATGGCGTTTGTTTTTCTGAAATACTGTAAATTGCTCTGTGACGAAGAAGGTAAGAGGGAACTTGCCATTATTGTTCTTTGTTAAAGCAGAACTAAGTAACATTTTCACCTTATTGAACGTCTTTGTAAGTCCCGTTAATGGTCAAATATGTATATTCGAGGCGTTTGAAGTGTCCGTCGCCGCCCCCTGCTGTCTCTGGACGGAAAATCCTCCTTGCAACATGGATCTGAAGACAACTCTCCTGAGAAACCCTTGCTCTTTTTCAATATTTGGCAACGTTAAATGCTTTTGTATGTGATTATACTGTCTTGATATGATAAAGAAAGAAAGAAAAATGTTCTCTGACAGTGTATTTTCACAAGGGACCTGCAGGGGGAGCGCTATTGCCAGAGTTACTTAGTTCTGCTTTAAGGTTAAGATACACAGTTTTCAAATCACATAATGTCCTTAATCCACAATAACCAAATTTGAAAATGTCATACAATATCAAGGCCTTTATTATGTAACAATAGAGTTCTTTAAACCAAATGAAGCCTTCAAATATGTATATACAATAACACAGGGATCAGGAAACGCCTTAGCGACTGTTGCCTGCGCTCATGGTTGTTTACGTGCCACCCGGGTTTTTCCCTTCTGTCTAATCAGATCCCGGAGGAGAACATGTTCCACTGCCGGGTGCTGTACGAGGACTCGGTCTACGCCCCTCTGCGCGGGCGACAGGAGCTGGAGGAAAACGTCGGGATCTACCTGGGCGACAACTACGAAAAGATCTCCGTCCCCGTCCCGCATTTCGGCGGGAGCGACCCGGCCGACATCATCCACGACTTCCACAGGGTAAAAGCAGACGCTTTTGAGCCACGGTGACGAGGTTTACGCGTAGAAACGGGTCCGGCGACTTCCTTTTCAAAACAGAACTGATATAACTATGAATTTTCAGTGAATTTTCTTTCCTTTTTTTTTTTCTTCTTCTTCTTCTTCTTCTTTTTTTGTTTTTTTTGTTTTCAATAAGAAATGTGGAATTAGATTTATTTGAAATTATAGAACAAAATAAAAAAAACACACACTTAAAAATGAACAGATATACAGTTCAAACACACTGAGATGGCAGTAAAATCTTTCATTATGTAATTTTTTTTTTTTTTTTTTTTTTTTTTTTTTTATAAGATTAACGCATAAAATACATAACACAGAACAGAACCAGAGAGCAAAACTAGAAATAATACTAAAATAAGATGAAAGAAAATTACAAAAAGACATCTACCAACAAAAGAATCATGAAAAAGATTAATTAAAATAAAAGTCCCAGTCGGTCCACAGTCGGTCAAGTACATTTTCAATGAATTTTCATGTTTTACAATACATCCTTGTTTAAATAAATGTGTATATTTTCTTAATGAATGAGTAATGTGTTGGTTTTATATTATTTTGTGTAGCTAATTAGATAAGTATAATAATAAGATAAGTAAAAGTATAATATAGCATTAATGTCTCTTTTTATATACCTGTTGTTTCATCTATAAACTTTATTCAGGTATTCTATATATAAACCAAAATGGTAACATGACATAAATGCACACATGTGGTGAATATTGTTTATGTCTTCATATCATAAGTTGAATGCGAAATGGTAAAATAATTTAATTGAAAGGTTTAAATGTAAAACTGAAATGGTACAAATTAATAACAGTTTTATTACAAATATCAACATGAAGCAGTATAAATGTTAAAAAGTCACGCTCAATTGGCATACATTCAAAAACATGATTTTATTGCTTGTACCCGCTTTCAATATTATTTTTATGCCTCTAAAGCAACCTTTTTTTAGCATTTGTGTTCGCTTCCATGTTGTAACTAAATGTTTTTCCTACTTTTTAACAATGGTTACCTAATTTTCTTACTTTCATGTCTAAAAAGCGTTCCACACCTCCGGAAAAATCATAATTATACTCAAGTAATTGGTGGTTACAGTCAAAAATAATGTCAATTTGTTTTTTCTTACAATCTTTAAACAAACAAACAAACAAACAAACCGTAGTTGTCTTTGTTAATGACAGATAAACTTGTCAACTCTGTTTATTCGATCAAATGAATGCATTATTTGTTGTTTTCCAGGGTCTGACCGCCTACCATGACATTGCGTTGGACAAGTGCTACGTGATTGAGCTCAACACCACCATCGTGATGCCTCCTCGAAACCTCTGGGAACTTCTCATCAATGTCAAGGTTATTATTCATTTATTTTTATTTTGTTCACGTGTCATTCTTTTGGCTCAATCTGGTCCTGTGCTTGCTTTCGTTCATCAAATGATTGCGACATATACAGTTTTACGTTTGATTTAAAAAGCCTTTCATGAAAAACGTTATCTTGTTGATCTTCTGTTGCTCCAACACGTCACGTTAAAACTAGATACGCCTGTAAATGTGGGCAGCCAAGCGTTATATCAGGTGTTAAATCCGTTATTCTCTGCAGAAGGGGACGTACCTGCCTCAGACCTACATCATCCACGAGGAGATGGTGGTGACTGGGAAAGTGCACAACATGCGTCAGCTGGGGCCCTTCATCTATCGACTGTGCAACGGGAAAGAGACGTACCGCCTGAGCCGCCGCGTCACCCACAGACGTGAGGGCACCAGAACATGATTAAGCACTTCCTGTCGTGACTTTAAAGTGCTTTTGACACGTAGCCTTACATGTTCCTCCAGTATAACATGAAATGATAGGGTGATGTGTCAAAATATAATCATGACACTCGATTATTGATTTGATTTTTTTAAAAACACAAGTAAAAATTGCTTTCAGTATTAACTTCCTGATCATTTGCAACCCAGACTTTAATGAGTGCCATGTAACAAAAACACACTCTTACAGAGGATTGGACCCCTCGACTAAAAAAACCCAAGCTTATCACTGACGATTGGACATGGCTGAATCTTGTATCTTAATAGGTCTTGAAAAATAAGGCCTTAGTTGCCATGAAACATGAGTCTGCAAAACATCAGCAGAGGACAGTAGACTGCATCTGTTAGCAGACTGAAGAGAAAAGTATTTTGAATCGCTGGTTGCCAAGTCGAGGCAAGTTGAGGTTTACAATAATGAATAATCCAGGCAACTGTTGCCAAATGTGGCTTGAACCGGTAATTCCTCTTTGTAAACTGGGAGTGTCGAGGAACGCACGGATGTTGTGGAAATAATCGACCTACCAGTAAGTCGCTACTACAGTTGACAACTTGATTATGATACTAAAGCAAAATCCTAAATTTTCGATACCGATTTTAATACCACAATGATAATTAAAAATGCTCTTTTTGAGACAAGTGACTGACAATTTCTACACAAACTAATAGCACGTTCTTTAAAACACTGTGGTCTTATTCTAGTTTTGATAAAGCTCAAGATCACTTTAAAACCCTTTTATAAAAGGTCAAATTCAGTCTTGACAATGCGATTTTTTTGTACTGATACTTCTTCAAATGAGTATCTAGTTTCGATATTAGTTTCATCATTGATTAGTATCTGATTTCGATACCTTTGTCGACCCTCGTCACTACATTAAGGGTTTCAGACAGGGTTCTCCACTCGGCCTGAACGTCTCGCACCCGTTTGTGTTTTCAGGCCTGAACAAGCGCGACGCCAAGGACTGCCACCACATCCGCCATTTCGAGAACACATTTGTGGTGGAGACCGTCATCTGCGAAGAACCGTAGAGAAAACCGCCGCCCTCCGCCGTCGAAAGCGCACCGCCAGTCACTTCCCGAGCCACTGTAGCACCCCCCTAGTGGAACACTTCTGAGTTGCACTTTACTTGTCATTTTAAGCGATATAACCTTTTTAACCGTTTCCGTTTCGTAATAATTTCCACAGGTAATATTTCAAATGTGATGCAATACTTGACATATGGTTCTGTCACGGGATTCTTTCCATGTAGCAAAGTCTAGAGGCAAATAATGCTCGTTTGGTGTTTGACGACGTCTCCGGAGGGATTTTGTGAATGGTTTCTCCGTCTGCGTCGTTCAGGTGACCGTGTTGTTTTGTACGTTTTATTTCTCTCGAGACTTCTTTGCCGTTTCCTCATTGCTACCGCTCAGCTCTCCGCAAGGCACGCCGCTCTGCTCAACAAGCCAAACATACGCGTTTTATGTCTATTATTGTACAGTATAAGGCCGCGGTTGTCACACTGTTTAATTGAAACGAGGGCACGCTCAATGTGACGTTTTTGGGGCGATTGGATGAATATAGTCCACATGTTGGAATCTGCAAACAACTGAGGGACAGAATATTGCATGTGCTTCTGCGTATGGGCAGAAATAGCTCGAAATCTTGATTATCTTTGTGTCCGTGCAGGGCTTTGTAATGGACTTAAACTGATCTTAGCTGAGCCAGTTGGACATCCAAATGGACAAATCCAGATTAAACCAGACTTAATCACCAATTTGAATCAAGACCGTGATTTCAGAACCAGAGCTGGGTGAAACAGATTAGTATTTAACCTCCTGTTCACCTGTTTGAAACGTGTACTTCTGCGCTAAGAGGTCATTTTGTGTCCTCTTTCTTTCTGTAGCGCGTCGGTTGTTCATATAAACTCACACTTAAAGGCTTCATGGATGTTTCGTGTCCACCATGATTTCAAAACCAGACCTAAACCCGAGCTGGATGAAACAGAATGTTATTTAACCTTCTGTTCACCTGTTTAAAACGTGTACTTCTGCGCTAAGAGGTCATTTTGTGTCCTTTTTATTTTTCTTTCTGTAAAAGCATTCTTATTTTTTTTTCTACTTTAAAAAACATATTCATTGAACTAGTTCTGCTGAACACTGGCCAGTCAACCATTGAAAATTACCACTTATTACTGTATTTAACTTAAAAATCGAATAAATACAGAAAGAAAATGCACAAAAATGAAAAAGCCAAAGGACAAAGTCAGTGAACAGAGGGTTAAATCAGACCTCTCAGATTTAAATATCGGTGAAAAAAAACACGTATTGAACTTTCGAAATTTGTACCGAAACGAACGTGCCACGAGCGGTTCATGCCCCACAGTTTGAGAACCACCGCCGTCATACTTTTAAAATCGACATATTGCTTCGCTTGCTTTATGCTTTTGCTCGGCTTTTCCTGCGCTTCTTTTCTTTTTATACAATTTCCATTAAGTTGAACCGGGTTAAGCCGACGTTATTGAGCACATTTTGTACATTTAAACATTGAAAAAAAAAAAAACAACAACAACTGTAAGTCTAATTTAGCTTTTGATTTTAGACGCATACTTGTAAATGATGATGCACTGGTGACTGAGTGAAAAGCCCTCATTTCTTGCATGGTGTTTGTCCATAAGAGGAAGCAGCACTGTTTGGGTGGTCTGTAAAATGATGCTCAAGCCTTAGTCCCTGAGTCCGGACTAAAGTCAATACTTCTGAAGAGGGGCTAATTAATATTGTACCACATGTTAGTTACAACTCTACTCTGACCTGTATATTTTGTCTGCCATTGGAAGTCGTCTGTGAATAAAGTAGTAATAAAGATTGTGTCTTTAAGCGTCTTTTTAGAGTTTTCACAGCCAGTGCCACATATTCTATCTATTATCTGGTTTACACAGCATCACCAGAGCTGGACTTCATCAGGTCTAAATCATGGCCTGGACTAGACTAAACCTGGTCTAAAATGAGACTAAACCAGGTCCAAAATGAGACTAAACCAGGTCAAAATGAGACTAAACCAGGTCAAAATGAGACTAAACCTGGTCCAAAATGAGACTAAACTTGGTCCAAAATTAGACTAAACCTGGTCTAAAATTAGACTAAACTTGGTCCAAAATGAGACTAAACCTGGTCTAAAATGGAACTAAACCACAACTAAAAAGGAACTAAACCAGGTCTAAAATGAGACTAAACCAGGACTAAAATTAGACTAAACCTGGTCTAAAATAAGACTAAATCAGGTCTAAAATGAGACTAAACCAGGTCCAAAATGAAACTAAACTTGGTCCAAAATGAGACTAAACCTGGTCCAAAATGGAATTAAACCACAACTAAATTGGAACTAAACCAGGTCTAAAATGAGAATAAACCTGGTCTAAAATAAAGACTAAAACAAAACTAAAATGAGACTAAACCTGGTCTAAAATGAGACTAAACCAGAACTAAAAATGAGACTAAACCTGGTCTAAAATGAGACTAAACCAGAACTAAAATGAGACTAAACCTGGTCTAAAATGAGACTAAACCAGAACTAAAATGAGACTAAACCTGTCTAAAAGAGATATAAATCTAGATAAATGACTAAAATGAGAATAAATCAGGACTAAAATGAGACTAAACCTGGTCTAAAAATGAGAATAAATCAGGACTAAAATTGAACTAAACCAGAACTAAAATGAGTCTAAACCTGGTGTAAAATTAGACTAAATCAGGACTAAACAAACTAAACCTGGTCTAAAATGAACCTAAGCCAGAACTAAAATGAAACTAAATTAGGACTAAACTGAGACTAAACCAGAACTAAAAGCAAACTAAACCAGGACTAAAATGGAACTAAACCAGAACTAAAATAAAACTAAATCAGGACTAAAATGAACCTAAACCAGGACTAAAATGAAACTAAACTAGGACTAAACTGAGACTAAACCAGAACTAAAATGAAACTAAACCAGAACTAAAATTAAACTAAATCAGGACTAAAATGATACTAAACCGTGGATGATGTACTTCTAATTAATGATTTATTCAAAGGACGACAAAACCTTTGTCCAGTCTAAAGGGTCTGCCACCTGCTTGTCTCCATGGAAATGTTTTGTTTGCCTGGAATGTTCCACAGTATGGCATTAAACATACAGTATCTGTCTTACATTTATTCATATTTCAGCTCCCTGCTATTTGTGACATTTCCCCCACTCAAAAGAGCTAGTATTTAGTTTTAAATTGTTCTTCGCTATGGCAACGGACCTCATTTTTCATCATTCTGACACCCACGGATGCAGGTGGTTCAAATATATAAAATACATCAAAATAAAACCTTCAAACGTGGTGTCACCTGCTCGTCTCCAAAGAGTTAGAGATGTTTAAAAGCGCTGTACCAGTTTTTTTTTTGTTTGGTTTTTTTTACACTTAAACAACAGGAAACAACAAGTCTGTATAATTAGATGCAGATGAAACGTTGTGGTCTCATTTTCAAGTACTTTTACAACATATTTTACTTTATTACATGCAAAAAATACCTATAATGACGTACTGTTGACATTCCTGCATAACACAATATGTAATACACCGTGGTTACTAAACTTCAAACACCCTTTTTGCAATCTGAACTAATGTGGATATGTAATTTTTTTTTTTTTTTTAAATCTTTGCCGTTTTTGGGGGGATCAGAGCGCGCCCGTTAATTGCTGTTCGCGTCCATTGCATCATGTCGCTTACATGACTCTGTCCCACTTACGGTGTCGTTATCTCCATCTGCAGAAAACACTCACGCAGATTGTCCCGTTACATCAATCAAGCAGAACATTATGACACCGCTGTATCACGGCCCGCGCGCACAGTAGGAGGCGCTGACCCAGTTCACTGCGTCACAAACAAACATAAATAAAATCATACGTGTAAAATAGGCAAAGAGATGCAGAGAACGGATGGCCCAATAAATATATATATTTTTTTTAAAGAGTTGCCTTTATTTAAATACCTTTTTTCACTTAATTATTTTATGTTGATACGAAACGCAAATTATATATTTTATTATATTTGATTTTAATTTTAAAAAAGGAGCTATATCATATTTATTTTGGGTCAACATGTGAGAGTAACTTTTTGTCTAAACCTCAGTGTCGTGCACATTAATTAATTGTTGTACATATAAATTATAGTTTTACACCAATCGAGTAGGTATTTGTGGAGAAAAACGTTGAAAAATCTGTGGAAAATGACAGGAAGTGACATCACACTAGGGAAACTCATTCCAGTCAAAGTTTATGCATAATTTACCCAAAGAAACGACTTTTTTGACATTCTAAACATAATTCAACAAAATAAAGGTGCTCTTTCATACTGTATATTTTCATCTGTCAAATCAAAAAAAAAAATTGTGACTTTACATGAGTTTTTGCCTAGTGTTAGCTGGGTAAATTCCTTGTGTGATGTCATCAATTACAAACAGGAAGTGAAATTATAAACCTGAAAAATTTGCTATTCTGGGATAACATTTTTAAAATTTTTAGTGACTGCATTTTAGTTCAATGAGTGGTCCGACCTGTCAGAGGCACTTTAACATTTTTTATTTCTTTCCGTAATTTAGTTGCGACTAAACCTGAATAAATCTAATCTGATCATCTGTCATGTAACTTGGCTTGAGATGGAAAAAAAACATCAACAACCAAGATTAAAACTAGCACGAACAAAAACTATGTAGGCCATTTGTGGAGTCATATTCCATATATTATATACTTCATCATAACTACACTTTTATTAGCCTTAATAAATCATGAACAAAGACTTCATACTGAACACATTTATCATGATTCAGGCTTAGCAATTATAATTAATACCCTAAACCAGAGCTATTCAACACAAGGCCCGGGGAGCCAAATCAGGCCCTCCAAGTGATTGATCCGGCCCACAACCCAGCTCCCAAATAATACAAATAATATGAATAAATCTTGTTGGTTTAGCCCTAGTTTAGACCTGGTTGGTCCTAATCTAGTCCTAGTATAAATCTGGTTCAGTCCTGGATGAGCAATTTCACAGAGCAATGTTGGTAGAGCATTTTGTATATTATTTCTCACAAAAATCTAATCGATCAGCAGTTATTTTATTGTTTTAACTCAATTTGTTGAAACAGTGTTGGGGCTATTTTGTGCAATAAGTCTTGGCCCTTCAAAAAATCTGCCCCTCGGGAAAATTAAGTGTAATAGCCCTGCCCTAAACCCTTAATTAAATAGTTGTCCACACTTTGTTAAGGCTCATTAAGGTGCGGTTATCGTAAAGTGGTACGGATCACTGGAAAGATGTGATAATGTGGTTTGAATTGTTGCATTTTTCAAGGCATATTCCCTTCTGAGAGTGTGTTCTCTTTTCCTGCCGGTGGTCGTAATGTTATGGCTAATGTGTGTCATTGGCTTGGGCAGAAACGACGCAAATCCAGGAGCTGTGTGTGTGCGTTTCCAGCGCCAGTTCCTCGTTTACTGGTGGATCATTGTCAATCTGCGGCGGAGGTCGCGGTGGAGCCTTTCGCCGTCTGCTCAGGGCTCATACCCGTCTGCTCCGTCTGCTCCGTCTGCTCGAGATTAGCGGCGTGTAACCAGCGCCCGGCGGGGAGGCGATTAGCAGAAACACTCGATCTGCCGTGGTTTTGTTATCGACCGATCAAACCAGCAGAAGTTACGGAATGTGTGTTTGAGATGGAGGAGTTTGTCGCAGTAGTTAAAACGTCGGTTATCTTCAGAAATTGTACGTCTCCGAGCAGTTTTTGGACACCGTACTTTTACTCTAACCTACAAGTGACGATATTAAATGATCTGGACATTTGTGTTTCTTCTAATATGATTTATTTGTTGAAAGTACAAAATGATGTGCATTGTTTTTCAAGGATTTGTCATTCAAATTGAATCACCTTCGACATCATAAATGAGATGAACTCTTACAGTTTCTCTTCTTTCTTCTTCTCTTTCTTCAGATACTTTGTGACTCTTGCTTGAGTACGGTTTTTGACAACTCTAGCCACTTTTGTCTGATGAAAAAATAGTCTTCTTTTGAAGAAGTTTTTCCATGCGGGCGCTGAAGAAATTTCACTTTGACACATTTTCCCATCATGACTTTAAATGATATTTCTTGGTTTATTTATTTAATTATTTCATGGACAGTGCATATTAATAAACATTTCTGTAATCATGCCAGAATTAGCCAAACATCTGAAAGCTGTTACGGTCAGCCTAAAACAGGAAATAGAAAACAAGCAAGGATTTTACATAGAAGTTATAAATAATTACACTATTTACATTACAAGACACCGACACATCAATCGTCCTGGTACAGACAACAGACACATTTGAGTCTGCCCTTTTCTTCTTTCTTCTTCCAGAAAGAATCCAAGGAGAAGTAATAGAGCCCTGGATCGAGACAGCAGTTCACGGCTCCTAAACATCTCAGATTAGTGCATTTACCCTTTATAAAAAAGGCCACGGTCTCGGGCACAAAACACACCGTGAACATCACCAGGCTCATCACAAACAAAAGCATCACGTTGACCTTGCTGTTGACCTTCGACAAGTCGTCCACGTTTCTACGGAGAGTCAGCGACACCAACGACGTGGACACGATGTTGACGATCAGCAGAGTCAGCACCAGAGCGAACTGGAAAGCCCCCACGACTTCTTTAGACGGCATGACCTGGTTCTGATAGTCGAAGCAAACGGACTCGTTTAACTGTTTCAAATGCCGCGATAACATTATACCCTGAGGGACGCTGACGCCGATCACAAGGAGCCACACCGCCGCAGCGGCTTTCTTAGCGTTGCAGGCGGTTCTCAGGTGTCGGAACCTCAGCGGGTAAACTATGGCCAAGAGTCTGTCCACGCTGATGAAGGTGATGAAGATCGAGCTGCAGCGAATGTTGACGTGGAAAAGAGCCTCGGCAAAAGTGCAACTGATGTGCTTGAACGGCCAGATCCCCGTGGCGTGGAAGTAGACCCTCAGCGGCAGGGAGGTGGTGAGGAGCAGGTCCGAGACGGCGAGGTTCACCATGAAAATCACGTTCGGAGACTGGAGGCTGTGGTGACGGAGAATGACCCAGATGGCGAGGGCGTTGAGCGGGAAGCCGATGGATATTATAGCTCCGAACACGACGGCGTAGGGCAGCTGTGCCTCCGGGTAGGGCAGCTGGGCCTCCGGGTAGGGCAGCTGTGCCTCCGGGCGGCTCGCCTCGCTCCAGTTCATGGTTCATCGAAGGAGAAATGCAACGTTAGGCGCGTTCAGTGCGTGGATGCAAACTCAGGGTGGTTTCCTGTTTCTGTGGTTTGGTGGTGACAAAGTCAGAAGAGGCGGAGAGAGATTAACGGTCAGAGCTCTCGCCTCCCAAGAAGGAAATCATGGGTTCGATTCCTAGGCGACCATCACATCACATGATCTCTCTGGGTGGAGGCTGCATGTCCTCCCAGTGTTACCGTGGGTTCTCTCCGGGGTCTCCGGCTTCCTCCCAAAGACATGCATGTGTTAGGTAAATTGGCCCTAGAGAATGTCTATGTGTGTCTATGTCTCTGAGTTAACCCTGCGACGAGTTGGCCACTGTCCAGAGTGTACCCCGCTTAAGGCCCAAAGGCACTGGGATAGGCACCAGTCACCTGCGACCCCTAACAGTGGAAAATGAATGAATAATAAAAATGATCAGAACACTTTTTATACACAGGTGTTCTTGTTTAGTGCTTAAAACATGGGTTAATAAGCTTTTATAGTTACGATAAGCTAAGAGGTATTAACATTCATTCAATGTGTCTTTTTTGACTTCCGTGGATCTGAAACGACTTAATCAAACAAACGGGATCGCTGTCTTCGCGGCCGAAAAGCTGACGGACAGCTACGCAGATCACGTTGACAAGTAGGCTAGCTTTATTTATTTATTTACGGTTTTTTTTTAGTTTTTTTTTTTTACTGCAATCGGTAAAACGAGGACATCCGGAGCAACGCAAACGCGCGTGAATCACTCTAAATACGACTTTGAGCGGGTGAATGAGACGGGAAAGAATTCCAACGTGTTCAAAAAGCTCTTGTGCTCTACAGTGAAGTACGTAGAGCGAAGTATGTGTGTATCTCAGTAAATACGTGCGTGTAATCGGATGTAGGTATCATACATCATAATCATAACAGAGTGCAGAAATAATGTGTGAGTGCTAAAGACGAGATAAAAATCAAGCAGCAGCGACTGAGTTACATCCTTCCTTCTTCCTTCTCCATCTGATAAATGAAGTGACAGCTCAGTAAAACAGTTTATATTGTGCGTGTATTTTATCAGACTGTTTTTTGAAATGGAAAAACAGGGTGCTTTCACGTAAATTACACTTTTAGTTTGTGCAACAACTGAGTGAGATGCTCACGTAGTGCTTTAGGACCCTCCGTTTAAATCACATTAACGCCTTTCCGATTTGAAGATAATATTTGTGTAATTGCTATGACGACGGAGGACTGCGGCCACATCTACGCTCAATATATCAAAATGTACAAATTCAAGAAGGTGACGCGGCCAGTTGTTTGTTTATTTTGAATTTGTTTTTATGTTATCGCAATCAAAATCGAAATCGCAGTTTGAATCTGCACGCATGTTCATGGTCTAAAATCTTGCCAAAATGGTTCCGCTTGAATGTTGCACAGGATGGCGTTTTCAAGCAGGCCAAGCAGGTAGTAGCAGACACTAGACAAGGTTACAGGTCAGCTCTGCGGAGGCGCGACCCCGCTCAGCGTAAGAATGTGTCGCTTTTTTTCCAAGGTATTTTTAGCAAGAGAAACATCTGTAGTCGAGTAGATGCAAGATGAACACGTTGAACAGGTCGGCGCGCACAGAACACCATTAAATATTTGATTAATCACAATTCAAACCCAATTTAAAAGGTGAAAATTAACAAATTGCAAAGACTAAATTATGTTTTTTGTATAAAACGTCCTTTTACAGAAACAGGTCAATGCAATCCCTCATTCGTCCTGGTAGAAAAGGTTTCAAAGGTCATCTGGACACTGTTTTAGAACTATTTTTAGACAATAAAATATATGTTTTTTGGTCGTTTTATTATGTTATGTTTTATTATTTCCGTTTCGACCAGCAGGTGGCGGACCCTCCTGCCAGAAAAGTTACACCGTGCAACTTTAAAATGAAAGCCTGATGTCCAAAGTCCCTGGAAAAGCCTTTAGAGGGCAGATATAGTTCCTGACAAAGCCAAGCCGACGCCCGGTTCTGCTGAGCTCTCAAACTATTGAATATCACGACCGCGGGTGGAATCACGTCTCATTTATTTCCAGAGGATATAAAGTCCGCGACGAGACGAGGCGAGCGGGCATTTCTCCGCTGTTGTTTCCCTGACGATGCTCTTGTCTCAGATCCTGTGCGTGGAGCTGCTGCTGCTGCTCTTCAGTGTGACCGGAGCAGGTACGTTCAGGCAAAACGAAAAGGAACCGCATTCACTTCTCTTGGTAAACGTGACAAAACTTTAAACGTTGTAGCCGCTGCCAGCACAGGTTTTGTTGATTTCGTCTTATTTCAGGAATAAAAAGACGCACAAAATCTTATAATTTAAGTCATTTGGATTTTCAAATTGCTGAATGTTTTACTGTGGCAGCCAGGAGGCACTATCCCGTGTTTTGGGATTGTCCCCTTCAGATGTAATAGACAGAGAACAATAAAGCCTCACGCACAATGGATTTCAGACCTATGTATTTGGGCCTCAGAACTCCTGCCGTGGACACAACCCGCAGTTATCTCTGGAGCATCCTCCGAGCAGCAGTCCAAAAAAAGCCCTCACAAAAGAAAATGGATGACACAAAATGCACCGACGATGAAGGACTGGACTGACATTATAATGGACGTACGTAAAATGGAAAAAATTACATTTGGATTTAATCTGAAATTGGACAAATTTGACAGATTTTGGACAAAATGTGCAGTTTTTTCTTTTCTTTTAGGGTTCTCTAGGCCATGATTTGATTTGATTTTCAATGATTTTTTCATTGATTTGTTGGTTGTCTGCTGCTTTCGTTTTGGGTCTGGTTTGTTTTTTCTATTTTTCTTCAATAAAAAAAAAAAAAAAAAAAATTAAAAAAAAAAAAAATTAAAAAAAACCGGTGTAAGTATGAAGTAACGTTTGGAGGAGAGAAGTGTCATGGCTTTGTCTGGAATATTCCACAGTATGGCATTCCACTCGTCTCTCCCCCTCGCAGTGGTGGAATGTAACAGAGTGCAAAAGTAATAATACACGTACTTAAAAATCACATGTTTTCGGTATCTGTTCTTTACCTCACATTTACAATTACTTGACTACATTTGAGAGTAAATATCTGTACTTTCGACTCCACAACATTTTTGAACTTTGAGAAAATCAGTCTTGGAAGAAAGAAAGAAAAATCGGCACAAATCCGTATCGAGATCATTATCATTTGATGCTTTAAAAGTTCTCAAAATGGACTATAACGAAATTATTATTATTATTTTGTTGTCATTTTGGATGGTTTTATTGCACACAAAAAAACAACAACAACAACAACAACGTATCTTACTGTGCGCGAGCTTGCATCTCCCCACAAACCTGACTCGTACTCGTCTTCAAAGAGAATGTACGGATTTCTACTTCTGTGGACTCATTCAGGGGACTTTGCACCTCCAGAAAGTTACATACTGTGTCTTTAACCCCGTACGCTTCGGGCCTATTTTTCCAAAAACTGAGCCCCATTTCAAACTGAAGCTGTTCCAGAACCTTCCGGAGCAAAAACCACTGTCTTTGTGAAGCTGAGACTCTAGTTTTGGACCGTGTTATTCTAATTATAAGTAGAAGCAAGCTCTGCTCAGACGAAAGACTTTAAATCCCGTCTAGATTTTCTGTTAATGAATGAATGGATGAACGAGTGAAGCTGGTGTCTGGAGGAAGGGTCCTGATCGACACTGAGGTGAGCATCTGTTGGGTTTGGACAGTTCTCTTTTAAAAGCAGACGGTAAATTCACTGAAAATGAGTTTTAAGGACTAAAGCAAAATATCCACATCAAAAAGATTATGTTCCGCAAGGTATTTTGGATCTACAACAACAACAACAACAACAACAAAATGCAGTACAGTTTCATGTCGACGCTGTTCGATGTTTGCCCGCAGCAGAAGGTCGAGTGCTGTGGACGATGAAGGAGCGCGTTCGGAGAGTGCAGGTCCAGACCCTCAAACTCCAGACGAGCAGCACAGAGCTGCTCTCGCACGTGACAGAGGGGACCATCCGACAGAACCTGGACCACTTCAACAAGCAGGACCCCCGCACGTTCACACAGGTACCGCCAACACCTGCACAATATCACAATCTGTACTGTGTTAATGACTGCGGTCATGCGTCAGACTAACGCAAATAATGTTTGTGCCTTGATATGTTAGTCAAACTCAAGGATCAAGGATAATTTAGACGGAATAAGTAAAATCATGAATAAAATCTGCTTTAAAAAAAAAAAAAAAATAAAAAAAAAAAAAAAAAAATCAGAAGAAAGAACAGAAAACAGGAAAACTAGAAACATGACCAGAGAGCAATAAATAAATTAAATAAATAAATTAAATTAAATTAAATTAAATTAAATTAAATTAAATTAAATTAAATTAAATTAAATTAAATTAAATTAAATTAAATTTAATTTAATTTAATTTAATTAAACTAAATTAAATTACATTAAATTAAAATGAACTAAGGAAAAATAATTATAATGACACAGTATGATTTTTCCTTTTGAAAACTTTACATTTCTGTCAGATGGCGGACCTGGCTGTTATTGCGATATTTTTTTTATTTATTTATTTATTATTAGTTTATTTCAACTGGGACAGTGCACATCGACCAACATTTCTGTAAATGTGCCAGTTTTAGCTGTAGTTTAGCTAGTTTCCAACCGTAGCCCCAGGCAAGGTGTAAAATGCCAGCAAAATACAAAACATACATTTACATTATATACAGTACAATTAGGATTAGTAGAAAAACATAAAAGATTAGGAGTTCATATAAAAACAGGTTACAGGATGAAAAGGCGTAACATGCAATATATATTTAGTTAGTTGCGATATCGATTATGGCAATGAAACAAATATTTATTGATGCTTTTGCGATAGATTGTGCAACTCGATTATCACCACTGAAAAACTACGCTCAAAAGTAGTAGTAGTTGATCAAATCTTTGCCCGGTCATCTGAAAAACACACTTTTCCTTAGTATATTACACACCTCTCCAATTATAGACTGGTAATCTGGGCTCTGGTCGAACAAATGATCCAATTATTAGAGAAACACATGGTCTGTTCGTATAAAAACAAACAAGTAAGATGTAAAAAAAAGATGAAAGTGGACTGAAAAAGATGGCAGACTTCGGCAGAGTCAATGAGAACCGAACACTGTCAGTTTGATTTTAGTCCAGTGAGGTTCATCTGGTCTTCTGATCATTTATTTAAAGGTTTGGTTATTTATAGAAACTGTTTGGTATAAAAAAAAAACCAGCAACCTCTGGTCTGAATAAAGAAAAATAACCTTTAAAAATAAGTTAGATTTCGTTCTAATTAGCCTGTTTGTTTCCCATGTGCAGCGGCAATAAATCATTGTATTTATTTGGAATTTTTTTTTTTTGAAATCATTTGTATTTATCTTGAGTTTTTGAAAAAATCGTTCGATTTATTTGGAGTTAAAAAAAAATAAATATCATTGTATTTATTTGGAAATTTTTACAAATCATTGTATTTATTTAGAGTTTTTTTTGTGGAAATCATTGTATTTATTTGGAGCTTTTTACAAATCATTGTGTTTATTGGAGTTTTTTTTTAAGAAATCGTATTTATTTGGAGTTTTTTTTTTTTTATAAATCATTATATTTATTTGGAGCTTTTTACAAATCGTTGTATTTATTTAGAGGGTTTTTTTTAGAAATCGTATTTATTTGGAGTTTTTTTTAATCATTGTAGTTATTTAGAGGTTTTTTTTTAAAGAAATTGTATTTATTTGGAGTTTTTTTCAGAAATCGTTATATTTATTTGGAGGTGTTTTTTTTAATTTTTATCATTGTATTTATTTGGAGCTTTTTACAAATCGTTGTATTTATTTAGAGTTTTTTTTTTAGAAATCATATTTGTTTGGAGTTTTTTTTAGAAATCGTATTCATTTGGAGTTTTTTTTAGAAATCGCTGTATTTATTTGGAGTCTTTTAGCCCCTAAGACACTGAGGAGCATCTGACCAGACTGTAAATTATATACAGAAGATTTCAATCTACAATAAAATATAGAATTGTGCCAGAAACCAAAACCAAAACCACCAAATCAATAACAGCATTTTAATCAAGCAACAGCCTGACCCCACTTTAACACAAGTTTCATAATGCTGTACAAATACCAAATACACACTTCCTCACACCCGTTGCGTTGACTTCGTGCAGAGATTCCTGGTGAATGAGAAGTTCTGGCAGCGTCCTGAGGGTCCCGTGTTTTTGTTCATTGGAGGAGAAGGCGCCATCTCGGTCTACGACGTCGTTGCAGGTAAGCGCATTATTACACGCAACAACGGCAGAAAAACATTAACACTTGAATGCACCTGAAGCAGTGTCCGGATGATGATGTTTGGACTCGTCTGAGGTTCTAGTATTTTATTTCGTATCATTTGCAGCCTTTTGTATGTCTTTATTAGAGCTGTTGCGCACAATATTAAGCATTTTTCCCAAACTACAATTGCAATAATAAGCATTTCGTCCGTCTCCTTCAGGTCCAGGGCAGTTGTGGCTATAAAAAAATATGTATTAACACCACAGAATGAATGTATAGAATTGTAAAGTACGTTTGAGTGTCTAAAAATGTTAATAAATGGATAAAAATACAGTGGCAGTTTACGTTCGGGTTGTTGTGTTCCCTCATCATGATCTCTTACGCAAAGTTGCTTTGATTTGATTGGTCGGTCGGTAATTCTCCATGTATTTGGAGCTTGAGTGCTCCTGAAATCACCTGCCCCCACATCTCCGCCCACTTCTCTCTATGAAATGTGATTAGCAGTAAACAAAACAAAAAAATCCAGATTTTTATGAAACAAATAGTTTATTAAGAATGATTCCTGCTTTATTAACACTAATTCATTTTGTATTATTTTTTAATTTTTTCATATATATATATATATATATTAAAATAAAATAAAAAGAATCAACATAGAACACAGAACATCGCAGAACACAACACGACCAGAGAGCGAAAAACAAAACAGAAACACAAATAGGCCACAAACAGACTTATAAATAAATCACGGCACATTCGAAATAGTCAATGGACCTGTTTCTGTTACTGAGCCGTTTTGGATCAATATGTTGCGTTTTACAATGAAAAATGACAACATTTTGTACAAAATTCCCAGAAAGCATCACGTGTCCTCTGACACGGCCTGATTCTTATTTTAGACTGCGCGCTGAATTCTTGAGTTGAAAATACAGCAAACCATAAGTCTCCTCCCTTTTCTCCTGCGACGGATCCAATGTAATGATGTCACAATCATGTCACAAAAGCGTCCCGATCCAGCGCGTGTCACTCGTGTCCCCCTCTCCGGGCAGGTCACCACGTCCACTTGGCAAAGGACCACGGGGCGCTCGTCTTGGCTTTGGAGCACCGTTTCTATGGCGACAGCGCTGGCCCAGATGCCCTGCAGCGCGAGAGCCTGGTTCACCTCAGCAGTCAGCAGGCGTAAGACCCTCACACCTGCCTTTCATCTCTGGAGTGACTCACGCGTGGGTTTTTTGGGAAGGATTCAATGAAGAAGCAGCAGAAGAACTCACATCGAACAGAATATAACATGATAAATATGTTTGAGATATGTTTTTAAACGGGTTTGTGCTGATTGGTTTCACTTTGGTGACATATTAAATCCTCAATTCCATTCAGTCATTGATTTTTGCTGGCTTTAAACACTAATAACAGCAGAAAATGATGTAAACCATAATATAATTTGAACGTTTAAGTGACTTCAGATCTAAATACTAATGGTTTGAAGGCGTTATAACAAAATATAAGCAACCATAGAAACGTCAATGAGTCAATGCAATTACAAAGGATAGAACAAGTACTATATTCCAGCCTTTAAATCACAAAAGTACAAAAAGTACAATTTGTTAGTTTATGCAGATAACAAAACATAAATACAAATATTGTGGAGTCAAGTATTTGTCCAGTAAAATCTTACAAATTAAAACAATGCCTATGGTAAAGTATCTATAATAATGTCATAATGTAGTATATTTTGTGATATTCCGAGGTTAATCCCAGTTTCTCCACTGATTTATTCACATTATATTCCACTTCATTGTACAAAATATATTACCATCTGTTAAAATGGTCCACAGAAACTTGTCTTGCAGGAGTTTGACGTTGTTGAGCTTCATTGTAATCAGAAAAACAACCACAAGGTGGCACTAATGCATCATCTAATGTGTCGTATCTTCACCTATACTTTTAAAAAATGAATGACAAATCCTGTTTTTCGTTCTTTCTTGTCCTCATCTCTTCTTCTCAGCTTGTCAGATTTGGCCGTTTTCCACCAGTTCATGAGCCGCAGATACAACCTGAGCCGCGCCAACACATGGCTCAGTTTTGGAGGCTCGTACGCGGGGGCTCTGTCGGCCTGGTTCAGGGGGAAGGTGGGAAACCGCATCTTTATGATCATTATACGTTGAAAGATTTTTTTTTAATCCAGAATACGTTTAGTTTGTTTTTTTCCCCTTCGCAGTTTCCTCACCTCGTGTTCGGGGCTGTGGCGTCCTCGGCGCCGGTCAAGGCCAAACTGGACTTCTCTGAGTACAATCAAGTAAAAGGAATATTTAAACATGTCTTCACTTTGTATATCAACTGCCATTTTTTATTCTTATGACATCAATTATGCAAAAACCGGACATTCATTAGACTTTGGACTAAATGGGACCTTTAATTTAACTCTGCCGTGATTTTGTTTGTATTTGTGTTTAGTTGACGTCTGCTTGTGTTTTTTTAAATAATTATTTTTTATTATACTCTCTGGTCGTTTTGTTTTGTTCTATTTATTTGTTTATAAAAATTGGCGGGGAGAGAATAATGCTGTAACGTATTTATTCTAGGGTTATTATTAAGATGATTTGTCTTATTAGAAGAAAAGCACAAGTTGAACGTAAAAAGAATGATGAATTAATCCTTTTATATGACTAAAATAAAAAAAAAAAGCCAAATAATATAGTTTAATATGCTAAAAACAAACATCTACATTCCATTTTTTAAGTATTTATGGAGATGTTTATTGTTTTGCAATAATAAAACATTGAATCAAATCTAAGCCAGTCACAAAAGAGAGAAAATAATTAAATCAAGATAAATGTTTGGAGTTTATGTCACTTTTATCCTGTGCATGAATTACAACTCAATAATCGATGAATTGATCATTGTTCAAGCCTAATTTACGACTGAAGAAAGTTTGAAAAACATATTTGTTGCAGATTGTGGGTTTGAGTTTGAAGAACGACGACATTGGCGGCTCGGCGACGGTACGTCCTTGACACGCACACAGTTTGAGACGCGCCGCAGCCACGTCACCCTCGCCTCCTCCCCCTCCTCCTCCTCCTCCTCCTCTTCCTTCTCCTCCTCCTCCATCTCCTCCTCCCCTCTCTCTCTCCTATCTCCTCCCTTCCTCTCTCCTCCTCCTCCTTCTCCTCCTCCTCCTGCCTCCTCCTCCTCCTTCCCCTCCTCCTTCTCCTCCTCCCCTCCTCCTCCTCCCCCTTCCTCCTCCTCCTCCTCCTCGATCCCTTCTCCTCCCTCCTCCTCCTTGTCCTTCCCTCCTCCTTGTCCTTCTCCTCCTTCTCTCCTCCTCCTCCTCCCACCTCTCCTCCTCCGCTCCTTCTCATCCTCCTCCTCCTTTCCTCTTCCTTCTCCTCCTTCTCCTCCTCCTTCCTCCTTGTCCTCCCCTCTCCCTCCTCCTCCTCCTCCTCTTCCCTCCTCCTCCTCCTCCTCCTTCTCCATCTCCTCCTCCTTGTCCTTCCCTCCTCCTTCTTCTCCTTCCCTCCTCCTCCCTTCCTTCCCTCCTCCTCCTCCTTGTCCTTCTCTCTCCTCCTTCTCCTCTCCTTTTTCCTCCTCTCCTCTCCGCCTCCTTCTCTCCTTCTCCTCCTCCTTCCTCCCACCTCTCTCTCCGCCTCCTTCTCATCCTCCTCCTCCTTCTCTCCTCCTCCTTCTCCTCCTCCTCCTCCTCCTTCTCCTCCTCCTCCTCCTTTGTCCTCCTCCTCCTCCTCCTCCTCCTCCCTCCTCGCCCTCCTCCTCCTCCTCCCCTTCTTCCTCTCGCCTCTCCTCCTCCTCTTCTCCTCTCTCCTTCTCCTCTCCTCTCTCCTTCTCTCCTCTCCTCCCCTCTCTCCTCCTCCCCTCCTCCTCTCCTCTCTCCTCTCCTTCTCCTCCTTCTCCTCCTTCTCCTTCACCCTCCTCCTCCTCCTTCTCCTCCTCCTCCTCCTCCTCCTCCCCCTCCTCCTTCTCTCCGCGCAGTGTTTCGTGGAGGTGCAGAAGGCCTTCTCGGTCCTGGAGATGGAGCTGGTCGCCGGGAACAGCTCTCGAGTGGCACGGGACTTCAACTGCTGCCAGGACCTGGAAAGCCCCGACGACAAGGTGACGATCGGGGGGACGAACTTAATATTCTTTATAAGGACGGCTTCTTTCGCAAACTCATCAATTCAAATACAGTTGCGACTAGAAAAGAAGAGTCCAGAGTCCCTCAAATGTGTGCATTTCCAAATCTAGTTTTTCCATTTGTCTGATGTCCGTTACTATGACAGTCCAGTCCTTGTCTGCGTCACCCATTTCTTTGTGATTGTCTTTTTTTCCTGCCGCCAAAAGTACGTTCCAAATGTATCCACGTATTGTGTCTATGGCAGGAGTTTTGAGGCCCAAGTACAAAGTTCAAACATCGTGAACTTCTGTCCAATATTTACTCTTTGTATCGCAACGTTTTCAAAGGCCAAATGTGTTTTCTCATCCCTTCTTTAAAAAATCTTTCACATTTTCATTGATAATATCTGTAGAAGACGGCAACAAGCAGTTTAAATGAGGCTAATATCAATAGCTTCACACTTGAGCTGCAAAATGAGCGCTGAAACGACTTGCGTTTTAGTCGCCCACGTGTCGCAGCCACTTAAAATGTTCACGTTCTTCTGTCCAGATCGAGCTGGTTCAGAGCTTGGCCGACATCGTCATGGGGACAGTGCAGTACAACGAGGAAGGCGTCCTGATGTCGGTGAGAGACGTGTGCGGCCTCATGACCAACTCGAGTGACAAAAGCAGCTACGACCGGCTCATCAAACTGGCCCAGGTACAATTCATGTTGTTAATGGTATAATATCTACTGTTATTACGATTTTTGGGGGGGAATAAAATAGAAAAGGATTAAAAAACAACATAGATCTGTAAATTAGCCGTGCCAATACTGAAGCAGGACTAACCTAGGACAAGACTAAATAGGCAACTAACCAGGTCTGAACGAAGACTAACCCAGAAGATTTAAAGAAGCAACCAGCACCAAACCGGGTTCAAACTAGTACTAACCCATAATTAAACCAGAAAACAAAAAGAAAAACAAAAAAAAGTGACTATATAGGAGCTGGGTCGTGGCCGAATCAGATCATTTGGCGGGCCTGATCTGGCCCCCGGGCCTTAAGTTGAATAGCCCTGCAGTAGATCAACAAATTGACCTTAGCTTGAGTTGCTGTGACGTTACTGCAGCTGGAGAACAGGTCAGACTGCAGATTTGTTGTCCTGGTTCATGGGTCGTATCTCGGACATCTTCCAGTTTCACGTCTTCTCTGTCAGCACAAATAAACAGAAATACGAAATAACATATTTAGTTACAACAGCTTCTGAAAGTGGTGCCAATAATCAGCCTCAAAGACGTGACCGTTGTCAGCTGAAAGGACTTTAAATCTTTGACACAATTCTCTTAAATCCACGTGTTTTATACAGCGCATGAACATGTCTCTGTCCGCTCTTAAATACATATTTTACATATTTTTGCCACTGGATGTAGTACTAAACCACAAGTCTGTAAATCCAGATCATGTGGGGTCCTGGTGATGTAGAGAAGTGCACAAAAGATTTGCCTCTGCTGTTCAAAAGTGGAGTGGTTATTGTTTTGGAGCATTTTAAACACAATATTTAAAACACAATATTAACACGGGGCCGGTCTCTGACGCATAATGACATGTCCCAGCCCACCATCTTGTTTTAGGAAATCCTAGAACTCAAATGCAACATCAAGCACAAACCATATCGAGAGAGACGTGCTCGTTATATTTACCTGTAGCAGAGGTTTTCAGGAACTAAATGTCTTCAAGTACAGTTTTTCAGGATCTTCACTTGAGTGTTTACTTCATTGACTCCAATACATTTCCCCCCAAAAAATAAAATGGCTCCAACTACAAAGTACTTTTGTGGAGTGTGTTTTATTCCATTTAAAGTCGCATATGAAGCTTTTGACTCGGCTTATTCGTATTTTTGTTCTGCCAAAAATATACAAAACCTCTGCTTTTCAAATCCTTTATGTACATTTCATTAGCAAATATTCCTTTCTAATCTAATATTTTACATAATTTATGCTAGTTTTACATAGTGGACTGAACAGAATACGACAAAAACAACTTGTATCTTGTCTTTAGAAGGAGCTGACCAATTTTCTCTACACGTTTTTTTGTACGCGTATTGGAGTATTATTTAACCAGGCGTATCTGTGCTTTGACCGCCTCGGAACCACTATGCTTTGACCCCCTCGGGCCACTAGACGTCGCCGTTGCGCTTTCATCTCTCTTGTTCCGTCTCGGTGCAGGTTCACTCGTCCAGCTCCGGGGGGCGCTGTCTGCACGTCTCCCACGAGGCCGCGGTGACGGAGCTGATGGACACCTCTGGGGGACGCACGGGGCAGAGGCAGTGGCTGTACCAGACCTGCACCGAGTTCGGCTTCTGTACGTCATGTCTTCACCGCGGTCTTCGTCATGTCTTCATCATGTCTTCACCGCGGTCTTCATCACACGCACTAGACTCTCTGTGTGTGTGAAAGATTTATGAATGAGTCTGTTATAGTGAGACATGGACAGAAATACACAGCGCTGAGTGGCTTCTGTGATTTACAAAGAGTACACGAGGAGCGACACGAGGTTATGGGAAGAAGTATTTCATGGTGTTACTTCAGTAAAAGTACAGAGTACAGAAGTACAGGAGCCAAACAATGACTCAAGTAAAAGTATCACACATAAAAATATACTTTGGTAAAAGTAAAGTGTTGAAGTATGTGTTAAAAAGATAAATAAATAAAACAAAGTAAAACAAAGTAAAATAAAATGAAATAATTAAAATAATTAAAATAAATAAAATAAATAAAATAAATAAAATAAATAAAATAAATAAAATAAATAAAATAAATAAAATACATTAAATACATTAAATACATTAAATTACATTAGATAAATAAGAGTAAAAATTATTGAGAACAATTAAAGAGTCATATGTGAATGTGTTGATACAGAATTGTCCAGATTTGATCATTTTCTCGATGTTTCTATGAATATACAAGACTTGAACTCAAAACCTTTACGCATGTCACTATAAACCCTCTGAACCATACAGAAAGTAGTCGGTGTAATCCCTCATTCGTCCAGGAGTGTTCCATTTTAGAAAAAGATTCAGTTGTTTCATCTGGACTCTGTTTTAGAAAAAACGATACGTTTCGACTCTCATCCAAGAGTCATTCTCAATCTGTGAAACAAGTCTGAGAACTCTTGTTTATATCCTACTCTGTGAGAGCCCTGCCCACAGGGCGGGACCTCCTGCTAATGGCCCCGGTACCTTCTAATGCCATTGAACTAACTGGGATGGCCTATGTCTCTAGTGTTCCCTGCATTTGGCTGCCTCTACCTTGAGTACCTGATTGAGCATCAGAATGCCTCAGGCCGTCTCCAATGGTTCGCAGACCATTGATAAACAACAGGAAGGTTGAATCTTAAACCTCCAGTACCATTTAAGACAGGAATCTTTCTTGATAAAGATGGCCTTCTTGGATGGACAGTCAACAGTATCGTTTCTTAAAACACGAAGTGCACGAGGAACTACAACTGAATCTTTTTGTCTACACCTTACAGAAGACTTTTTACTTTCTCTACAGTCAAATGTGATACTCAATTAGTAAACCCGATCCTCAAAAATGCCGCTTAATCAGTTCACTTTTGCTCTTACTTGCTCTACGATGTTCAATTCACAGCTTTTTAAATATATCTTGTTGGAAACAGTGTTAAAGCCCGTCTCTTCTTTAGTTGTCGTACTTTTACAACTGTGTCCCACTCTTGCTATTTTAAGTAAAATCGATGATTGTGAAGAAGCAAAGCAATGTTATACACAGGCAGATCTTTTTTTCTTTCTTTCTTTGGATCACCAGTGCAGTACGGATCTGAAGCTGCGCGCCAAAACATAGAAAACCAAAATTACAACATAACGTGAAGAACCTGTCCTGAAAGCGTGTGTTTTTCTGCAAAGACCAGCACCTGTGAGGACTGCAGCTGTCCGTTCTCCCGGCGATGCTGACTCTGGATTTGATTTAACACCAGACTGCTGCTCCGAGCTGTTCGGGAATTTCACAGAATCCGCTCTCCAGTCACGTCGCCTTCTACCAACGCGTATGACGAGAGCGTACGACCGTCAGACCTCCAGAGTGCTCTACGTGAACGTGAGAAAACCTCCCTCTTTGCTTGCTTCATCCAAGATCTTCGTGGTCTTCTCTTTCCTCTTGCACCCGTGTCTTTTGCTCTCTTTTAAACAGGTTTAGAATCCGATAGTAATTATACCATAACTATTAACTTTTCGAATTTTTGTTTATGAAGGATTTTGATATCTCATTTACAAGCCCTTGAAGTTTTATAACTCCTAAAAAAGAAGGTGAAATTGAAATTTGACTCTAATTTTACGTGCCTAAACTATTCACTCATCAAATAAGCTATCGAAGAGAAACATCCAATGCTCTGTTATTTTAAAAAAACAAAAGGGCAAAATAATTATGAAACCTGACTGCTTCTCATTATTTCAACATTCCTACTTTTGCTGAATTGAATAGTGTCCCCCATAATTGTCATATTTTTAAAATGAAACAGTAGTTAGCTAGTAATATTAATGTTGTTCTATACTTTTAAGGCTGGTGACACTATATACTGAAGCTACGTCTTTGCAATTGACATTATTCTAGAATCTGAACATTTTTCGCCGTTAAAAAATATATAATTCTTCAATTTTTGCATCAAAACCAGCTTACAACTAACAATTATTGTGTTAATGGAATTAGTCCAAGTGATCTAATTCTTATGTTTAATCAACCGAGGCTCACTAAATCGTGTTCGAATTGTAGATTCTAGGACTTTACTTCTATTTAACAAGGGCGGAGAATGGTGTTTCATCAAATCAAACACAAAATCTCAGCACACTTCTCCCATGGTCATTTTTGATGATAGATTCTTTCGCTCTGTCTGGAGGTACTGAAACCGCGCTTTTTCTCAGTATCACGCCGTATGTTTGGAGCCGCTTGGTCTGTTTGACCAGGTTTAAACGTAATTTATTGACACTACCTTTAATAGGAAGTACGATATCACTATCACAGTTGATAGCCCACCATCTGGACCCGTTGCTTGAGTGAGGAAAGTGCCAGTGCATGTTTCCGCAGTGCCATGTTGTGTTGTGTTTGATTGTTTGGCGAAAAACACCCATTTCTTCATGTCCCAGTATGGTAGTGAGGACCCTGCGATGCGGCTCTTGTACTGGTCGGGACAGGCTGTGGGAATACGAAGAGCATATCGAGACTGTTATATAAAGACACTGCTCACTGCGCAGCGACATGATTGAAACCCCGACACACAGACGCCACAGCACTCCCGGAGCCAGGAAGGTAAGAACATCCACTTTGTATTAACTAACACTCTTAATTAGCCTTTAATAAAGCTATTAGCTTTTGAAACAAAGACATTCATCTCATAACTGAAGAAGTTTATGAGCAGCATGAGTTAATTTTTAAAAGACCACGTGCAGTTTAGTCTTTTACAGCTATAAGTCAAACATGGATCATCATATGTAACCACATATTAACAAATTTCATGACTTTATTCAAGGCTACTTTTCAAAGTCAGTCACCATTATATTGTACTTATACTGATGTTTGTTATTAGATTATGTAACAACTTTTTTGTGGGATTAAATGAATATCAAATCTCCAATATATTTTAATGATATGCAATACTTCTGGAAATAACTAGAGCTTCTAGTAATTTACGTCTCAGTTTACAAGTTTACATGGATAGTTTACCTAACTATTTCAACGAATTTTCATAGTAGTTTCGGTATATTTACTTCTTCACAGTTGCAGTAATATTTTCTGTGAACACCAATAACTTCATTGTACTTCGTGTACAAGTGATAGTTGTAACCTCTTATTAATATCGGCTGTTGTGATTGTAAATATACAAAAGCGTGAAACATATGAACATGAAATGTATTGGTAACTCAATTCTTGTGTTTTACATTGAAACTGCGCCTTCAGTAAGCTTTTACAGCATCACAGCTTTTAATAATCGTGCTGTCGGAAATCAATTATTTTATTTGCTCTATTGTCTTCACTATCACGTTTGACAATTCTCACGATGTAAATGCAACAAATGTTATGTCACGTTACTCTTACCACTGAACGTCCTTACACAGTTACTACTGACAGTTACTTACATAATCTACTTTACAGCTTATACATGATCTGAACAAGTGAATCTTACAGTACTTACTTACAGTTCTTGACAGAGTGACTCATGACAGTGACTCTTAACAGATTACTCTTACAGTCACTCTGACAGTTGACTCTGACAGTGACTCTGACATGTGTTACTCTGACAGTTACTCTTACAGTACTCTGTTATCAGATGGACTTCGTATACCATACTTTACTGACTTCGCAACAGTTGAACTCTGAACAATTTACTCTGACAGTATATGAAACCTCTACAGTTAACTCGCTACGGAATGTACTCTTACACCTTTGACAGTACTTAACACTGACTCTACCTATACTACAGTTACTCATGCCCTAGATCAGACTTCTTTACAGTGACTACTTACAGTTACTCCTTAGTTCAGTTGACTTCTGACAGTGACTATGAAGTAACTCTAGACAGTTAACTTTACAGTGGGACTCTAATACAGTGACTCTACATAGTGACTCTTACAGCACTCTGACAGTTACTCTTGACAGTTACTCTTGACAGTACTCTTACAGTGGACTCTTAACAGGTTACTTGACAGTTCACTCATTCAGTGACTCTTACAGTGACTCTTACAGTTTACTCTGGACAGTTACTCTTACCAGTGACTCTTACAGTTACTTCTGACTAGTTTACTCTTTACAGTGACTTCTACAGTTACTCTGAGGCAGTTACTCTTACAGTTAACTCTGACAGTTACCTTACAGGACTCTTTACAGTCTTACTCTTGACAGTTACTCTTACAGTGACTGTTACCATTTACTCTGACAGTACCTCTTACAGTCTACTCTTACAGTGACTCTTACAGTTATTCTTACAGTTACTCTGACAGTCACTGGACAGATATTACTGACAGCTTACTCCTTAGAGTAACCTAAATTACCTGGACTACTCTCCGACTAAGTTTACTCTGCAAACTACAGTTACTCAATATTACTTAGTCATTTCACGCTACCAGTTACCTTCCAGTTCTCTAGAGTCCCAGCTCCGTATACGCAGCTGTACAGTATGACTTGTTTGAAATGTGAGATTGTCATTTTCTGGATAAAACAAACCAAATTACATGAAAGATTACACATGGATTTATCTCGTATATTCTCTTTGAGAGGGTTCTTTTCAATTTGTCCGCAAACCCTCCCCTTCACCTATGAAATGTGCGAATTTTAAGTTTCGTATGATTTCTCCGCAATTATTCTTTAAGTTAAAATGCAGACATCACAGAAATAGATCAGCTTTGATGAAAACTGTTCATACTTTGTTCATCAAACATTAGTCTTTACGTTACAAACGTATACTATGTTTTTTTTTTAAATGCTCAATTGTTTTGTGTTCCTTTTTAAATGTTTGGGCCCCTCTGATGCTCGCTGCACGGCCCTGTCCTGAAACATCGTAACACAGCAGTCTTCATGTGTTTTTAAAAATGATTCCAGTTTCATTAACGCCTCACATTTCTTAACACGGATGTAAAAAGATGTTTGGCCGTGCGCTGAGGTGTTTTGTCTCCGTCTGTGCATCAGGAGATTGGGAGACGCGTGTCCAGCTGGCTCAAAATGGCTGTCCTCTCCTCGACCTGATCCTGCAGATAACCTCCTCAGTCCTTATCACGGATTCCTGCTTTCGGTGATATGAGCCTGATAAAAACCTGGGAAACTCGCACTGTTGTTCACTGCTTGCTTCTCATAACGTTATCTCACTGTTCTCCAGCCACACAATGTTTAGTAACACAAGAAAAATAATATCCAGAGACGTATTTTGTACCATTTAGTTTGGTTTGAATCATAACTTTGTCCTTTTGCATTTTTGAAAAGACAGTTAAATAAATTTGTTGGCTACTGTCCTGCGCTCGATGCTTTTTATGTGGGTCAATAAAGTTTAATGGCTGTGGTTTGTTTTGTTTACAATAGTCATCGCGACATCCTTCCACCGGGGGGCGAAATTGTCACATTACATAGAGCTTTTAAAGGCATTTTTGTCTATGTTGATATATTTAGATAGATTATATTTATATTTAGATATTATATTTTTCACTTTTATTAGTAATTATTTCACACTTTTTTAGGGGCTTTTTTCACAATTGTTTATTTAAAGGACACATATAATTGAAAATTGACAAGCTTTTATATTTGTTATAATGGCGTTTCCTCATCGTTATCATCCTTAAGAGTTGATTCCTGCATGTTTTGTCCTGCATTTGAGGCTTGGGTGCTCAAAGAAATCCCGTTTCTCCTCACCCCCTATCTCTGCCCACATCCCTTTACTTAATTAGTTGTGATTAGTTGAAAAAATTATACATGTAGGGTTCAAAGTGTCACATAGCTATATTTCATTTGTAAATAAAACCCCCATAAACGACACGTCATAATAATTTCTGAAGCAACTTTAATAAATTAAATAAAATAAATAGATACAAATAAAAAATATATAAAAAAATAATTTTAAAAAAGTCATTAAAGCATAATATGTCCTCCTTAAATGCTAGATGTCTAATAAAATGCACAAAAATACACGATTCAACATTTAAAAAAAGAAGAAAAAAATGAAATAAAAAAAATAGATTAACAATATTTTAACAAGTGATAAAGGCTGCTTCATGAATTTAACTAAAACTAAAGATATTTAAGACAAACTAAGTATTTTACTATCTGAATGAATAAAATGCAGTTTATAACCTTCTGACCAACAGGAAAAATGTGTGTTTCTTTATTCACATCTTTAATTTTGCGATTACCGTTGACGTCAGAACCGCAAATGTGTGTTGTCTTATTGCTGTACAATGACTTCCGTATTGTTTTAGCGCGGGTTATGACACCGGATGCCCTCCCCGGCCCAACACGCTCAAAGAGTACAATGACATTTGACCCTATGTGACCGGAATCTTATTTAACTTCAATAAAAGATCTCAGAAATGCAGTGAAATGTGAATATGTGTTAGTTTTCAGTTTGGAGATGGCATGATCGGACACTGTATGTTTTTGTATTGATCATGTAACTTATTAGCAGTGGCAAAGGTGAGGAAACGCCATGTTGCGCCATCTGTTTCCGAATGGGCCGGTCGTGTGTGTGTGTCTGTGTGTGTGTGTGTGTGTGTTTGGAGGGGGTCTTCTCTCTGTGGGGGGGTCAAAAGTGGGAGGTCGTGACCCGATGACCCTGTGGGAGTGGAGATCATCAATCAACTGGAGGCTGGACAGAACAGCAGGGGGGAAGCAGGGGGTCCTGGGACACACACCAACACGCACACAAACAACTACACACACACACACACACACACACACAATACAGTAACACAAATGCTTTGCAAATGTACCAGGTCTGAGCCGGTGTTTGCAGCTTGGAGACTACTAAATGCCTCAAAGCGCAGAATGTGTATTTTTGGACAAATTATACATTTTTTACTCCAGAAAATCTTATGTTTCAAGGCTCAATGACTTAAAACTGAATTTAGTGCAAAGGAAATAAATGTAAAATTGGTTAAAACATTGATTAACGGGCCAGTAATGAGTTCTACAATAATAGTTTGTACAGAGATTTGCACTGCATGGACAGGTTAGGAAAACAACAATGGAAACTCCACTTCTAAAATAAGATATACAGGGGGAAAGAAATGTAAAAGAAAAAGATCCTGATGTCCAAAGTGAAAATCAAGCTGCCCAATTATTTTTGAGTGAAATCAAGGGGAAAATGACTGCTCAATTTGGATTTGAACTTCCAAAACAGTAATTCATCCCTTAATCAATTTATTAAGAAGATACACTTCAGGTAAAATTAAGTCCCCTCACATCTTTAGATTTTTTTAGGGCCAGTTTTCTCTCTCAACATATAAGCTTTCTCTTGGAAACAACAAAATCTGCACGTAAAGATGTTTTATTATTGCCACTTCAAAGGCCATTTCCTCACACAGGGACATAAACATCAGCTCTTACAGCAGCTCCTACAAACTTTACACACAAGGAGTCGTACATATCTAATTCTAAGCCGGACGTATTTAGGGTTTAACTAAAAAATCCCTGACTCTGCTCATGTTTCAGATTCATAACTCATATTTATATGCAATTTTGTACATTTTTACACATGCATTTATAAGAAAACATTCTGATGAAGCTACAGCGCAAGTTTCACATTGATATCTTTGAATTGAAGATTCTCCTGCAGCGTCTCGCCGTGACAAAAATATGAACAATTATTGAAAGTATCAGTACTACATACATATATACACACTGTCATTATGTACTGCACGTGCTTTTCCGCAGTCGTCCCGGCACACTTTTCCCACACAGTCCCTGCAGTCTCAGGTTTATCAGCGGCACTTGCAGAGCGACAGGCCATGTTTTTTCTCTCTCTCCCCCTTCCTCCTCCCCCTGCTTCCCCTCCTCCTCCTCCTCCTCCTCCTCCACCTCCGTCCTCCCCCACATCCCCCTCCCGCCTGCAGCCTGTCCTGTTGATCAATGGGGAAGTTTTGGCCCTCAACTATTAATCAGGCCTATTTCGGGCTATCGTCTGCAGCGCCAACCAATCACGGCTCTCCGAAGCTGGGCATGAAAAATGTGGCCCGGGGCGATTGCTGGGGGTGTGGTGGTGGTGGTGGGGTTAGCAGAGAGAAAAGAGAGAGATGAGAGAGAGAGAGGGGAGAACGAGAGAGAGGTGGGGTTTGAACAACTGCACTTTTGAATCCTAACATGGCCAAGAGAACTGAAGGTGTATTAAAAGCGTTGGTGATTGAAAGATGGAGATGATATCTGACAACGCTTGTTCTTCTGGAGTTTATTTAGTTGTTATTTGGGGCCGTTCACTCTGAAGAAAGAGACTGTTTTGGCCTCAACGGTATTGCAACTGTGAAATTAGTTTGAGAACTTTAAGGCGGACTGCGGTCGCTCGGTAAACTCTCTAAACCAAAACAACTAAAAAAATCCAATCTAAATGACTTATTTTATGTATGAATGAATGTGTTTATTTGTGTTTACTTTGTATTAGAAGTGCAGCACAAGTGTGGATGTACCTGCAATACAAATATGTTAAAATTGATAAACTGAACGGGATTTAATGCGACACAGAACTGGACTAAACTTAAAAAAAGGTTTGAATTGGACCAGACTTGAAAGAATCCTGTGTGACAGAGAATTAAAGTGCCCGTGACAGGTTTTTTACGATTTCTAATTTACTTTATCTGGTGTATTGTAACCTGTTGTACATATATATAAATGATAGTTTTACACCAATCGAGCATGTATTGTAGAGAAAAGTTGAAACATCTGTAGAAAATGACAGGAAGTGACATCACACCGGGACACTCAACTCCAGTCAAAGTTTATGCAGAATTTACAAAAAGAACAACTTTTTTTGACTCTCTAAACATGAATTCAACAAAATAAAAAAGTCACTCTCATCAGAATCAGAATCAGAATGAGTTTATTGCCATTGTCAATGAACAAAATTCAAAAACGTAGGAACTTGTCTCGGCCTTAAGGTGCAACATAAAACACTGAGCAATAATAAAACAACATATGACATGAGGTGAGTTTTGGCCCAGTGGTTGCTGGGTAATTTCCTAGTGTGATGTCATCAATTACAAACAGGAAGTGAAATTATAAACCTAAACAAAAATTGCTATTCTGTGATAACATTTTTATAATTGTTTGCAAAATTCGAAATATATTTATCTTTGCAGCGTTTTAGTTCAATGAGTCGTCCGACCTGTAGGGGGCGCTTTGAAGAGTTGGGCAGAGTTTCTCAAAGACGCAGTTGCAGTCGTTTTTTGACAGTTTTTGCCGTTCAAAAACAGTGTCCAGACGACTACAGTTTTTTTTTTTTTCTACGATGGAACACTCCTGGACGAATGAGGGATTACACCGACTTGTTTATTGGAGAGACATAAACTCAGACAGACTGGGGAAAAAAAGGGAGTCAGGCTCAGAATGACACAGAACCCAGACTGCTCTCTCTGTCGGGTTCTGACCCATCCAATTTTATAGATGTTTTACGACTTGAAAATAATCTTTAAATGTACTCTATGTAACTTCTTTCCCCCATGGCTGATTTGCTTTGCCTGCTCCCCTCGTGTTTACCGAAGTCCACGGAGACAAGCAGGTCGGCAAGTTACGGGCCAGCTCTTTGGAGAGGCGACCCCGCTCACAAAGCACCACATCGGTTTCTGTTGTCGTTTACATTGTGTCTGTTTCATTTTTTTTTTTCAACCCGTACAAGATAAGGACAATGCCATATCTGGAAGTTTAGGTCAAACAAAGTGAACTTATAAACCAAACTCAAAATACGGCAATTAAATAGAGACAGATCAGTTATCAGCGGTTATTTTTTTCATATCGGCTATTATCAACTATCAGCCTTAAATATAAGTATATAGGTACATAAAGTTAGATTTGAACACGTTGGTGCAAAGATAACACTGCATAAATGTAGCTACACTGCTATTTTATCCATTTCACAGTAAAACAGCTTCGTGGGTGAGTTTTATTGTGAATTTAAATAACATAATTTGGAAAAAATAATCACAACTTTGCACACATCAGCACAAACATATTTCTCTGGATTCTAAACAACACATGACAAAAAAAAAATCAGTTGATCTCTAGAAATAACATATTATATTTAATCTGTGATGCTAAACAGTATTAAGTGTTTTGAAATGCAAATATTATGAAATGTTTATCATCTATAGTTTAATCAGTTGATTGGGAAATTAAGCACAATTCATGCATAAGTGACCACAAACAATATACAATAATATAATAATACATTACATTGATTCATCATGCTAGACAATAAAGATTATATAAAATATATATATAATACAATAAATAGTAGTAGTGCATTCAACAATTAATAATTTCATAAATGCTGAGGTGAAGGAATGTTTTTAGCCCAGATTTTAAAGCAGGTAAAGCTGGAGCTGATCTTTAAGTGCGTATGATAGTTTTTGTCTTTAACTTATTTGGTGTATTTACAACCTGTTGTATGTATAAATTATAGTTTTACACAAATCGAGTTGGTATTTGTGAAGAAAACGTTGGAAAATCTGAAGAAAATGACAGGAAGTGAATCACTAACACTCTTTCCAGTTAAAGTTTATGCAGAAATTACCCAAAAGAAACAACTTTTTTGACTCTCTAAACATGAATTAATTACACAAATTAAAAAATGGTGACATTAAATGAGTTTTGGCCCAGTGTTTGCTGGGTAATTTCCTTGTGTGATGTCATCAATTTACAAACAGGAAGTGAAATTATAAACCTGAAAAATGGGCTATATTTCTAATTCTAATATATCATAATTGCTTTATGATTTTTTGGGTAAAATAAAATTTATTTATATATAGCTTAACTGCATTTTCGTTCAATGAGTCGTTCGACCTGTAGGGGGCACTTTAATTGTTGGGGCACAAACTAAACACTGCTTGGCTCTTTTCGGTCGTGATTCTTGGGACACACAAAAACCTGTCCAAAGACCCTAAAACCCCTTTGTGCTCGACCATGTAACGCCTTTGTGCACCAAAAGTCAAATTCAGCATCTCACACATCTCACATCCGACATTGGGAGTCTAATTGATATTTTCTAAAGGACCCCCCCCCACCCTCCCGCTCCTGCTGTGGACTAACTCCAGCCCCTCTGTTTGTCCCGTGAAGCGCTCCTGTCCGCGCCTTCATCACGCCCTCAGCTTCATCAGCTCCTCCAGCTCCATCCCTCCCGTGCATAATCACCACCATCACACTCATCCATTCACATCTTATTGCCATGATTAGATTACTGCTAATGCTATTACACCATACTCCTCTCTCCCTCTGCCTCTCTCCTCCTCCTCTTCCTCCTCCTCCTCCTCGTCTCTCCCTCATCATGGATTTTTTTCCCTTGTAGATCTTATTAGCGTGTGATGGCGAGCAGGTCTGTGGATTTATGAACCCCAGAGTCCTCTCCTTTAATCTCCGCGGGCCCCTCTCCTCTCCTCCGCTCCTTCCCTCCTCCTCCTCCTCCTCTTCCTCCATCCTCCTCTCTTTCGCTCTTGCCTTCCTGTGTCCATCTATCCATCATTCCCAGGGCTGCACCGGCGGAAGAGAATTAATCCCGCGCTCCCATCTTTCAAAAACCTGCGGACGCGCGAGGAGGAGGAGGAGGAGGAGGAGGAGGAGGAGGTGGTGGTAGAAGGTGCAGGAGGAGAGGGGGAAGCGTAGATTACTTTTCATAATATTTCCAGATGAAGGCGACAGGTGTAATGTATGCGGACGCGCCGGAGTCAAAGGGCTCCGAGGTTGAGCCGGTAATAATAACGGCGTGATACGGATCGTACGGCGGGAGTCTGTGCAAACGCGACTTTGTCATAATTTGTTTGTCTATGCAAATGTGGCTGCGTGCGGCGAAGGCAAAGAGATGTGCAAAAAAGAAAAGAAAAAAAGAAAAGGGGAAAAGAAAAAGGAACAGATGCTGGATGTAGTTGTAATTTAGACTTTCTGTCACGATGAGAGATGAGAGCAGGCATGGCTTTGCACAACGGATTCACGGGGAAATGACGTGCTCAAAAAGACTTTAAAATAAAAAGATTAAATAATAACAGTGTATAAAATAAGTACCAAAACATATAAAATATAAACGCTATTTGTGTATGTTGTGTTATGTCTGTGATGATTTCAGATTTTACAGTAAAAATGATTTGTAATATTAATATACTGTAAATAGCATTGAAACTTCTTTACTGTCGTCTAATCATTTTCGTTTTTATTGCATCGACGGCGTTAAGGTTAAATGGACGAAACACTATCATCTTGACAAGAAAATATAAAAGAAATAACGGGACAAACTGACATTACGAGCCGATGTAAAGAGAGTTATAAGCCTACTTCTCCATAAGTGTAAGACAAAGCTTAAGGACAAACACTGGTTTATGGAATAACATGTACCAGGACAAGATTTCAACTGGCAAGCCTCTGGTTGAAGGGTAAACACTCACCACTGGGCCACAGTCATTGCCAGTTATGTTTTTTGGGTAATTTATACACTTTTTTGTATGTATGTATATATATATATATATATATATATATATATATATATATATATATATATATATATATATATATATATATATATATATATATATATATATATATATATATATATTAAATGCATACAAATAAAAACAAGAAACAAGACCAGACAGTAGGAGGAAAATAAATAAATAAATAAATACATAAAATAAAATAATAATAAAATCATAATAATAATAACAATAATAATAATAATAATAATAATAATAATAATAATAATAATAAATATAATTAATAATAATCATAATGGTACAATTGACAAACATAAATAAAAAAGGCGAAGTCCAGTTTTTCAAATTTGTCCATTTCCAAATTAAGTCTGAAAGTCATTTTTGTCCATTTGTCTGATGGTGTAGTTACTATGTCCGTCCAGCCCTTGATCGTCGGTCTGGTTTGTGTCATCCATTGCATCTTTCCCTGCCACCAAAATGATGTTCCAAAGGTATCCGTTTATTGTGTCCATGGCAGGAGTCTTGAGGCCCAGATACATAGTTTCTAAAGTTGAGCGGGATGGAGACAGTCTGCAGTGCATTATTCATTTCAATCCAGTATCTCTGAGCAACAGGACAGCCTGGTTTGGGTGAATTTGATGATATATGAATGAATTTGATTTTAATACTGGTTTTTCAAGTGCGTCAACCCTGTATAAAACTAACAAATGTACTTTAAGTTTAGAAGTTACAAGCATAATTGCATAGCCGTACTTCAATCATCATCATCTGGTTTAAATATAGGTCTATCTAAAGCCAATGAATGAACCAATTAAATAATATACATCACATACTGTATATATATTTTCTGTGAAGTTTCTCAAGCTGCATCTCTTGTGCTTCATATGCGTCAAACCCTGTAAAACCCTCACGTTCACCGGGCTATTCGCAATCCGAGCAACCAATCAGTGAATCCATTGTTATCTTAATCGATCGGGAAAATGATGGTTGTGCGTTCGCCGCCCCACAAAGGAAAACCGGCGAAAATGCGCAAAATCTTCCGGTCACGGGAACGCCGGGCACGCGATTTGCTACCACAAACCTACCAACCAAAGCAAGACAAGATAAAATTCTTCCAAAAATATCACCTAAACTCATAGAAACTATACGTCTGTGCAACTTTTTCCACACCAAAGCCGAGCCTCTTTCCTCCCCGCTCCATATTTCACCCTTTACGCACAGAGACAGATGGAGAATCCAATAAGGTGTGGGGCCAATCAGTTTCCACGACCAGGACTTTTAATGAGCGCGCCGCTTCTGGGGCCCTTAATTCTCCTAAAAACAAAACAACAACAAACAAACAATACAAAAAGCAAAGGAGCTAAAAACCAAATCATTCTTCTTACTTTCCCCCCCTTAAGACCGTCCCAGTGCGCTCCCACCCCCGCCGAACCCATCTACAGTCCAGTGACAGGTAGATTAAGGGTCTTGATAGATGCCCCCGTCCCTGTATCTGGCTCCTCTCCTCCTCCTCCTCCTCCTCCTCCCCTCCTCCTCTCTCGCTCTCCTCCCCCTTCGGGTACATCCATCATGGCCGCCGGTGGTAATTGCGAATGCGTAGAGCTGGCACAGGGAGCCTCCATCCATCTCCTTAACAACAAACAGTCAGGAGGACGGATGGCGAGGCAACTCTCAGTTAATCTCCATCTATAAAGGGGGAGGTGGGAGGAGAGAGAGAGAGAGCGAGGGAATGGGGGGGGGGGGGGGAGGTGGAGGAGAAGAAGAAAATAACAGAAGGGGGAAAAGGTAGAGTTGGCTCATGGTATAAACAAAACGAGATGGCGGCGATAAGGGGAAAACGATGGGCCCGGGGTTTCAGTTAAAATGGGTTTCCTGCACTTGACCTCACGTCGCTCGCTGTGTTGTTTAGTCTACTTGCTAAAACTTTAGAATAAATACACTTTTTACAGCCTTAAAGCGTGAACAGAGACTTAATTCATCATCAACAACTACTTTGTTACTCAGATGTACTTACCCCTACCTCTACATCCGGGCTGATTTGCTCTAAAACGCTTGAAGTTGTTCCTGAACCTTTCGGGGACAAACAATTGGCTGGACTTGGTGACGAATGTGTGCAGTTTTGGCTTCTGTTGTTCTGATTTGACTCTAATTATCTGTGTAAACAAGCGCAGCACAGAGGAAAATCAAGATTCCAAATTGCGCTTAGATGTTCTTTGGTAAATTCGTGGAGGTTTGGACTGACAGACTGTTGAGACCTTTGTTGAAGCTAATTTCACTCAAATTAGTGAACGATGAGATGATTTAGGGACTTGTAATAAAGCAAAAAGTTTTAAACAGAATGCCCATATAAGGCCTATTAATTTTTCTTGAATTTTATGTTATTTTTTGCATGCCATTACACCATTCTCCTAAAGACTCCTGCCATGGACACAATAAATGGATACCTTTGAAACATAAGTTTGGAGGCGGGGAAAAAGGCTATCACAGGGAGATGGATGACACAAACCACCCCCTATCCCCGGCCACACCCTTTAGTACTTATTTTTAATTATTTGAAAAATGTAGGCTCAGTGTGATACATGTAAGGTTCTAAAACGTCACATATAAAACCTTTCAAAAATAAAAACATGTAAATAACAATCTGCTGCTCGTTACAGTGAAGCGACGCTGTGGGGAGGCGGGGCTTATCAGTTCTGCAGTTGAGAACAGGAAGTCAATGGACCCGCTTCTATCACCGAGCCGTTTTAGATCAATCAAAGGAACGGAACCCACTGGACGAATGAGGGATTACACCGACTTTCCAACGGACAAAACGTAAAATGATGATCTACTGATGCTATAGCTCAATATTCAATACCTGCATTTATGTCTCCTTTAAAAAACAGTTTGCAGCGCTCCTTATTTTCTCACGTGTTCCAATCCGAGCCTCCCAATTGGTCTTTACAAGCGCTTTTCACAACATTCAGAGGACACAGCGATTTTTTCAGGCATAAAGCTAACAACCGCTACCATGCTACGAGCGCACTTCCTGGTTTTAGGAGAATAAAATGCTTAATTAGACGCAGAACACACCCAGCGGTCTCATTTTGACGAGCTCATCTACATCCCTAACCCTACAGCGCTTAATTAAGCAAGTCACTGAACCTAAACCTGAATCATTCTTAAAAAACAATGCTTACTGGTGTAGATATTATAAAGTGTTACATTCTGCTCTTTTTATTATCAGATTTTGGATCTATACTTATGATCAGTCTATTTTTATATATATTTATATATACATTTTTGTAATTAACGACAATAAAATATTGCAAAAATTAACATAACAGTACAGTCACAAAATAAAAAAAATATATATACACCCCACAATCCAGCTCACATTCACACACAAAAACTCACTAATAAAAAAAACTAATATTATTTCTATTATGTTTTATCATTAATATTATTTTTATTATTTTATTATTATTATTATTATTATTATTATTATTATTATTATTATTATTATTATTTATTTTTATTTATTTTTATTTATTTTTAATTTTAATTTTTAATTTTTTAAATTTATTTATTTAAAAAAATAAAAAAAATATTCATGAAATAATTATCAGTCTCTTCATATGGTTAGCAAATTTAGTCAAACATAAAGACAAAATAAGTTGTCATGTGGTTATCTACAAAATAAGCACATTGAGAATAAGCAATAGTAGTAGATATTGTCTTTTATTTCATTCATTTTTTTTTACGCTTGTCTGGGCTTGGGACTGGCTCAAAAACCAGGACCCCCGAGTAAAAGTTTACTTGTCGTGTTTTGTTAATGGCAGATTTACTATACATGTCTTTTTCTGTGGAAAATAAGAGAAAACGAGAAGTTAGAGGGAGACATTTGTGCTTTTCTCGCTGAATATAAGTTACAGCCTGGAAAAAAAAACCTCCCCCCTTTGCAAAAACGTCCTCAAATCTCAAAAGGTTCACATCTTCGCCGTTAGCAATTTGCTGCACGTTTTAGAGCAGCTGCACAAGTAGAAGCGTTTAAAAACATAACAAAACGGACAAGTGTTGGCCGATCAAAACCTGTAATTTACAATCGTCAGTATTTCTCCGCATTGATTAAAAACCTCCCCAAACTTTCCGTCCATCCGTCTTCGACTCTCGCTCCGTCGGGCCGGAGTCGGAAGAAAAGAAGAAGAAGAAAAAAAAAGTTTGCGAACTGCCAAAGCCGGTCGATTTAGGACTGGAGCGGGAGAAAATGGAAGGAGGGTGTGAAATTTATGTGGACATGACCAGACGACCCGGTAACAGGAGAGGCGCGGGCCCATAAACGTGCACTCGGCAAAGCCCCCTCGGCCCCCTCCTGCTCGGCCCCTTCTCCTCCGCCGCTGCAGGTGCTGGTGGGGGTATGACTCCGGCATGTTTGAGGCGTTTGGGAGAGGTTTCTCAGAGGTCACGGCCGCCATATTCTCTTTTAATGGCAAAGTCAGTGGAGTCAACGAGGCTGGGTGGGCCTGCGTGCGCCCCCCCTAAATGTGAGCTTGAATAACAGGTATTCTTCAGGCAGAATGTGATATGTGATTGAACTCCCGACTCTGAACTGGTTGGCCGGATTGATAAATGTGTGACATAATTCAACATATTTTAGTTTAGGTCTGAAAACATTGCTGACAATCGATTTTTTTCCCCCTCTCGAGGTGTCAAAGGTGCACAATCCACAGAATATTGAACTATCGCAGGCCTTTTTATGACTAGAAAAATACAGGTTCACCTCTTCACAGATCTGACCAGGTGGCGTTTAATGCATACACTGTGGAGCATCTCCATGGAGACAAGCAGGTGGCAAAACCTCTTCCAGAAACATGACTTGATGAATCTTTGATGTTGACTGAGGTTGTTATGGTAACGTTGAGGGCAAGGTACACTTTTTTTTTTTTTAAACTCAGACTCATTGTCTGCATTTGACCCATTCTTCAGTGTCGCTGGGGCAACCGGTCAGCAGCAGTGAGGGCCCTCCTCTAGGTCTGGGGCGCAGATGGAGAGTGGAGTTGTGCCACAGGACACTGGAGCTCGCCTCAAAACTGTGGAGTCACAAACACTTCTTTTCCTCATTAAAAAGAACCTTTCAACTACAGTGTGCGTTAGACTTGATCTATTCGTGATCTGTTTCCACGGAGAGCCACGAGGCCAAGTTACAGGTCAGATCTGGGGAGAGGTGAGCCCAGTCACAGAATGCATATATATATATATATATATTTTTTAAAGCTTTTAAAACATCTGTTAATGAATAATGAAGTAGATCAGTTTTAATGCCGTGTGTGAGGAACATACAGGCAAAGCAGTGACATTTCCATGGAGACGAGCAGCAGGCGAACCTCTAACCACAAAGTGCACCTCCACAAACGCAACACCGTCACAGACACATGGACATCTCCACCCGTTTTCAGCCCAAAATCGTCTCCGTCACAGGCCTTTCCTCTCGGACGCTTGTTTCCTGTTTTTTATCCCGGGCATCGCCTGCAGTGAGGCCCGACTTAGAAGCACCTACACACGGACCACACACACAACACACACAACACACACACACAACATAACATTAGAGTAGCGCTTAACACAGTGAGTTCATGACCGACCGCCTTCTCTCTGTCCATTCAAGAAAATGTGTTAAAACACTTTAGTTTAGGGAGCACAGATTAGATATTTCTCTGTTTATAAAGTAACTCTTGTTTTCTTCTTAAAGACACTATTTAACAATGATTTAGCCACTCATTTAAACTTCAGGATCATAATGTTTATTGGACATTAGCGCTCTGATACATTAATAAATGCGATGTGTTAGAAAGTGTTTTAAATTCTTCATTCCTTCGCAACTGTGCTCATTTTTCACACTGAAATCCAAGAGCAGATTTGACTTTCAGCACAAATCGTCTGAATGTTCGTCGACAAGGACAACGATGTAAAAAAAAAAGCGCAAACTAATGCGACAAAGACAAAAATTAAAGAGAAAATTTAAAGATTGAAAGAGTTATTTTTAAATTAATTGTACTTTGTCTTCCAAATACAACAGTTTCTCTAAAAAAATATATATATATGAATTAACTCATGTGTTTTTGCTCAAATTCCTCTGCCAAAATCACAAAAAACCACCACAGATCTGCTCTACTGATTGGCTTCTCAGATTATTCCAGTTATATGTTGTTTTCTGGTCACGTACACATGCAGTTGGCATCCACAGAAGCCTGCGCAGACACGAGCCCGCGGCGGGGGCGGGTGCAGTGCAGGGAAGGTGCTCCGACGCCCTGATGCCGTGTGACGAATAACTGCAGCAGCCTTGACCGGTCGACTTGACCGGTCGACAGGATCCAGGAGACGGATGGCGGCGGAGAGGGAGGAGCGGCCTCAGAGACACGGGGCTAAAATACGGGCAGAGTGGGCGTGGCAGTGCGGACCGGCGCGCGGTTGTAGGCCCTGGCCACCGCGTTGTGGCTGTAGTAGCAGGCGACCGCCACTAGTCACAACCACCAGTTACACATAGTCTTCATTTTCAGCACTTTAAATGACACGTGGCACTTTTGGATTTCACGCCGCACGTTTGAACATTTGCACGTTCAAAGAAAGCGCTTTGCACGGAAACGGTTTGAAAATATTTGTTCCTTTTGCCACTTTTAGATCCTGGCCACATTGCCCTTTAATCGGAGAAATCGGTTCACTTTAGTGCAATACTGATGACGCAATATCTGTTAAAGAACGTTTTAAGTGTTTGTGTCGGTCCCTCATTCGTCCAGGAGTGTTCCATTGTAGAAAAAGATTCAGTTGACTCTTGGATGAGAGTCGAAGCGTTTTGTTTTTCTAAAGCAGAGTCCAGATGACTACAATGTTTATGTGTGTGTGTTTTAGTGAATTGTGTGTTGATGTTCTTGTGTCCTGGTGCCAAAACGCTCCCCGTGAAACTCGCCTCTTAAAGTGCCTCCGACCGACGCAGTTAAGATACATATATTTAGAACTTTGCTAAAAATTCTAAAAATGTCAGCACAGATAAGCACATTTTTTAGAATTTCACTTCCTGTTTGTAATTGATGACATCACACTAGGGAATTACCCTGCAATCACTGGGCAAAAACTCATCTAATGCCACCATTTGTTTTATTTGACAAATAAAAATGCATAAGCGCGACTTTATTTTGTTGAATTGATGTTTAGAGAGTCAAAAAAGTTGTTTATTTTATGTAAATTCTGCTTAAATATTGACTGGAATGAGTGTCCCTAGTGTGATGTCACTTCCTGTCATTTTCCACAGATTTTTCAACGTTTTCTCCACAAATACATACTCGATTGGTGTGAAACTATATTCATTCTGTACAAAAGGTATAAATACACCAAATAAAGTCAACATTAGAACATTGTAAAAACCTGTCACACGGCACTTCCAGGAGGATGTATATGGGGAGCAGGATGGGCCTTTTGGATGGGTTATGGGGGTTCATTCCAGTTGGTGCTGTGGTTTTCAGGGTTTTTATGCATGTTTAAATAGTTTGTGTTTTTTTTTTTTTTTTTTAAATCGCTGGAGTGTTTTATACAAGCTAATTATAACATGTCGTCCATGTGCTACCAGATAAAATGTCAACCTCTTTCAAACTGTCTGTGTTCTGCTGCCGGAGAAGAGGCTGCCACCTGCCCCCCCAATACATGTTGCACTTTTCTTTTCTTTTTTTTTTTTTTTACACTTGCACGTTTTTTTTTTTTTACACATTTTGCATTTGCACTTCATATGTGTTAATGAAGAAAAAGTAAAACCGTGGTTTCGTCTGAGTTTTTTTTTTAAAAACCGCTCCCGTTCGCCTCGTATTACGACTCTGCATTCTTTTTTTGTTTATCCCATTGCTCGTCTCCATGGAGATGTTATTACTTTACCTGGGATGTTCTGCAGTACCTATCCCCATGGAGACAAGCAGGCGATGCCACCAGGCCAAGTTAACGGCATTGTATTGTATTACAAGCGTTGTGTAGCCATGAAAATAACTGTAATCGAATAATGCAAGACGGACAGGTCTAATGCTATTCTGTGGAACATTCCAGGCAAAGCGATAACTTCTCCATGGAAACGAGCAGGTGGCGGAGCTCTTAGTGGCAAAGCGACACGTAGCGCATCTGGTTTGGAGACGTTAAACACGTGGCAAAGTGTGTTCAAGACGCTGAATCACATGTTTTTCTCAAGGTGCTTTGTTCTATTGTTTGACAGTTTGCGGTCACATGGTTTTATTCATAAATTACTTGTTTCAATTACTTTATTTGACTTAATTCTGCTCGCTCCACCCTTGTGAGCAAACAGCACGGAGAACAGCCAAAGGGCCATTGCAAAAACGTGGTCATTTAGCGCAGGCCCGTGTTGTGTGTTTGCATCACTTTTACAAAAACATGAACCCAAACAGTGTCAAATCGCCGGCTTCTTCTTCTCACGTGCAGCCAATGCCACTCTGCACTGTTTTTTTTAAGTAATTGTATTTTTTTTTTTTTGAAATTTTTTAAACAGTCCCAGTCCTCCTAATCCTTTGTCGTCTCATTGCTCTTCTCGTTTCTGCTCCGACAAACACAGAACTCTGCTTCACTTCCTCTGAACGTGTGGATTGTGGTTCAAGACGACTAAAACCTGCACTTAACAGTTAAAAGAAACCGTTTTGTACGAAAGAGGGATCTAAATGATTCTAAAATAGCGCTTTTGGCAGCTGTACTTGTACTTGCGATTGAGTATTTTTAGCCATAACTGTACTTTTACATGGGAACAGATTCTCAGTATCATTATATTTATACAGTTTGCTTGGTTTTGATCTCAAGTTTTGAGTGTTTTTCTTCAACATTTGTGTTCAACTGAACTCACTGCAGTTTAGCACCATCTTCCCAACATATGCCATCTCTAAACACGCCTCATTAGCATCGCCCTGCGGCTACAAAGTGATGGTGTTTTCCCCTAAACATGAGGTGGAGTGATAAAAGTAACACGTCCCTCTGTGCTTGTGGTGCAAATGAACCTAATCTATGTGTTTAGGTTATCACTAACATACCTTAACTAGCCAATAATGGAATAAGATTTATGGTCGGTAACCAATTAGATGCGGCAAGATAATATCGAAGTAGTAAGTAGTATGTAACTGCTACTTATTAAGTAAGTAGAAAGAAAATAGTAACAAGAGCAAAGCAAATACTCAGTGTAAAGTTATGGGAACACTTTAGTTTAGTTGATGCTTAATGTGAATGTACAAAAGCATTTATTGCTAATAATACTAATGAACACGACTGGAACGGGAAGAAAGGCTGAATACAACACACAACACATAAATAACTTTATTAACAGAGACATAATTAAACACTATTTATGCCATTTACTATTAGTCAGTCATTAATATGTGTTACCAAAGTGGTTTTACATTGAGAAAAAGGGTAATCCATAGCCCAAAAAGCATAATTTAATACTTTATTAACACTCACAAGACAGAATTTATAGCATTTATTATGCCTTTTGCTATTAGTCATGAATATGCGGCTCCTAAAGGTTATAGCACAATCATTTTGATTTATGGGGGGAAATTTTGTTGTCTTTTTTGTTTTTGTAAAGTGACAAACTGACCAAACAAATGAATGACATAATTTCATGAAATAAATAAGAAATGACACTTGTTACGGTTTTGCTCTCTGTTTTTTTGTTGTTGTAAAATGTCTAATTGACCAAACAGATGCAAATGCAAAATGAATGAACTGGCTTTTTGATGGTCTAAAAGTTGCCATTGTTCCAGCCCCCTTTGCGACTGACTGCGTAAAGGAAGCTGGAAAAACACGAATTCACCAGATGACGCGCGTTTTAAATGATAATCCCTTTCATTCGCCCTGTTAACAAAGTGAAAACACGGCTTGCATGGCCCTTTCCAGTCCATCGGAGCCGTTTCAAGCCTGTGTTAGCGGCTCAGCGGAGGGGGGCAGAGCGCTGTGATCATGGCCGGGCCGGAGAGCAGCCCCCCCGGGGAGAACAAAGCGCAACACGGCCTGGACGCGCTGGAAAGAGCCCGCGCACGCAGCCACCCACCGCATGCCGCCCACAGAGCCCTCCTTGCCCCGGCCTGCTGTTCCCCGCCAAGCCGCTGCTGATTGAAGTGCAGCCCCCTCGCAGCGGGACGGGCTCAGGGGAAGCGTTGTGAATAATTATTATGTTACTGAAGTGTAATTTACAACACAAGACCGCCACTTTGGTGACGTTCCACCGGCGCGTAAAAAGGAGGAACGGCCCCGGCGCGCCTCATTTCGCCCCTCGGTTCGAATGAAACTTTCACGCGCAGTGGACGAGTTTTCACACTTTCTCCCCCCAAAACCGATCCACAACATGAAGGCGGGTGGAGGCTGGATGTCCGTGACATTTGGGGCCGTGGAGTAAGAAAACGCAATAAAACACTTAAGGCACTATTACGAGCCACATCATCACGCATGCGCCCTGCTCATTTATGGGTCGTACACGTCATTAAGGAGTGCAAATGAAGTTTAAGTATGGGTCAAATACAAAATGTTATCAGTTTGACAATACTGCATGACAAAAACGACAGCAAATTGATGATAAAAGTAGTATTTGTTTTAGTTCAGTTTGAGTTATTTGCACTTGTTGAATTGGGTTGAATTAATGTATCACTTGTGGTGGAAAGAGTACTGGATATTTGTACTGTTGTCAAAAGTACACGTGCAAAATACTACTCGCACTACTTTTTAACGCAGTAAATTTGTGTATTTTTTTATCCGTTTTTTATTCAAAGCCTGGTCAATCAAACAGTTTAAAGCGGATTTGGTTCATTTTAATCGACGTATTCTCTTATCTTTGGCCAATCGGAGCAGGCGATGCTGTTACATGTGTGAGTTAAAAGAGGAGCAAAGGCAGCAGTAAGAAAGATTTGGACTTATTCAGTGATACCCGAGACTTTTAATGTAATGAAGTACAATTACCTGGAGTTATACACAGTAACAAGTACAAGTTTACTTAAAAATCTACTCAAAAAAGTTAAATGAACCAAAAAAACGACTCAATTTACAGCAAGTAATTGTTTATTTTCCATCTCTGGGCCAAAGAATAGGCTCGAAAACCTCAAAAACATCCTGCAGTGTTAAACCGAGCCTCAGAAAACCGTGCAATTAAACGGACACAAATGCACACGCAAAGGCTCCTTTAACATCAACTTGAACATTTTTTTTTTTTTAATTTATGCAACAGTGACGTTATTTGCAGCAGTAAAACAATGTTAAAGTCAAGACGATTTCCACATTTGACAATTGAAAGAGCTAAAAATTAAAAGACCATAGTATTGTGTGACTTCTTTTGGTTGTCCTTTACATAGAAAACATGATAATATATATTTTCCTCACAAATAAATCAAGACTTTGTGCTTGTACTGGCTTTCAGGGCTGTAATATCTTGGCACAGTCCCTCTCTTTTCAATACGATTGATAAAAACCCAATAATCATGTGGTTTTATTACAGTTACACTCTCCAAGTCCCTCTTTTTCTACCATTTGAGGTGGTCACAGCCTACCTTTTGCGTGTATTTTGAATCTGCTGGACCCGATTAGGTGAAACCGTGTAAAGCATTGATCCGTACAAAGCACAAAATCGCGTCACTTGTCGTGGCCTGGAACCCGAAGTACTCGAGTAACAGGATCCAGTTACTCCGGAGCAAACTTCACTGTTGTCACTGTAACAAGAGAACACAATAGCCCCCGGGTCGAGCACAATGAGCCCCTGTGTGACTTCAAATAGGAGAAGATTTACCCATAACAAAATCACAGCCTAAAGAGCCCCTCACACCTTTGATTCTGGGGGCTTTCAACTCCGCGAGTGGGACACAATACAACGATAATGACAGGGAAGGAGTCATTAGATCTGCAGATAATTCACACAGCAATTCACTATCCTAAAGTTTTAAATAGTAATAAGAAGTAGTAGTAGTAGTAGTAGTAGTAGTAGTTTTAACTTGTAAACGAAACTAAAAAGAATTGTCATAATCTAACTTCAAATTGTATCTTAAATGTCTTATAGAACTGCACTATTGATTGGTGCAATAATCAATACAGCATCAAACTATATAGAATATTCAGTGACACAATAACAAAAGTCTTCCATTTGACAGAAAATGAATAGATTTATAAAGAAAAATGTTGAAAAAAGATAATTTTTTCCCCCCCGTAATTATAAAACCAATAATTTATCTCCATTTGACAGAAAATGAATGTGGTTTTTTTCATAATTTTCTTTATAAAACCATACATTTTCTTCCATTTGACAGAAAATTATTGGTTTCATAAAGAAAAATGTTGAAAAAAGCTGATTTTATTCATGATTTTTCTTACTCAGTCAAAAGTCTCTGTTAAGTTTTATTTTGACATTTTGACAGTAAACAAAGTTGTTTTTTTTAATAGTACTGAAATGTATTGTGCCAAAAAGTACAATAGGTCCAAGTATTGCAACAACATTGACATTGCAGTACCTACTTTTAACTTTTTTTCAGGCTAAATTGATAGAATAGTTCTTTCTCCTTGTTTAACTCTCTTCAATATTTAACTTGTGCATTTGTTTAACGTTGCAATTGATCAGTGCGAGTCCAAATTCATCTCATTTTCTGCTCCTTCCACGCGCTTGCGTCTGCACGCGCTGCGCTTTTATCGCTTTAATTGATTGCCCGAAGTCCTTTATTACTCGGACTACATCATATCCCACTCCCGCCGGCCGGTTATCATCCTTCTCCACCGAGTTATCCCCAAGATGACTATCATAATCTGCCCGAAAGTGATGTAGCCGCGGGCGCGGGCACCGGAGGCTGCGGGAGCGCGCGCTTGAGCAGATAAAAGCCGACCCATCTTTGGTGATAAAGGAGCAGTGGAAGTGTGGACGGAAGGGAAAAGAAGAGGGCTCAGGCAAACGAGAGGCGGAGGAATGCAGAGAGAGAGCAAAGTATATCACTTAAAACTAAATAAATACATCTTCTTTGCCTCTAATGGCTTTATTCAACATGGATTTAAAATGACTATTACCTCCTGTTCATTTTGAGAAGGGACAGAATCCACTTAAATGCACTTTTCTTTCTCGTTCGGACAAACATTTACAAATGACTCTACGGTAAATTCAATGATGGATGTAAAGGGTGCGATCTATTTCTGCACAATAGATGAACAAAAACGGGCTTTTCTGCTTAATATAATAGTCCAAATTGTACACACAAAAATGCAAACGGACTAAAACTCCCGCCAGCTTTTTTCAAATAATTCACGTTGTATGAAACCCCCAAAAGCTGTTAAATGTACTCTGTATTGAGGAGAACCACTTCAGAGAAAAAAGCCCTAAGTTTGTGTTTATTTATTTATTTCAGGTGGCGTACTCGGTTACATTTACTCAGTTACACTTGGGTTGAAAATGTGCTTTTCTAGGGGGCTTACGTTCACTTTGATGTTCTGTGGAAATACCTGCATTATTGTATGTTCTGTCTGTCCAAATACATTTACTCACAACTTATAAATCATATAAATTGAGCAAAAAAATATAACACGCACCAGAAATATTAAGAAATTGATTAATAAAACTATTACTAAAGCGTTTTCGTGTGATACTTTTACTTACTTTAGCGTCGCTGTCCTTTGTCCCACTTATTCAGACACTGTCCTGCTTTTTCATTGATGCCACACGAGTTGAATACATAAATTAAGTGTTCAAAACCGGATTAAATTGACTTTCCTGGACGTGTTATGAGCTGTGATTCCAGTCTCTCTCTTGTGTGCTTTATAGTCGATAAAAACGTATTCAAACGGCAGTGTTTGCTGTCATATAAACGGCGATTTGTTAAGTCCGTACTTAAGTGACAACGTTGAAAACTGCATACTTCCACCAGTGTTTAAAAGTTAAACCACTTAGCCTGATCCGTACGGGAAAGGACTGGGACACGGCAGCTAAACAATACGAAACAACAAACAATCATAAGAGCGAAGAGTGTAAAAAACAGAACAAAAACAAACATAGAGATAAAGCAGAGGTAAAGCAATAAAAAGTGAATTAAATAGGTAGAAAAATGACATGATGCATTATCTGTGTATATTGTTGAGCACAAGGTGTGTTCAGTGTCACTTTATGGAATCAGATTTTAGAAGACGGTGAAATTGAACAGTATTAGAATTTAGTTTTGGAGGATTTCTGGACGTTGTTTGATATCGTATCATCCAAGGTTCCTCGCGACACATCCAGTTACGAGCTCCTTTGCTTAAAAATGCATTGTTTTCTCGCAGGAGCAGCTGAAGAAACAGGGAACTACATAGACCATGATCCTTTGCTCCATTTCAGTGCAGTCAACATGAATACATGACTGTTATTAAGCACGTTTAAACATTAAATATTTTGAATAGTGACTAATTATTCGTACCAAAGTCTTGTCAAAACATTTAAAAATGAAAATATCTACAATGTGGGTTTCCTCTTCAAAATATTGCAATGAATTACTGTGAAATGAAACACTTTGAAAATGTTACAGAATACTGATTCAAATGCACAGTGTTTTGTAACACATTTGATGACTTGGTCCATTCAGAGTATCGCATTCTGAATACTTAGAATACTTTCACATTGAGATGCAATATATTATAGAGTGAAAACACAACATAGATTTTCAGTTTCACAGTTTGTGCATTTATCAGAATCAGAATCAGAATCAGAATCAGAAAGAGTTTATTGCCATTGTCAATGAACAAAATTCAAAAACGTAGGAACTTGTCTCGGCCTTAAGGTGCAACATAAAACACTGAGCAATAATAAAACAACATATATTCAATCAATATATTCATTATTTATGCGATAAAAGAACCTTTATCACAAATTACATACATAAATTACATTATCACATACTCTCAATTTAGGAGCTGTGTTTTCTGTTTTTGTCACTGTCTGTACTTTCCTTGAGTCATTCATTTTATGAGTCATGTATACTTCTGTACTTTTACTCCCTAAAATGCAAACTATGAGGAAATAAAAGCTTTGAAAGCAAGGGGAAAAATAATAATATCGAAATGATATCAATGCATTGCTAATCTGGACAACTTCTTATTATTATACTGCTCCTGTTGCAAGACTGGAATTTCCCGGCCCCATTGTGGGACAAATAAAGAACTCTTATCTTATATGTTTCTCATCTTACTCTACCGAATATCTAAAAAACAAATGGGAAAAAGAAGGTAACCCTGACTATTTTGACAGATGAAGAGTGGGAAAACGCCGCCTGTGAATCACTGTACATGCCCCGATGTTAATGGAGGACCATTTGCAAAAACCCTCTATCTTCCCCCACGACAAACCAACATGACAATCTGGAGGGAATTTTGCTGCCCAGGTCCCAAAATATGTCACGTGTGTTTTTTTAATAACACCAAGTGCTCATTTTGTCACAGGGAAATGCAAACTGTTAGAGAAACTGTGGCAGTAGGAAGGCAAACCACTATCACGTGTTCTAGGGGGACCGTCCTGTGCCTCAAAAATATTGGACTGAAATGAGCAAGGCACTGAAACGCAGATTGTTTTTGACATTGCCATGCAACTCAATTTTAGCCTAAAACTGTCTGTGTACTTGAGCCTCAAAACTCCTGCCATGGACACAATACATGGATACCTTTGGAGTGTACTTTTGACGGCAGGAAAAAAGTCCATCGCAAAGCAAAACTGGATGACACAAACTGCACCAACGATCAAGGACTGGACAGACATTCGGTCTTTATTTGGAAGCTCTATGGACAAATTTGACAGACTTTGGACGAAATAGGACTTAAATGTAGGACTTTTAATGCCATATTTTATTTATGTTTTGTCATACTGTGCCATTATTATGATTATGATTATTACTACTATAATTATTATTATTACGGCTACTATTATTATTGAAAATTACTATTACTATTATTATTATTATTACTGAACAACTATTATGATTATTATTATTACTGCTACTATTATTATCATTACAATTATTCTTATTCTTATTACTATTATTATTATGATTATTATTACTATTATTATTATGATTATTATTACTACTATTATGATTATTATTATTACAAATATTATTATTATTACATTTATTATTATTATTATTATTACTATTATTACGACTACTACTACTATTATTATTGACAAAATATTATTATTATTATTATTATTATTATTATTATACCCTATTATCACGGCGACCTCCCACCTTAAAGCTATTATCTTTTATTGCTATTTTCTATTTATTATCCCTCCTTATCGCGTCAAGTTCTTTATTATTCATTATTGCTCATTCTATCTAAATTGCTATATATCTAATCTCTGTTGTGGTGTCTGGAGTTTCTATTTTTGTCTTTCTCCTGGTCTTGTCTTGTGTTTATATATATCTCAAAAAAAGGAAAAATAGCAGAGAGAGAGAGAGAGAGAGAAAGAGAGAGAGAGCAGAGAGAGGTTTAGGAGAGAGAGACAGACCCCGTTGCGTTTTGACCCTCGCGTCACCACTCCTCCTCCTCCTCCTCCTCCTCCTCCTGCGCTCTTCCTCTTCTTCCGTGGAGGCTGCGCGCACCGCCGCTCATTCCCAGGCACTGACACATCCCAGCAGCAGCAGCAGCAGCAGCAGTGCCGTACGCCTCGTGCACACGGACAGCGAGCAATCGAGAGGAGCCAAAAAGCCGCGGAGAGGAGCGAGGGGACGACCGCCCATGTACCGCTCGCCCCGCTCGCCTCACCCCCCCTCCACCCCCCCACCGTATTCTGTCCACCGAGCACGTTTTAGCGCACGGCCACGAGACAGCGCGTTTACGGGAAAGGCACTCCGCTGTTTACCGCCGCCTGTCTTCCCTTTGTGGACACTACTACCTCCGGACGCGTACGGGACTGTGTCGGTGTTTACGGTAAGAGAAAGAACCGTGAGCCATCCTTGTGCCTCCGCCAGTGCCTCGTTGTTTACAGCCCCCCCTAACCTCCCCTTCTGCGCCCCTGAACCTTAATACGGTTTAATTGCACGCGGGATTTCATTGTTTTAAGTGTCTTACCGCGTCTTAAGATAAGCGTTTTAACCTCGGAGTAAGACTATTACGCCAATAAAACCTCTAATCCTTTAATGTTGTAACTGTGATGACTGCCCACGGGGGAGGCGACTGTGTTTACACCCGTGTTTATTCCCCCTTTTCAAGCCACATTTTGATCAACTTCCGTAAGTGTCCAAGATGCTCACGTTCCCCCGACTTGCATTTCCAGGGTTTTTGCGCGGAGAAGCGGAGCGACACAAGCCAAGTGGAGTAGCCGAGCAGAGCATCCTCGACCCCCGCGTAGGATTGGCTGTCGAGCCGCATGGAGAAGAGGGTAGGTCCCATGTCGTTAAGCAGTTTTTTTTGTGTGTTTTATTTTATTTATTTATTTATTTTAAAGATGTTATTTGGTTTTAAGGAGGCGGAGCGGCTCCGTGATTCAGTTATACCGCCAAGGAGACGAGCGTGGCGTTAAAAGCATTAATGGACGCTTATTGCCTGGTTATTACATGAGTGGTCAGTGCGAGACACGCGCAAAACAAGGCCCAGTGAAGTCACCATCACGCACTTGCGCGGTGGGAAAGCATGTCAACACTTTCCCCAACGCGCGTTTCACCCCAATTATGTCCACTTTTTCATTCACGCCTAAGCGAAACGCACCCGAATCCGACCCTCCCTCGTGACAGTGTGTGTGTGTGTCTCTCTCTCTCTATGTGTGTGTGTGTGTGTGTGTGTGTGTGTGCGTGCTCGTTGTTTTGGTGACACCAGCGAGCCGTGACAAGAGGTGGGAGATCAGGGTTTGGAGCCGGGGAGCAGCGTAGGGTCATTAAGGAGCGCAAAGGCGAGATGGAACTCCCGTAAGTAGGTCAGTGTTTGTGCTACAGTGATTTCCGAGCGTGGAGCATGGATGGATGGACCGAGGGATGGCGGCACGGAGAGAGGCGGCTGGCATCTTGCTGTGGCTCATGGGAAATGGTGTGGGAAACTGTCAAGAGTAAAGTATAAATACCAATAGGCTCGAGGTGATACGCGCGAAAAGGAGGTTTTCTTAAAGTTTTTGAATGGCCGTCGTCACCTTCTAACCATAATTTAAGATCATTTGAAGTGAAGTGCAAGTCCTGCTTTTTTGACCAATGATTTATGCACATTGTTGCCTAAATGCGTGGCTATTTGCAACAGGAACAGCTAGGTTTTTATTGGAGGCTTTGCACTTTTAAACATTTGACGTTCACCCGCACGTATTACGCACAGGGATTTCTTTTCAGCAAGTTTTCTGACTTAAAAGAGTTTGGAGAACACAAACACAAATAGTTTATATTTTATTTAGTTGATATTGTGGCCTGTTTATTGTCATTTCATTTGTATTTATGTGCAGCTTTGGTATCAATATGGTCAGCACTAATTCACTTGCATCTTTACGCATTATTTTACGCATTTGAAAAGGGAGAAAAGCTGCAGCCAATTAAATAGTTTGTGAAATAATTTAGTCAAGGACCAGTTCTTGCTCTCTGGTGGTGCTGTCCCCGCTGCTCTGTTATTACTGGCCCTTGGGACTTGTTAGCAGTAGCGCGCACACGCCTGTTAGAGCAGTAAAAGTTATGCGCCGCCGCTGAGATAACGCAAGTAAAAACCCGCGATGTGCCGCGCTCCGAGTCTGAACGCACTTTAAACGTGACTTTTCTTTGGATAGGAAAAAGAAAAGAAAGAAAAAAAGTTGGGGGAAATCCGCGGAATTTGTCATCTCGACGTGTCCCGCTTTGATCCGCGTGACGCACGGAAACGCGATAGGACCCGCGCGTAAACGGAGACGCGCAATCCGATAGCGGTGATTGTGTTAATAGCCAGCGCGCATGAAGCTATAGAAGGTGTCCACAGAGCGAGGGCCTCTCAGAGCAGGTGCTTTTTGTGATCTTGATGACCAGATGGGACAGGAATATAACGGTTTGGGAGGGATTTTTTGGGCTCTAATATTGCGGAGGAAAAGAAAGTGTCCAGAGAAACTTACTGGCTTTATACAATGTGCGCTTTTCATGTTGCTTTATAACTGGATTGATTTTGTGTGTAAAAGTTTCCATTGCAAATTGTTTTTATCAATTGATCTGCCATGGTGACAAATCCTTACTATTATGGGTTGCATCTAAATCTTTATGTAGCTTTATTTAGCTCAAGACCTCCAAGATTCTACAAAAAAGAGGTCCAGACTTTAGACTCCTTAAATTGTAATGCAATGATGACATGTTGACTATAAAGTCTTTTAAGTTGATTGACCACTGAGTGTATTAACATTGTATTTCTCCTCATCAGACAGTCGTTTTTCAGGCAGGAGAAGGATGTTTGGGTCAAATAGAGGTTGCTTGGAGAAAAAAAAGGTTGAGAATCTCTGAAGATCAAAATGCTGCTGTTTTCTCTCTGCTGCTTGATCTTTGCACTTTTGTTACCTTTGGTTAAGTCTTGTTTTGCAGTCTGGTTTGTTACACGATCAGTTTGTGAGTGTGAGTTCAAACTTCTGTCCTGGGTTTGGGACCAGTTTGAGTCGAATGGGACTTTTGCTTGAGCCCTGATTTAGGTCTGTTTTGCAGGTTTAGCTCCAAGTACAGTCTCTGTTTAGTCTCAATTTTGCGAGTGTGAAGGGACTGCTAGTTGCAAATATGTTCGTGTTGGAACGCATCTTGTTTAACCCTTTTATAATTCTTTTCATTCCTTTTACTTTCCCAAATTACTAATGTATTTGAACCTGTTTAACACCCTGGTTTGGTTACCTCTCTGACCCAGCTCTCTGACCCATTTCTCAAAGCCTTGCAAAAACTATATAACAAAAGAAGTGTTTTGAATAAAATGCATGCATAATTGGCTCAGGTTTGACCAAAAGTATAAGGGATTTTTAGCTGTCAGATTAAAAGCATATTTGTAGTAAAAGCATTAAAAACAGACACTCATTGAAACAGCATTGCTACAAACAAAATCACATAAAAAAACGACAAATGTTACTTTTCCTGAAGAGTTCTAGCATGACAAGCTTCATCAAAACAGCGTATTATAAGAACACAAGAAAGTACAACTATTTAGAGAGTTTATTCCTTATAGTACCAACGTTAGTATTGTGACAACACTAGAGACTTTGCACTTTACAGACACATGTTTACAAGCTTAAGCTGAGGAGTGGGTTCAGACGACGTTCAAACATGTTTAGACCGATCTCATCTGTCCAGAATGGGTTTTCCCCTGACCTGCAGACGCACACCGTTGTAAATCATAACCTCTTGCCCGCCGAAAGAACACAGCCAGTGCCAAAAAAAGCACTCGCGGCTGATCTCCTCTTCTTTTACGGCTCGGTTAAAATAACAGCGAGGGCACCATGGCAGTTGCCGTGTCTTGTCTGTGATCCCCAGCCGGCCCCCGGGTGGGTGGGGTGGGGGGGGGACCCGCCAGGGGTGTTCCTTTAATCCCAAACGCAGGCGAGATGTGCTGACCTGGGCGACGCTCCTGCAGCAGCCTTAGAGACACGAGCCGAACAAATTAGCTCATAACAAACACGTACAGGCAAGTGCGAGGGAGGCGAGGGAGCGTGTCTGGTGTCATTGTGTATTTATAATGGTGCGAGGGGCTGCCAAGTGGACGCAGGCGAAAGGTGGGCAGGCGAAATGCAGTCGAGAGCGATCATTATTGGTTAGGCAAGCGTTAAAACTGTTTAAAAAAAAAGCCCAATGACAATAAAAACGAACGAGCTTGTGCTTTTATCTTTTAAATAAGGAAACGAACTGTGACATTTGTGATTCATTTTAGACCCCATGTGCATAAGTCCAGTACTTTTTAGCACATTTCTGCATAATATTGTCAGAGCATCATTATCAAGATCATTCCAAAAATACTGATATCAGATATATCACTTATCCATTTTAAGTTAAAAGCCAATAATAGTTAATAAGTGAGAAAAAGGGCCATAATGTGCAACAGTTTTAGATGCAAAATGTGCTTGTAAAGACGAAACATATTAAAGCATTTGCCCATTCTGTTACCGTCACAAATATACATCTTAAAACTTGATCGAAAACATAAATATCTAAGTTCAAAAGGTCATTTCTTTCCCCTTGGCATACTGGGATACATATTAGTTTAGTATTAGTCCAAATGGTCCTTGTATGAAAGAGAATTGACTAGATAATCTGAACGATATAGTCTTTAACTGAGGAAATGCAAGTGCACAGTTGGTCATCGAAACACGTCATGGAAACAAAAACTAAAAAATATATATGTATATTTAAGAATGACATGGATTTGAGGGTTCGGATCCAGTACTACTGCACAAACAGAACTTGAGCATTGTCAGCGTGTCCTGGCGGGATGTGGATGTGTTCTCGTCACAGCGGGTCGTGAGGGGCGACGCAGCACGACGCCGCTCTGGTTCGAGAAGGAGGAGACGACATTAGCCACAGTCATCAACGCCCACCATCAAGAGCAGCTAAACATTTACAACAAGCAAAGCATCTGTACAGGCAGATTTAAGTCTCAGTTTCTCGATGCGCAAATGTCTCCTTCACTCCCCGAAAAAGAAATTATGATTCAAAATAGCATTGTTATTTTTTACCATCACTATTTATTTTATTTTTTGTATTCAATTGTGCATTTTATACTTGCACAGTTACATGATATGCTATTTTATTACATTTTTTTACATTTATTTTCTCCCGTTAACAATAAGTAAATTAATAAATAGTAACATAATAATAACGTTTTTTTTGTTCAGTTTCAATTCAGTTTTTATGTGAAAATATATTAAACTGTGCTTTCGATTAAAATAATACATTATAATAAATAAATACATAATGATTGGTGTGGAAAGTTTATATACTTACTACTACATTTTAGGTCATATTTCATTTTTGAGTGTCAAAAATCCACCAAGTTCAGTACGTTTTTGTGATTTGACCTGTGCTTGATATGTGCAATGTACAATGCTCAAAATAGAATTACAATTTGGTTTCCCCTCTAGTTTTTAAATGTACAAAACTGGAAAAAAAAAAATAATACAAAAAAATAGAAAAAAATATAAAAATAGAAAAAAAAAAATTCAAAAAAAATAAAAATATAGAAGATAAAAAAAAAAAAAGATATATAATAAAAAAAAAGAAATAGTAATACAGAACGCAGAGAGAAGGCAAAACCAAAAATAAAGGCAACAAAAGTCCAAGGTTTGTCAAATTTATAAGTTTTCAAGTCATTAAAACTGTAATATCATTTTTAGTTTACACGGCCAACTGCATAAATAGTAAATCATAATAAATATATATATGTATCACCATAACCCTCTATAATGTATAAGAAATCTTTTCCAGACATACATTTACTTAAGCTTTTATCACTGCAGTGTCTCGAGTTACAAAGCATTGAAATGTAATTGTGCACTAATTCACAATACACAGGCTCTCATTGGCTAAACACACACACACACACACACACACACACAGACCAGACTCTCTTTGACCAGAACAGCCCACGTGTCATGTGACCACAGCCCTCTTCATAATAACATCTGACCAGGATTTGATGTCCAGCGGTCCAGATGTCAAAGTCTCTGTTGTGAGCCGCTAATTGTGTTTCTGTGTAAAGATTTAGCAACTAATATTCTGTAATGAGATGCCCAGGGCTGCAACGGACATGGTTTTTAGTAGAAGCCGGACAATTATCTCTATCGTAAATGTAGATAATTATAATAAGGAAGGTTGAAATATAGTGACGGAAAGATTCTAGAAAGAGATCAGAAATGGTCTACTCTTTATTTTGATTTGATGCGCTAAAACGTTTTCTTTTTGCACGTGTTTTAGAGCTTGTGGGGTCTGTTAACGGTCATCAAAATGTATTTACGATTATTTGAATGGTCACAATTATTCCTATAAATAAAAAAAAGCCCAAAAGATACTATTCATTGAGTTTTTATACGTCTAAAAAATGCAATTAGATGTTGATATTAGCATTTATAGTTGATACACATTTTTACTGACCAAAACACAAAAAAGACCAAAGTGCGTTATAGAAATATGAGCAAATGAACGATCTGCGTGTTCAAACCCTGCATTATAAGTGTGTGAACTTCTGCCGTCTTTCAGTATGAAGACCTGGTGCACTACTCCGGGGCCGAGGGCATGGCGGCGATGGGGGGCTACGCGGACGAGCTCAGAGGCCTGGCCCCGCCCCAGTACGGAGCGCCCATCCCGGACTCGCTCAAGCACCACAAGGACCAGATCTACGGGTAAGACGAGCGGACGTGACGTAGCCAGGGTCTTTGTCGGACGGGAATTACGAAGCGAGCGCCGTCATTTTCCTCCACAAAAAACAAACAAAATAACGTTTAGTTTAAAGCTATAAAAAACATGTTCTGGTAATACACGTTTTTGTTTGTCAGGCTAAGTTAGATCTCCTGGACGCGCTTGACATATAAACACAGAGCAGACGCCGATTACGAAAACTGAAATTGCAAATCTAATCTAATCGCGATCTCAATTAGATATTTTTTTTTCCAAAATTGTGCAGGCCTGGCGTGAATTTCCCCCTTGAAAAATTTGTCCGAAATCTCAAATATGCAGTTTTTTTGGGGGTTGAAACGATTCTAAACTAAAATATGACCAACGCAGACCTTTTATTTAAGAAAAAAAGGTACGTAATATGGCGAATAATGTCCGCGCTAATGTTTTGTTCTTTGCTTTCTTTTTCCGATACAAAGCGACGTTCAGGACAAAAAAAACTCGAAAACGTATTTAAAAAACGTAATTAAAAGTTCATCGTGTCGTTTGGGGCTATAACATGTCATGCCCGTTAATAAAAAATAAAATACATGCACAATTCTTTATTCATTTTAAGCAGCCAATACTGAAACAACACGGGACATTTTTTGCAGTTAAATTCAGTTTATTAGAAATTGTACGTTCAAGTAATTTCAAACTTTATTAAATTAGTTAAATCCGGTTAAATCGACACCACAAACAACACATAATAATGATATTTACGATGAACCCCTGACCCCCAGATTATGTTTGCGCACTGTAAATGTCCGTCTATGTCAGATATGTGCAGTTGTTTGGGTCTGAAAGTCGATCCCCCCGTGGACTCCGTCAACTGTCGGCGTGTTTACGTCCGCTATGTTAACCGCTCCTGCGCCCGCGAGGCCGACGCGCACGCTTTACAGATACGCCCACGTTACGTTGCGCTTCCAAAGACGTTTTTTTCACACTTTATAATCCAGATTCGCAAAAACGTTTTCCGTCAAATGTCTCGTCTTTTATACGTTGAGTTGCAATTTGTTGTAATATTATCAATACAGTTGTGATATCAATGGATTTTATCATGCAATGTTTGGATATTTACATACTTTTTCTGCAGTATTTTAATATCCGACCGCTCTGTACGAATCATGCTTCTGTATACCAAGAATTGACATCAGATTTAAGTTGCTTTTAAGGATGTTTTTGATGTCTTGACTGCGGCGTTTTAGTTCCTCGAAAGGAAACATGGCGGTTGTACAACTGACTGGACGATTAGTACGAACATAAAGAAAATAACAATCGTTTTCAGTGTAAATTAGCTTAGATTTGGTCTCTGTTTTGTCTCTGCTAAGCGTTCATTTCGATAGAGTTTGACTAATATATTAACTCATGAACAAATGTATCGATAATTGTAAGAACTTAATAAGAAAGAAATAATAATTGCGACAATTTTCAGTATTTTTTGTTCAATTTATAGCCCAAAAACAGACCTAAACGTAAATAAATGTATTTTATCTGGCTGTTTTGGTCACATTTAACTTTCCTTTGCCTTTAAGAAAGTTCAGTTTCACAAAGCTTGTCACAAACGTGAGAAACAGTAACATGTCAGACCACGAGAATGAAAGAAAATGTAAGATTTCACCGTTGTTTAGTCTCAATAATCCTGAATAATCCTGAATAATCCTGAATAATCGTTAAATCGGGATGTTTTTTCTCACAACAATCGCAACACAAAAACGTCATGACATCACTTGATAAACGTGATATCAATGTGTCAAATAGTGCAATAATATCAATGTTACAAGACACAACAGCAATTATTTACACAACAGCAATTACTTACAATCTCACGCACTATTTTGGACACTTCTTGAATATATTACAGTTTCTGGCGACTTCTAACCCTGTGTGTGTCGATGTGTGTGTCGATGTGTGTGTCCTTATGCGTGTCCTTGTGCGTGTCCTTGTGCGTGTCCTTGTGCGTGTCCTTGTGCGTGTCCTTGTGCGTGTCCTCGTGCGTGTCCTCGTACGGGTCCTCGTGCGTGTCCTTGTGTGCGTCCTTGTGCATGTCCTGTGCGTGTCCTCGTGCGTGTCTTTGTGCGTGGTCCTTGTGGCGTGTCCTTGTGCGTGTCCTGTGCGTGTCCTCGTGTGTGTTCTGCGTGCGTGTCCTTGTGCGTGTCCTCGTATGTGTCCTCGGTACGGGTCCTCGTGTGCGTCCTCATGCGCGTCCTCGTGTGCGTCCTTGTGCGTGTCCTCGTGCGTGTCCTTGTGCGTGTCCTTGTGCGTGTCCTCGTGCGTGTCCTCGTACGGGTCCTCGTACGTGTCCTCGTGCGGGTCCTCGTGCGTGTCCTTGTGCGTGTCCTCGTGTGCGTTCCTTGTGCATGTCTCTTGTGCGTGTCCCTGTGCTTTCTTTGTGCGTGTCCTGTGCGTGTCTCGTGCGTGTCCTCGTGCGTGTTCTCGTGCGTGTCCTTGTGCGTGTCCTCGTACGTGTCCTCGTATGGGTCCTCGTGTGCGTCCTTGTGCGTGTCCTCGTGCGCGTCCTCATGCGCGTCCTTGTGTGCGTCCTTCGTGCGTGTCCTCGTGCGTGACGGTGTCTTCGTAGCGTGTCCTCGTATGTGTCCTCGTGCGTGTCCTTGTGCGTCGTCCTCTATAGTACGTGTCTCAGTGCGTGCCTCGTATGTGTCCTTGTGCGTGTCCTTGTGCGTGTCCTCGTGCGCGTCCTTGTGCGTGTCCTCGTACGTGTCCTCGTGTGTGTCCTCGTATGTGTCTTCGTGCGTGTCCTTGTGCGTGTCCTTGTGCGTGTCCTCGTGTGCGTCCTCGTGCGTGTCCTTGTGCGTGTCCTCGCGTGCGTGTTCTTGTGCGTGTTCTTGTGCGTGTCCTTGTGCGTGTCCTCGTGTGCGTCGTCGTACGTGTCCTTGTGCCTGTCCACGTGTGCGTCCTTGTACGTTACCTTGTGCGTGTCCTTGTGCGTGTCCTCGTTCGGGTCCTCGTATGTGCACTCGTACGTTACCTTGTGCGTGTCCTTGTGCGTGTCCTTTTGCGTTTCCTTGTGTGCGTCATCGTGTGTGTACCTGTGTGCGTTGTGCAGTCACCCGCTGTTCCCGCTCCTCGCCTTAGTCTTCGAGAAGTGCGAGCTCGCCACCTGCTCGCCCCGTGACTCCGCCTCCTCGCTCTCAGGCTCCTCCCACATGCCGGGAATGACCAACCACAGCGACGTCTGCTCCTCGGACTCGTTCAACGACGACATCGCCGCCTTCGCCAAACAGGTGAGCAGCGGGCGGAGTCGGCCAATCGCGGAGCAGAGGTTTAAATGTGTGTTTTTTTTGTTTTTTTTATTAACACTTGATTTGTTTTGTAGATTCGCTCAGAGAAGCCAATTTTCTCCTCCAACCCAGAGCTGGACAACCTGGTCAGACATTTTGAACACTATTATTTGTTGATTTTCATTTTAATTCATATTTTCTACGTCTTATTCATATTCTTTATTCTCTTCACAGATGATCCAAGCAATTCAGGTTCTGCGATTTCACCTGCTGGAGTTGGAAAAGGTGATTTTTTTTGTGTGATATTTTTTGTACCACAGGACAAAGTAGTCAAATAATATATTTCCCCTGATATAGGGACATAAAGATCATCCCTTAGCACATGCACCAAACTTTTCTAATCCTGTACTCGACAAGATTTAAGTTTTAAGTCAAAAATTATCTGACATTTGTATTTTTACACAAATTTTCAGGACATAATAATTTACTTAAAAACTAAATTAAAAAAATGTAAAATATTATTACGTCAACAAAATGAAGCAAAGTATTAAACCTGGCTTCATCAATTTTTCATATTTATTTCCCAAATATGCACAAAATATTTTAACGCATAAAATGCATTATTTTTTATATCAAACTGGGTTAAATATATCTATTTTTAATCTAAATATGTTCTAAAAAAGGATACATAAAAAAAATAAATTCATATTGACCTGCAATCACAGGCTAACTTAATTATTTAGGTTCTCGATGCGCAAATGTCTCCTTCGCTTCCAAAAAATAAATGATGACTCAAAATTTCATCGTTATTTTCTACCAAGGCAAGGCAAGTTTATTCGTAGAGCACAATTCGTACAGGCAATTCAAAGTGCTTCAAACAGGAACAAAATGCATTAAAATCACAAAGACATGACAGAAATCACAAAACCTTCATTTGTATTCATTCAATGTAACAATTTTGCTGACATGAATCATACATTTTGTCCGTGCTTAGTTTATCTGCCAGATGGAAAACCAAATCTATTGGACCACACCGGCAGACACCCCGGACACTCTCTCCCATATTTATTTGACATTGCCAGCGTAACAGATGTCTCTGGGATGGGCACGTCGTTTTTTACCATCACTATTTATTTTGTTTTTTTAATTAAATTGTGCATTTTATACTTGTACAGTTACATAGTGCAATATAATATGCTATTTTATTTTATTTTATACATTTCTCCCCTCTAAATGAGTCTGTAATATTAACCGTGAGCCGATATCTCGTTGTCTAAAACACTCGTCTTTCACTCTGCAGGTTCACGATCTGTGTGATAACTTCTGCCACCGGTACATCACGTGTCTGAAGGGGAAGATGCCCACGGACCTGGTCCTGGACGAGCGAGAGGGCGGCTCCAAGTCCGACATGGAGGACTTCGGTGGGTCCTGCACGAACCTCTCAGATCAGGTCAGAACCAGAGCCCTCGTATATCCCTCTGTGTCCAGTGGATGGTACAAAAAGTGTGGTTTTCATGGACTTAAATGACTAAATATGTCCATTTTGAAGTGAACTGGTAAAGTGTGATTGTCTTCTCCATTTTGTCCTTTGTTATTTGAGCCCAGTCCTTGATAGTTGGTTCATTCTGTGCCATGCGTTTCTTCTTTTTTTCTTTCTTTTTCATTCTGCCATTTCAAATGTATCCATCTATTGTTTCCATTGCAGGAGTTTTAGACATGGTTTTAAAGCCAAGTGATTCATCTCATTCACATTGAGGCTTTATATTATTTTATTATCTCTTAGGAGCCTCATGAAGAATTGGTCAGACGGATGTAGTATTTGTATAATGTTAGAGAGACATTTCATTCTTTCTTTGTGTCTGTCTTGTGATTCTTTCTTTCTTTGTCTTATCATACTTTCTTTCTTTCAGTCATTCTTTCTTGTCATTTTTTCTTTCTGTCTTTTCATACTTTCTTTCTTTCTATCTTGTCATACTTTCTGTCTTGTCATTCTTTCTTTCTGTCTTTTCATATTTCTTTATTTCTGTTTGTCTTGTAATTTTTTGTTTCTTTTTTTCTGTCTTTTCATACTTTCTTTTTTTTGTCTTGTCATTCTTTCTGTCTTTCTGTCTTGTCATTCTTTCTTTCAGTCATTCTTTTTCTTTCTGTCTTGTCATTCATGCTTTCTGTCATTCATTAATCCATTCTTTCTTTCTTTCTTTGTTTAGGTCCGAAACAAAAATATACATGAATTTCAATTGTAATTTAAACTAATCTTTTGGGCAAACAATCTACAATTACAAGCACATTAAACCAGAGTTTGGCCGAGCTGGTCAAATATGTTTTCATCCCGCATCACATTAAGCTTTGTGTCAGAGTTTTTCATGCAGTCCCCTTCCATAGATCTGACCTTCCCCCGCAGCCCTCTCACATTACCAGCCTTTAGCAAACAAAAACAGCCAGTCGTTCCCTCGTATTAATCCGGCGCGTGCCTCGTTGTGGCTGCAGGGGGCTTCTTGGTTACGTGAGCCGGACGAGTGTGCCACGACGCCACTGGGGACGCCCGGCACCTGCGGCCTGCCCTCACAGAGCACAGGGGACAACGGCAGCGACACCGGTAAACACAAACCTCTTATTACGCACTTATTATGCACGTATTATGCATTTATTACGCACTTATTATGCACTTAATATACCTTTATCATACCCTTAATATACCCTTATTATACACTTATTATGCACTTAATATACCCTTATTATACACTTATTATGCACTTATTATACCCTTATTATACACTTATTATGCACTTATTATACACTTATTATGCACTTATTAAACACTTATTATGCACCTATTATGCACTTATTATACACTTATTACGCACTTATTATGGACTTATTATGCACTTATTATACCCTTACTATGCACTTATTATGGACTTATTATGCACTTATTAAACACTTATTATGCACTTATTACGCATTTATTATGGATTTATTATGCATTAGCTTTTATTAGAGGACGTGGCACTAGGGTTGTCAAAAAGTATCAGTAACGAGAAACGAATCGACTTTTTAATTCCTCCCCAGATTAAGTAGGTCACTAAATTGTTATTATGCGTTTTTGCTGGTTTGAACTGATTTAAAAATGCTTAAAAGAAAGTGCAATATTTTCTAAAACAAAAATAGATGATAATTTGGTACAGGATGGTGATTTTAATATCAAGGAAAAGGATCGATACTCGATACCACCATTACATAAACACTTAAACATTTAAAGCTAGTTCTGCTGAAGCTCAAGATCCTTCTAAAACTGTTCAGGAAATGTCAAATCTTGTCCTATTTATGTCATTTTTTCAGTGTTGATACTTTTGTTACTAATGTAAGTATCGATTCGTTTCTCGTTACTGATACTTTTTGACAACCCTAGTGCCTCGTCCTCTAATAAAAGCTAATCTAACGTGATTATCGATCATGTGTTGATGTTTTCGCGTCTTCAGAGGTTAATGTTGAGTCTTGTCTGCGCAGGCGACGGTCTGGACGGAGCAGTGGCGTCTCCGAGCACAGGAGACGACGACGACTCTGACAGAGACCGACGGAACAACAAGAAGAGAGGCATCTTCCCCAAAGTCGCCACAAACATCATGAGGGCGTGGCTTTTCCAGCACCTGTCGGTAAGAACTTGATTCGAACAGCATTAGCCACATTAGCTGCATTAGCCGCATTAGCCTCGTTAGCTGCATTAGCCGCATTAGCTCTATGGTTGCCTTAAATCACAACTGACTGTTTGGTTTGATGGTTTTTCCTGAGATGGAGAGGTTTGAGGAGGCTGGTGGTTTTGCTGCTGCGGCGGCGTAAGAGGAGGAGGGAGAATGATGAGAGACTGCATTTTGTGAATGATTGGCAGAAGGATGTGTCTGACGGACAGCGATAAATAATAAATAATAAATAACAACACATACATAAAAAATATATATATACATAAATAATGTATTAAATAAATAAATACAGAATTATTAATTAAATAAATACAGTTTATTTGACTATTAAAAGCTTAGCTCTGGTTTATAACTAGCAGTGGGCAATACATACAATTTTAGATAATAATAATAATAATAATAATAATAATAATAATAATAATAATAAGTGTGTGTGTTGTTTTGAACATATCCACAATTTGAATGCTGATTATTTATGATTAAAAAGAAAATACTAAAAAGAGCTGCTTAAAAATAAAAATAAAAAAACTTATGTTGTAAACTTTCAAATATTGATATTTCTGGTTTAAGTGATTCATTTTACAGACATTTGACCTAATTAAACCTCAACTAGTCCTTGTTCGTTTAGCACTTAAACTCCAAATATGTCCTGGTTGGGTCCAATTTTAACCCGGTATTGTCTTTGTTTTATTACTTATAGAGTTGTTCTCGCTTTAGACTTGCATTCAAATATAAAAGCATCAGGAGGAAATGCGCAGATCATGATCAGTCTTAATCATAATAACCAGGAATTGGAAAAAAGATACACTTTTTTTTTGCAATAATTAACGCCGGGTGCAAACAATGAAACCTTGTGTAAAAAAAATACAAATAAAATAAGAATAAAAGCGAGTAATGAGTTGAAAAAGGATTTAGCGCCGAGGCCAAACACCATCGACTGCGGCGGGCGGAGAGCGAGGGCCCCGGGTTCGTAATGGAGGTCAATTAAATTAAATGGGAAATAGTGGGATTAAGCGATGATATGAATATGTTGAGTGTCGAGGAAGTGGCCGCCGCGGTGGACGCAGTAATCGCGGGTGAGGCGATTAGATTGGTAATTAGCGATGAAATGAGGCAGGTTAAATGTTTTCTGCGCCGCAATCACCGCTGGCGTGAGCGTGTGGGAACCGGCAGCAGCACAGGCGCCGGGCAAGTGTGGAGTAGTAACTTTTATATCCTTGTCAAGTCGTTCGAAGGCACTCGTCGGCGTCTACAAGCAGAAATCGTCGGCAATTTTAGCGATATTGAGAAAAAAACCGCCCAAAAAACATAGATGCCTTGATGTTTTTGGCATTTTACCCATGACTATATCGTGACAGTCTTATCAAAAATGACCTAAAACGCGCTTGTAAGTGTCGCGGTCGTGGTGTAAGCGTCGCATTGTAAATAAACGGACAGTAAAAGTACATAAATCTCACAGTTTTCTCATTTGGAATCGGCTCTTTTCGCCATTTAAAGGTTTGATTGTAATTTTCTTTCTATTTACAACAACGTCTGGAAACTGTCTGTCTTAATAAAGCGTAAACAAAGTGTTTATTCACAACGAACACGTAGTTTATTAAGAAGATTCAGGCTTTAGTAACTTAATGAATACCATAAACCTAACTGCTAAGCCTGAATCGTTCTAAATACACGACTTCTTCATGATTAAACACGTCTTTGTTCTTGCTTTAAAGTGCAGTTATTTCAAAGCGGTGCAAAGAATCTGTTTGCCAAATCTGTAAACTGCAAACTGCTTATTGTGCAAATGGTCTTCTACTTTCAAGACACTTTCTTTCATATTGATTTTTATGTAAATGACGTCAACAAATAAAAGGAACATTTGCACATTTTCGTCCTCAACACGCAAACAAACAAACACATTTTCCAGAGTCCGAACCTCGACCTAAAAATCCCACCACTTCAAACCTTTGTTATTGCTCTAAAACGGATGGATTTACCTGATTTTCTGTCTCCGTAAAGTACAGCGAACAGCAACACGCATGAACATGTCGCGGTGTCGTGTCTTTCAGCACCCGTACCCCTCGGAGGAGCAGAAGAAGCAGCTCTCGCAGGACACGGGGCTGACCATCCTGCAGGTCAACAACTGGTCAGTGCCACCCACAAGCAATAATCAATGCACATATACTCCTCGCTTATCAATATTCAGTTAGGGGTCGGGGTAAACGTGAGCCGTAAACCTTCTAATTAACGCGACGCCCGTGAAACGCCGGCCGCAGTCGTTTGGCTTGATCTTAAATGCCTTTGTGGTCTTCAACGCTAAAATGAAATACGTTTTTTTTGTTTTTTTGCACTTTTGCAGGATCGTGATCAATTTTACGACAGGACAAAAGGGGGAGGAGTAAATTTGTCAGGGTCACAATTTAGTGGAATCAATTTTCTCTCCGCTCATAAAGCACAATAGCGAATCAATACCCAATAATCAAATTATCCCCACCGACATAAATTGACTGCCTCGTGTTCCTGCTTAAATAGGCAGAAATGATACATCTGCTCGTGAATCATTTAGAAATGTGCAAACGTAGTTCAAAAACGCAAAATGATGTATATTTTGTCATACAGAATAACTCAAGATTAAATTTATTTTAGTTGCATATTTGTTTGAAAGTTCAGGCTCGTTTTAGTCCAGAGTTGGTACTGGTTTAGCCTTCTGTCAGACCTGGTTAAGTCCTAGTTTAGACCTGGTTTTGATCTGGTTTTGATCTAGTTTTGATCTGGTTTTGATCTCGATTTAGTCCCGTCTTTGAATTGAAATTGAAACACGGAAATAATCCCAAAAACACACACCTTCACCGTCCCTCGATGCAGTCTTTATACGCCGATTTCGACACAATTTTCCTCAATATCGTCCCAAAACCCCACGCTCTTACGCGCAGATCAATCAATTACCGGGGCGGATTGATCGCGGCTGCGGCCCGAGCGGTGATTTACTCCGGCCCCTCGCAGGGTTAAGTGGTTGTAAAAAGGGAAAAGGTTAATAGTCTCCTGCTCGCTCCGTTTTTCTCCATTATCCGCTGGCCTCGCGCGTCTCGCTTTCGCGCTCGCTCACGGTGTTTTTCTCTTCTTCTTTTGTTTCTGACGCAGGTTCATCAACGCCAGGAGGAGAATAGTGCAGCCCATGATCGATCAATCAAATCGCTCAGGTCGGTGGACATTTCTTTGCCGTTCCGGTTTGGAATTTACTTGATTCCACATCTTTCAAACACATTTATTACATCGCAGAATAACAATAAACCATTTAAAAGACATACGAGCGCAGTTGGATACGTAAATCCTCATATATTACAACCAAAATCTTATTCAAATCATTCATATTCGCAGAAATATTCATGTCTATTGGAAGAGACTTGGGAAGAGAAGTTTGGGCGCATTAAATTTGAAAATGAAACCAGATAAAGGAAGCTTTGTTGGCACTATAACTCGTCACTGTTGAGAATAATCGATTGATCATTTGAAAGTAGGATTTACATATCGTTTACTTTCTGGATCTCGGTTGCAAAGTGGACAACATGTTAATTGCAGTCTTAATTGTAGGTAAAAAATAGTCGTAGAAGCTTTTAATTAATATATTTAATTAATAATTAATATACTATGCATTTATATTACTTTACACAATTAAGTGGCATTATTTAAAAGAATAATGAATATATAATAGGGGTGGACAATGTTGACAAAAATGTATATTTAGATTTTGTTGTTGTTGCATTATCTTAATATTTTAACAACACAGAAAAGTTAGAAAAGTGCTAAATGTGGCTTGGTTGTAGCAAGATCATAAAATGAACCAGAAAAAGGCAGAAATATCACTAAAGTTAAATGCTGTCTTAATCAGCTCTTTTTAGGTGGTCTTTAATAGTTTTAATTATAGACGAAACACTCGACTCGATATTCTACTATTTTCTATATTCTTCTTCTTCTGCTTTGGTGTTTTTCGTGGCGGTTGGTATCCATAGTGTTACATTACCGCCATCTACTGTAGTTGTACGTCTTCAAAGTATGTGTTTTACGCTATACGGTTAAAAAAATAAATTCAATTAAATTAAATAAAAGAGAGAGAGAGAGAAAGACAGAGAGAAAGACCATTCTGACACTTTTCCAAAACAACACCACCTCTAAAATATTTGCAGAATCTAGTTTAGCTGTAGTAGTAGTAGTAGTAGTAGTAGTAGTAGTAGTAGTAGTAGTAGTAGTAATAGTAGTAGTACATAATAACTGCTTAGTACTTGTAGGTAAAAGTACTCCTAGGATGATTAAGTCTGATTTTCAACTACGACTCTAAGACATACTGGCCTTTGTCTAACTGTGTCCACGTGTGTGTCAGGTCAAGGAGGTCCGTACAGCCCGGAGGGAGCGGCTCTGGGGGGATACGGCCTGGACGGACAGGCTCATCTCGGGCTCAGAACAGCAGGTCTGGACCTTTTACCTCATTATAAAGGCATCACATACGCACGGTTCGAAACGCTGGCGAAAGCTGCTTAATGCCGAAAAGGCAAAGCGAGGAGTGCATTAGGGTGGTCACAAGCTGCAGCCCCTCTTAAATGTTTAAATAGGCACTTTGACGCTGCTATTTTTGTTTGGTATATTAAACATATTAATGAAAAATTGATAATCGCCGCGGTGGAAGTGAAGGCACTGTTGGAGCTATGGAGAGCGTTTCAAAAGACAGGCGCAAATGTAAATAAAATGGTCAAAAAAATTACTTTTAACTTCTAATGAAACAAGACAAATTCAGAAGATAAACATGAAGATTGCTGAAATGTATTAAACCTCAAATTGAATACAGATTTAAGACATTTGAGGTCCCAAAAGGTTTGTATTTTACTGGAAGTCCACAAAGTATTCACCCATCACAGTTAAGATAGATTATTTACATTAATTAGGCCTATGGTTATGTTTGCTAGTGTACAAAAGTGTGCAAAAGTGTTCAAACGTGTGCAAAAGTGTTCAAAAGTGTGCAAAAGTGTGCAAAAGTGTGCAAAAGTGTGCAAAAGTGTTCATTGCACCCTCGGTTATAGTCAAGAAAAAGCAAATACAAAAAAAAAAGAGAACAAAGCAAACCAAATGGAGCTGATATGAACCCTAATGTCTGGCATATGTCGCTTCTGCCACATCTGCAAAGTACGATGTTTTTCCATTGTGTCAATGGTCTTTGGGCCCAGTTTGTAACTGTGTCATCTCTTTCTTCTTCGTCTGTCGGTTCATTCTGTGTCATCCCTCTCTTCTTCGTCTGTTGGTTCATTCTGTGTCATCTCTTTCTTCGTCGTCTGTCGGTTCATTCTGTGTCATCCCTCTCTTCTTCGTCTGTCGGTTCATTCTGTGTCATCCCTTTCTTCCTCGTCTGTCGGTTCATTCTGTGTCATCCCTTTCTTCCTCGTCTGTCGGTTCATTCTGTGTCATCGCTTTCTTCTTCATCTGTCGGTTCATTCTGGGTCATCTCTTTCTTCTAAATAATTAGCTTTGGATCAACGAAAGTGGTGACTGTAATATATCTACGTCAAACCAGTTTATTACGTTGGTCTTGTAACACGTCCCGCTCTCGTCCCTCAGGTCTCCAGGGCATGTCCTCTCTTCAGGGCGAATACCCGGGCGCGCTCCTGTCCCAGCCGGGCTACCCTCCTCACCCGGGCCCCTCCCTCCACGCGTACCCCGGTGCCCACCCGCACCCCGCCATGCTGCTCCACCCGCCTCCCCACGCCCACCCCGCCGAGCCGCTTCTGGCACAAGGACTGGACATTCACGCGCACTAGCCGCCGCCGCCGCCGCCGCAGGACTGAAAGAGACTGGCGTTCGGCTGAGCGCGCACAGAGAGACTTTTCAAACAGGATCTGTGCGTCGTGCGCGCGTGGAGTATGATATTTAAAAAGAGAAGACAATACACAAAGTTTACATTCCCCTCTTTAAAGACCTCAATGTAGCCTCCCTGCTTCACAGAACGGGCTGGAGCAGAGGTTCTCAAACTGTGGGCCGCGTGCCGGGCTTTGCATTGGGCCAATGCTGTTCAAATCAGGTTTTATTCGCGGTTTTAGTCCTGCTTAAAGTCAAAGGTGGGGATCACGGCTAAGGTCTGGTTTAGTCCTGGGTAAATCTTCGGTTATTCCTGGTGTAGTCCTGGTTTAATCCTGATTTTGACCTGGTAAAGCCCTTGTTACACCAGGGTTTAATCCTGGTTTAGATCTAGGTTAAGATCTGATTTATCTAATTCCAAATTTAGCCAAGATTCAGTTCTACCTTGAATGATCTGGTGTGCTCTTGGGTTAGTCCTGGTTTTGATCTGGTTCAGTCTGGATTTTGACCTGGTAAAGACCGGGTTCAGACCAGTGGTTAGTCCTGGTTTAGATCTAGTTTAAGACCTGATTTAGATTTTGGTCTGGTTCAGTCTGGGTGATTCTTGGTTTGGAACTGTTAATCCTGATTGGCCAGGTATAAACTGGGTTTAGACCATGTGTTAATCCTGGTTTCAATCCAAGTAAACACCTGGTTTAGAATTTGTCCTGATCTTCTTCCAGATTTAGCCCAGATTCACCAGGGTTTAATCCTGGTTTAGATCTAGGTTCTAGATCTAGATCTTTTTCCAAATTTAGCCAATATTCAGATCTACCTTGATTGAACTGGTTTGGTCTTGGGTTAGTCCTGGTTTCGATCTGCTTCAAGGGAAATTTTAGACCAGGTTTAGACCATGTCCTGGAACTTTTTCCAGACAGCCCAGATTCAGTTGTAGCTTGCTTGATCTGGTTTTGACTTGAGTTAGTCCTGGCTTAGTCCTCAATCTGGCCATTAATACATTTACTAGAAGTACTATCCAACTTTAGGATCACTTTAGTAAACCTGGTACTTGGACGATTTCAAAACTTGGCCAGTAAACGTTTGAGAACCCCTGGTCTAGACTTGGACCCAGTCTGGACCCACAGGTTTAAGCCATACCTCTTTTACTATAGTCAAGTGCTTCCTCCTCTCCAAATATGTCCACTGTGCCCTGTGGGTGAGACGTATGCTTTAAAACTACACTTCCCATCATGCCTCTGGAGATGACCCGCCGCAGATGGAGTTTTTGCTGGATTTTTGGACCAGACTTGAACCTGTGATGAACACTTCGCCTTCTTCCTGTCTTCCTACACATTTTACTGTCAAAGTTATATACATGCGTCAAACACTATTTTGTTTAACGCGAGGCGCTACAGGAGAAGTTCTTCCAAATATCAAGTCGTTTCTCCATAAAATGTCCATCAACAAAACAACGTTGTTACATGTTATAATAAGGAAACCATTTGAGTGTTGGGATAGCAGCCGTTTTTGACGTTTTGTTTCGCGAAATTGGAAAATAAAATACACTTAAAAAAAGCAATTCATAACACATAGCCTGGAGGAAATGCAAAATTGAATGAGTATATAATCTATAATTAAAAATGGCTTCAAAAAGAGGGAGAAACATCCGGTGTAATCTCCAAAACAAGAGTAAAAAGTTATATTTCTGCCCGTTTGTGGTTAATTTCATGGTCCATTCCATTTGCAGGCACATTGAAGCACATTTCTGATCCATTATTAAAATACCATCTGAATATTGCTATTGAAATACTCCAAAGAATGTCAAAATATTCATAATAAGACAAGTCAAGTCAAATCCAGCGAGTCAATTACAACAAATCCTTCAAATATCATTAAACATGATTCTTTCCTGAGGAGTTGGGGCAGGTCAAGTCGCCAAAACGGAGGGGCTGTCGCAATAAACATCTACATCACGAGTCGTTGTCCCCCGTGGGCTAAAATCGAAGCATCTCCTGTAGCGCGCCGCCGTTTTTTTTTGTTGCTTTCTCCTCCTCCTCCTTTTCTCTGTTACTGTGATGCAGCGTCACGTAGCGCTCTTCCTTATAGCATGAAGCTACCACACTATGAATGATTTCCAGTCTTGCCTCTCTCTCACTGACCTCCTTAAGGCGCCGATGTCGGGCGTCCCTCCTAAAAAAACAACAAAACAACAAAAAAAAAACAGCAAACACATGCAACGCGAGCTAGAAAAGCCATTTGAGTTGTTCACATGTCGTTGGGTTCTGTAGCGTTTCTCTTTGTTTTGTCTTGAGAGCGAGAGAGCGGCCGCAGCCAAAGGACGTGCTCAAACTTTCGGCTCCTCTCCGCTCCGTTTGGACTCGGCTGAAGCATTTCTGAATGATTATTATTAAGGGATATACAGTTATGGTTAAAGTATTAAAATGTTTTTTGTTTTTTTTTAATAACATCTGTCTCCGTTCATCCGTGTCCGCACAATTCACAATACCACCCTGCTTTATAGAGTCACGGCATGCATTTAAAATTAGTCAGTTGCCTATTATTATAACTGGTGACACTATAATAGCTACAGCTTAATTAGCCTTAATAAATCATGAAAAAAGTCTTAATTCATAGTGAACAAATTGTCTATTATTCAAGCTTAGTAACTCTTGAATTAATGAACTTTAATTCATTACGTGTTCATTATGATTTAAGTCCTTGTCTATGCTTTATAAGGCTTAGAATATAAAAAAAAGTTAAAAAATAATCCAGCATATCAATTGCAAATGCGTAGCTACTGCCTTTAACCGAGTCTCTTATTGCAGTTTAGACTTTATGTAGCCTGAGGAACATTAGGTTAAATATTTGAAGAGGAAGGACGGGCAATAGAGCTCATTAAGAGGCATTCGTTTACTTAATGCTAATGTTAAATATGCTTTGGGGGCCCGTGAGGTCAAGTAATGAAGATAGTTATTTGATCAGTATGTTTAAATTCTAATAAAGTAGGAGTAACGGTATCAAATTGCAATTGTTATAGACTCCTGTACCTGCATTAACATATACCACAGGGGTGTCAAGTGATGTGAAGGGGATATTTAAGAGCTTTGAAAGAGCCACTGAACCTTAAATAAGGCTTAGAACGTTCATTTGAGGTCTGTGTTACTTCAATAATGTTTGTTAATGAGGTGTACAGGGGTGAAATCACTTTAATTTGCAATATTATGACCATTTGAGCCATTTCAGGACGTCTTAATTGGCCCCCGGACCATAGTTTTGTACAGTAAATCCACCAATTGAACATTAATAAGGAAAAACCTGTTCAATCTCCAAATTAATGAAGTACTTTTAACTTAATGTAGTAGTTTCAGTTGTACACTATTTGTTGTTTTAAGTTTTTAAAGCAGTTAAGACTCACAACGTCAATACACTGCTGTGACACGGGTCCGTAATGCTCTTCATGAAGATAAGCGACCATCGTGGGCTGGTAATTAGGACCCTAATAAATCAGTTACAATAGCGTTTATCTTATCATGCAAAGTCACACATCTACGATTACTTGCTGAGCACAGATTTCTTTCATCATCTACAGTAAATGAACATAATGGAGCTATCTACAAAAGTCATTCACAAATGATAATCTTCTCCTTCTTCTTCTTCTTCTTCTTCTTCTTCCTCTTCTTCTTCTTCTTCTTGTCACAAAACAGCCGAAACATTCCTAATCCTACAAAAAGTTGTGCAGGGGCTTAAGTGTTGAGGCCCATCCTGCCCCTGTGTGCGCGGGACAAAAGAGAAATGAAAAGTGTGGTGTCGTGGAGGTCAGGCCACAGTCCCAGGGAGAAAAGCCATATCCTGTTGACCCCCGTGTGAACTCTAGCCTATGACCCCTGGAGCTGCGGGTCAGCGGGGGGCAGGGGCAGGGCCCAGGGGGGGTATTTAGGCTCTCACTGGGGCATGTTGTTGATGTCGGATTAGAATGGGGCAGATAACACGCAGCTAAAAGGTTAAGGATAAGAAAAGCAGATCAGTGGAAGAAAAGAGGAGTGTTTTGTCAAGAAAAGGCCACAGCTTTTCAAGAGTAAAGTGTGTTTACTAAAAACATAACCGACTTTTGACCCTTTGTGTGTTTCATACACCGATATTTTAAAAAGTGAAAGAATGTATGGGACAGAAAGGGGTTTGGGGTTGTATTAAGTAAACGAACACAATCGAAATACAGAGGAATAAATACAATAAAAAGCATTTGGAGAGGCTTCAAAACCTCTGCCAAAGCACAGCACGACAAAGGTTCGTTCAGTTCGGGGGTAAAATATCTTTCCATTGAGTCACAGCTTTGCGTTTCATTAAAAAGAAAACAAAGAATTGATCAAAATGAAGTTTGGTAACATTAATTAACAAACTACAAATGTGTTATGCCTTAGTAAAGCATGAGCAAAGACAGACAGTTTGTAGAATGATTGAGAATGATTCAGGCTTAACGACTTAATATCCTAACGCCTAACATCATGATTATAATACTCCCGCCCAAAAATATAATATAATACGCTGCATTAATGGTTTAGTAGATTCATGTAAACTATTTAGAGATATTGAAATAGGTCTCAATCGAGAAAAACTGTACAGACTCTAAAACACATACAAATATACAATTTTAAATCAAAGACAGTGGCATTATTAAATCTAAATATCATACATGATTTTTGTTTTTTATGTCTGTTTTTCATCAATAATACACTTTATTCAAAATATTCTTGGTCAATAATGTATTTAGAAAATCTCAATGTAATCGAAAACACTAAAATAACCTTTAGTCCTACTGTTCGAGGAGTTTATCATTTCGATTCTCCCATTTCTTCACTGATACACTTTTATTTGCCCTTATCTGACCAAACTTTTATTTCTTTGTCTTTTCTCCTATAGTTAAATCAGCCACAGAAGTTCTAGTTCGCCTCGTATACAGTCTATTCCCTGCTCTTTACGGCCCCTGTGATAGTTCAGGTGGATCGGTGACAGATCTGCCTTTCTCGACCCTCCGGCCTCGACCACAGCGAAGAACAAGAACACAGACCTGAGTTATAACAAGAACACAGACAGAAGAGCACCATTCTTCAACGGAGTATCCCCCACAAGAACACAGACTGTAATTTATGAGCGCGCAAAGTTTCAGCAGTGGTAAGTAACTCCAATATGTACTAAATTTGGTAATTAAACAAGAAAAACAATCAAAAATCTCTTGAATTTTGTTTAAACTGAGCTATAATTTCTTTATTTCTCATAGGTTGCGTAGTGTTCAATTGTCTGTGAAACTGTAATATTGAATTTTGTTAATTATTATTATTTTTTTTTAATCTAAACATCGAGGAAATAAAAACAAACATTCATATTTATTAACTCTTCAGATTTTTTTTTTATTAGTTAGTAATTTATCAACTATTTCCAAACTCCGGTATGGGATTCACGCAAAGTTTTGTCAAGATGTTATTCGGCATTTATGCTTATTGTGGTTCACTTTTAGACTTGGTTCAGTCCAGTCCTGATCCAAGCACTCGGGACACCATTACTAATGTTTTGAGCACAGATCTCAGGGCACCATTACTAAAGTTTTGAGCACAGATCTCGGGGCACCATTACTAAAGTTTTGAGCACTAAATTTGGGGCACCATTACTAAAGTTTTGAGCACTGAATTCGGGGCACCATTACTATAGTTTTGAGCACTGAATTCGGGGCACCATTACTAAAGTTTTGAGCACTAAATTTGGGGCACCATTACTATAGTTTTGAGCACTGAATTCGGGGCACCATTACTACAGTTTTGAGCACTGAATTCGGGGCACCATTACTAAAGTTTTGAGCACTGAATTTGGAGCACCATTACTAAAGTTTTGAGCACTGAATTCGGGGCACCATTACTACAGTTTTGAGCTCTGAACTTGCAATGATTCAATGTATGAGCTGTTTTGCGGGGGATAAAAGTAAAGTAGTTATTAGAAGTGTTATCAGTTCCATTTACATTTACTTGGGTAACATTTTAAAGATGTGGAGAATATTTTGGACAGCATATTTTTACTCCTACTTGAGTAACATTCAAATTTGAAGTAACCGTGCTCTTACTCGGGTCAAAGTTTTGGTTCCTCTTCCTGTGCTTTATGTTGACAATACTACATAATTTAAACATTCTTGTTTCTTGCACGGCTCCTTCATATATTATTTAATTTTTGTCGTTTCTGTGCTCCATCCTTTGAAAATATCAGAGTTTGTGTATCATTTAAGGTTTTGTACAATTAAATCAACTTCAACCTATGACTCAGATGTTTCGTTCCAACAGTTACGACAGTTAGTCTTGAGCAATTTCTTAGTTGTTACCCTTACTTCAGTTTCTGGCTTCTCTACACACCACTGGTTGTTATTCTAGTGTCGTTTTGCTCATTCTTGACTGAATACTTACAACATCTCGTCCAACAGGTGCACGTGCCATATATTATCCACCTCCTTGGGTTGAATCTTTGGTTACGACCCTCCAGCGTGTCCAACCGTCTCTCCGCTGACATAACTCACAGCCTGAGTTTATGATTGGTCGAGACAGAGTGAAACGCCCAATCCTTCTGCAGCAGAGGCCACTAGAGGCGGAGAATTACACCATATCAAACCAGCCTCTGTGTTAAACGTGATGAACGACAGAGAGTGCCTTGGGGTTTTCACGGTGGGTTTATGTGAATGCAGTGAGGTAACTTTATGGAAGTTGAAATAAAAAAAGATACACATTTATTAACATTTATTAACACGGTTCTGTTTCTTTTCTTTTTGATAACATATTTGACACATATTAATATTAAGAATATAGTTGACGAGATAACAAAAAGGGATGGAATCACATTTTGTTTTAGATTTGGCTTTTTTGAAAACTACTATACAAAGAGTAAATTGTAAGCCTCAACATTTCTTATCTGTTTCTGCAAATGAACTTGTCATTTAACAGAAACCCTCAATAGGTTAAGGGTAAGGCACACGTTATTTTCGATGAGATGACCCCAATACAAAAAACAAATACATTTCCTAAGACAATTCTTGGAGGCAATTTATAGCTACACGTATTTTTTTCTTTTCTTTTCCGGGATATACAGTTATTGTAGTCTTGCACACCCCATAAGCTTCATACAGCACCCAAGTACCAACTGACTGTCTACTGATGATTCTTTACCATCAGTTATTGCCATTACTATTTAACTGGTTTGTTTTATAATGATATTTATGTCCAAATCATACAAAAAAAGGATGTAAATTCTCCTTCCGAGTTCCCTTTAAGTCTGAATTCAGTCCTTCTGTAAGTTACACTATAACTTTTCTGGTGGAGTGTTTGCCTCGGACCCCATGTAGACGTTATTGCTTTGCCTGAAATGTTCCATGGTGTAGCAATAAACTGATATATATAAATGTTTTTCTTAAAGTCTATATGACACATTTTACTAACATGCACTGAACATGATTATATTCAAGATTTTACCAAACATTTTGCAAGTTGAGTTACTTCCTGGTTGGACATGGGCAGCAAATATGACAGATAATTCTACAACTGTTACCTGGCAACTATACGGTAAACAAGCGCCAACATCTATATAAATTACACAATAGTTATGATTTGACAATAAATATTACCTGATAACACTTTTGTTTATTTAAACTGTCAAAAAAGTGTGTAAACTGTCTCTGTGTTTCCAATGGCATGTCGCACATTGATGACATCACATTCAGTTTTAGAACTCAGCACGACTTCCTGTCAATTTAAAGTTGTATTTTTCAACATTTCTTCAAAAAACTGCAACTTCACGGATGCAAAACTATGATGAATATTGACCACAGCTTCTATACCAGCAAATTTAGTCATAATTAGAAGAACTTGAGAACCTGTCATATGGACTTTAATCTTTTTAGTTTGCTTAGTTCACGGTGTCAAAATGTGTTCCGGTTCTTTCAGTGTTTCATAACTTATGTCCATTGTTTGTTTGGGTGGTGGTTTTCATCGTTTCACTGTTGCACTCTGGGCTTTTTGCACACGTTTCCCCACTGGCAAGTAAACGAAAGAAAAGCAGATGACGCCACCAAGCCATGTTACGGGTCAGTTCCGTGGAGAGGCGAGCCCCGTGCAATACAAACACCGGCAATCGAACAAATGCAAGATATGCGTCTTAAAGGCAATTCTGTGCAACATTCTTGGCAAAACAATAGCATCGCCACGGGGACAAGCAGGTAGCACACATCCCTCCAGAAAAAAAAAATCATTGTATTGCTATGATGCTAATATATATTTTTCACATTATCTACCAATGTTTTCCTTGTTATTCAGCATTTGTTTTGTGTTTTTCCCACATGTTCAAACGGCTGCCTTGCCTTCGGTTCATACATATTGAAGTCAATGCATTGCTACATTCCTCTTAATGTCTCCATCAGGGCCCGACTGGTTCGAATTTGACCAAAAGCGAGCGGCACAAAATGAACCCACGTGTGTAATGTGAAAAATGTGCGCGTGAATACGAGGCCGCATAAATATGTACAATTTCATTTGAACATGAAAAAAAAAAGGGAAAAAAAAGTGTGTGTTTGTGAGGGAAGGAGCGGGGTGGGCCGGGCTGTGGCTGTGGCTGTGTGTATGTGTGTGTGTGTGTGGGGGGGCACTATAGGGTCATTAATCATCCAATTACACACCTGTCAGAGTTCAGACAAGTGGGCGAGCGAGGGGGAGGAGGCAAAGGGGAGAGAAAGGAATGTAAAAAAAAGAAAGAAAAAAAAAGAAAAAGGCTTAAAAGACAGGGAGGATTTGAATGACACAGAAGAGCAATGATAATGGGGCCAAAAGACAAAACCAAAGATAGTTTTATTGAGTTTTTTGTGACAGAGGCAAGCTGCTGGAGTCCGTCGGAAAGTGCAGTGGAAGAGAAAACACGCTCACGTTTATTGCCGTGGACAGCTGAGTGATGAGGACAAGGCTGAACAGGACAGTGCAGACAGATACATAAGGCGCAGAAGACAGAATAATCACAGGGCTAATGGCGGCGGGCGGGAAACGCGTGAAATATGACAACTAAATTACAGACCAAAGCGTAATGCAATGTGTAGATGGGAGAATAAGCTGTATATTAACGCTGCGCTAAAGAGCAGACAGTTCAGACGGGCCTGTGTAATGCTGTGTATAGCTTTTTTTGTTCTGTAGTTTGAGTTATTTTGTGTACAAATTGAACACAATGCATGTTTATTTTGTTGTTATCAAAAAGGCGAAATTGACATTAAATAAAATAAATAAAATAAATAAAATAAATAAAATAAATAAAATAAATAAAATAAATAAAATAAATAAAATAAATAAAAAATATATAAAAAAATATAAAAATATATAAAAATATAAAAATATAAAAATATAAAAATATAAAATAAAATAAATACATGGACTTAAGCTGAACAACTTGAACAAACACAGAAACAACATAAACAAAAGCAGAGCTACACAAATAAATCCCCGTGATTTAACAATTAAAATTAGAGCTTAAGTTAGGGAGTAATTGTTTAGCAAACTTAATAAAAAGAGGGTTTGTCCTCGAGTTATAGTCTTAAATTCCCCGAAAAATTTACAAATTACACACAATGCCACAACTAAACCGGGAGAAAATTTGAATCCGATCGCAATAAAAAATAATCAAATTTAAGTCGAGATTCAGTCATTTTGTCGTCAAGCTCGATCAGCTTGTGTTTTTTTAAAATTGAGACGTCAACAGCAAATCTGTCAGTAAAAGCATGTGGATGAGGAAGAAATGTAAAAATATGGTGAATGGTTCCAATTAAAAAGTATGCATTATTTATGATTGTAAAATGTACATTGAAAGCCATTTTTATTTTACTTTTCATGAGGCAAAATAAAAATCAAATGAAAAAATGGTGATTGTTCAAACTTACATCAAATTCTCAAAGGATTTTGCAACCTAAATTCACTGTAAGAGCCAAAAAACATGCACGACTAATATGTTTTAATGTTTGCTTATGCGAGCCAGCGCTTTCTGCCTTAATCCTGATCAGTGCGTCTCCGTGTTTGGCTGTGGTACCTCTAAAACGCCTCGGGCCGGAGCCATCTGTGCCCCTCTCTCTCTCCCCCTCACCCCACAAACTACCATTCATTTCCCACACACACACAGTAACGCGCCGGCTCCAAACTCGGCCCCACCTCCAGCACAACTGCCATATATCTAATTTATGGCCACGGTGAGTGCGTTACACAGTCTCATGTATGCATAATATATCACGTCTGTGAAGGAGCGCTGTGGACCAGGAAAAGGCCACACCATAATGTTTCTCAAGCTGCGGTGCGGGGGCCATTGGCGGTTCAAGTGTAGGTCATGTAATGAGGTTTATTTAAGCTAGTTTTATTCTTGGTACCCACATACTTCATCGATTCTAAAACTAAACAGCATTATCAAAAGCTCTGGAAAATGTTTGGTGTCGTTGGTCTTCAATGTTGACATTTCATTTAACTTTTAAACAATGGCTGTAAAACTCCAATAATGGAAACGATGGATGGATACCTGTGGAGTGCAATATTGGCTGTAGCAAAACAATGCAATATCAAGGAAGAGGGGGACAGAGCCGACTGTCAAAAAGGACTTACTTTTGCTGTGAATTCTAAAATGGACAATTTGGACAGACGCTGGGACTACCGGTACTTTCTTTGGGCTAGTCTTTGTTTTTTCGCTCCCTGTATTTTAATTTTTTTTTTTTATGCATTATATAAAAGTAATAATAAAAAAGGTTTGAAAGACATGTAACAGAATACATTTTAATATTGAAGGTTTTTATTTATTTGAATTTATTTATTGAAGCATTTATTTAATGTATATATGTGTATACTGTGCTTTGTAGCATTTGCCTTTGTGAGACTGTTGCTGTGTTTTATTCCCCGTTGCCCGGTAGATATTTTGTCAACGTAAGCCTTGTTAATATTTACACGCATAAGATCTCATAAAATATGTGAAAACTAGTATTGAAACTAGGTACTTATTTGAACAAGTATCGATACTAAAGAAAAATCACACAAACAGGACAAAATTGGACTTTTCCTGAACAGTTTTAGAATTATTTTTAGCTTTATCAGAACAAGTCTGAGACCAGGGTAACATAAACAAAGTACTACTATTTTTAAAGAATACAATAAAATAATCTCTGGGTCAAGATCAGAACTAGTACACTGTATAAATCTCACTGTATAAATTGTTATTATTATTGTTATTATATTAGGTTGGGACAATGCACATTAATGGACATGATTGACATAGAAGTCCATTATTCACTCTTACACACTCTTTCATACACCAGCATGCATGAAGTAGAGGGTGAAGTGTCTTGCCCAAGGACTCAACGACAGTGTGCACTACCGCCCCCCTGTGGCACCTGGCATTGGATAGTCTCCCATCCAATACAGACCAGGCCCATCCCTGCTGAGCTTCTGAGATCTGACTAAATCTCGCTCTGACAAGTTGGTCTGGCCTGGTTTCCTTCCACTTTAATACCGCTTTGATTCAAGGGTTTTAAGTCCCATTCATTAGTCCTGGACAGTGAAGTAGACCTGGTTTAGTCCTAGTTGAACCCCTGTATTTGTCTTGGTTTAGTTCATAGCTGCTTTAGTCCTGGCATAGACCCATCTCGCTCAAGGTCAGGTTTAAAAAGACATTATGTGTGTGAGGATCCGAGCCCTTTTCTTTATGCCTGGAATGTTCCCAAAATGACATAAAACTGCAATCTTCAGACCAAGTATTTTTTGGCACTACTACTCCTTGAATTGCATGCAGACAGTTACGTTTAAGATACGTTTTTAGGCAAAGCAATAACCTTTTTTATCATGAAACAAACAGGTAACGGACTCTTTACCAGAAAACCCAGTGCTCCTTTAAGTTCAAGTTTGTTGTAGTTTTGGTTTGTTTCTATACTTGGAATACTAGTGCTACTCTAAACTTGGACTAATCTTGGTTTATTCCAGGCTTTGGCCTTATTTGGTCCTATTTGAGTCCCATAGTGAGCTTTACCTTTTATGTGCACTTGATTTTGTTATGATAAAGCAAGCTATAATTTAAGAAAATGTAAATAATAAAGATTAGTTATAAAACAATGGGGTTGGACTAAAAAGATGTATACTTTCGGACATGTATTTATTTATATGCCATAAGTATTAGGTCATAAAAATGTTGGTTGGTTTACTTTAGGTGAGTTATGTAATCTGATTATTGTCTCCATTGGTTTTGACTTGATGCCTATGTTTAACGCTCACGACAAACAGCCACAGATTTTTCCATGTATTTTTTCTGCGTTTTCCACGTATTTTCTTCCACTCTTTTTGCCCGTTTTAACTACTGTACTGGAGAGAACCCCCCTCTCGACAGCAGCCTCAGCGCTCGTACCAACCTGTAAATCCTTTCTTTCCGTCTTTCTTTCTTCTCTCTTGCCATCACTCTTCTGACAAAAGCGTGAGACTCGGTTTGTTTGTGTTGTTGTGTGAAGAAGGCCCAGCTGTTGTCCACCACATGCAGGATGCCAGATGTCTCATTAGGCAAATGTGATTGGCTCGGTCATTTCAGATGCAGTGAAGAGACGCTTCCATATGTGAAGACACGCAGACATTTACATAAGAGGCCCCTGTATAAGTATTTACACGTGTACTGGGTGTTTGCATTCCGTTTCATGTACAGCGGGCGCTACAAATGCGCAGCAGAAAAACGATATAAACATGGGTTTTTTCTGAGCTTGTTACACTTTTTTCTTTTTTTTAAAAAAAACATTTTCTTGCAGGGTTTTCAAATGTCGTACAATTTGCGAACATTTAAATCACTTAAACTAGTTCTTCAACATCCTTATAATTTAAACTTTTAGATTTATTAAAAAGTGGCAATTTGATCTCGTTATGTTATTTTATTGAAAGTTATACGTCATATTATTGTGTCGTTACATGCGGTGAAATCAAATTTACTACACGGTTTTGTATCTTTATTTTGTCTTGCATATTATTTAGTATCTCAGTACAAGTTACTTCTCAAATGGGGTGCGGCACTGCCTCCCAGTGGTGTGTTGCTGAAAACGCATTTCACTCTCAACATTCTGTAGACTTATCATATTAAACATTGTTGGAGGACTATCAATTATTCCACTAAAGGGGACTACAAGCTCAAAAAACGTGAAGTATCTCAACGAGAAGTATCAGACCTCGTATCTGACCCAAAGATTACACAATGATGAATATTTGTGTGTTTATCTGTAAAGCGGCAGGAGAAACTCACGATTCAAACCAGAATCTCAAACTAAGTCACTCCCAAAGCTCCGTTTTAAACCTTAGAATCCCAAACAGACTAAACGACTAAAGGACTGCAGCTCTGGGTAGTTCAAAGCAAGAAATGTTAAGATACTTTAAATAGAATTATCAAAAGTTTAAATATTAAACAAGCTTTTATACTTTTTACACTTGTGAAGTAGAAAGAGAATGCATAAACTATGAATAACACATTTTAGAAGACTGTCAAATCTGAATAAATTACCAAAAAGGATAAAGAAAGTACGTCCGCTTTTTATCTTTGTATGTTAGCAGAGGCATCCGTTTCATCATCTGGTTGCAAATCCTGGTCTGGAGCCACCGCTTTGTCCCTTCTCTGTCCGTCACTTACTCCGTTTCTTCTCTCCGTCTCCTCCTCCTCCTCTTCCGTCAGCGTCCCCGCTTCCTTCTTCACCTCTGCCCCGCCGTCACAGTCTGCGGATGCTGTCGACTTGGTCCCCTCCTCGTCGCGCTCGGCCTCGGCCCCGTCGCGGTGGGACTGCCGGCGGATGGTTCGCCGGTGCTTGCTGCGCCTGGGCTGGTCGCAGTGCAGCGTGCGTCGCCGGTGCCACTGGTTCAGGGAGTTCTGGGCCTCCACGCTGAGCTGCCGCGCCACCAGCTGAGGCTTGTAGCTGCTGATGTAGAAGAGCGAGGCGTACAGGGTGGTCAGGTAGTAACCGCCTGGAGACACGGGAGACACGGGACAAGTGTTAGGGCAAGACAAACAGCAGAGGCGCCGGCACTGAAGCGAACGCCTACTGAACACGGAGGATAAAGGGTGTAATCGTATCCACAGTACAGGATCCACGTATTCAGTTACACGCCTTGCAAAATGTTGGAAAACGGTACATTTTACTGTCAGAAGCCTCACCTCTCCACAGATCTGTCCTGTAACTTGGCCTAGGTGCGTCTCCAGGTTGTCTCCGTGGGGGGGAGATAATTGTAATGTCATACTGTGGAACATTCCAGGAAAAACAATAACATCTCCAGTTTTTTTCTCTTTCTCTCTCTCTTTCTCACTCTCCTTCGCTATCGTTCTCTCTCTCTGTTTCGCTCTCTCTTTTAAAAAAAACAAACAAACAAACAAAAAAAAAAAACAATAGCATCGCCATGGGGACAAGAAGGTCCACCAGAAAAGTGCAGTACAGTTTGAACGTAACTCAACGGGCACTTCACATATGAGTTTATCATTTAAATCTGCATTTTTGTACATGTTGAAAAGAACTAATCAAAGGAAATGTATAGTAGTATAATTAAATGTGACATAATAATATAATATAATTAGTGGGTCAATGATAATAGGTTTAAATGGTGTCAGAATATCAGTACAATTCACGATAAAACAATAATCAGAAGGATCAAACCAGAGGTAGAAACTGCCAAAAATACTCAAGAGTGACGGAACTTAAAAATAATATTACTCAAATAATTAGTAAGGGTAAAAAACAAACAAAACATAACAAAATGAACATTGCACGGATTCTGGTATTTCCAAAGAACATACACAACAACAACAACAAAACTCTGAAAAGGAACCTTTGAACGTTTCGGACACACATAAAGGCACACAGACCTTCTCCCTGCAGCTGAGTGGGATCCAGCAGCTCCATCATGTAGTCCGTGTCCACCTGCAGCGTGAGGAGGTCGCTCTGGAGCAGCACCCACGTCAGACAGGGCAGGAAGTCATCCGCCCCGAACACTGCACCTGAGGGAGCGGGACACACCAACAACCGCTTCAGCTCATCGATTTAAGCAGTTAGGGTGGTCAAACATGACATCAAGTAAATACAGAACAATCGAAAACTTAAGATTCAGATTAGGATTCATTTGAAAAATTCTGACTTGCAACTCATTCTGATTCTGATTCATCCATTTATTTCTTCGCAGACGGACAATTAAAGCTCGCAGTCGCCAGTAAAGCCAAGATGATTTGTTTATCAAGATGAACAAAACATCACTAAATATTAAAAGAAATGAAGGTAGGTTTGGCAAATGAAAACCACAGCCGCATTTGACATCATTTGTTCATTTAAAATCACATGTTTTAAGTTTTACTGGACAAATACTTATAAAACGTTTGAACGCGCGATAGTTTGACCTTTGATCTACAAATATATTCCACATCTACACACGTCTGTCTCACCGGTGTTCTTGGAGTTGGCGCTCATGCTGTGGTAGATGCTCTTGCAGACTTTGAGCAGGATCTGCACTTTCACGTTCGGGGAGTAGGCCTTGTGCATGACGTCCCACTTCTGCTGGATCCGCTCCAAAGTGGCCGGGTCCGGGACGCCGACGCCGGCCGAGCCCCCGAGCTGCTCCACGCTGCTGGGCTGGAGGCGGGGCTGGTTGCTCTGGAGACGGTCCAGGGTCCCGTCACTGGAGCGCGACGTTTGGATGCAGCCGTACAGGTGCGAGGACAGAGGTTTGAGGGCCACTTTATGAATGGACTGTTCCACTAATACGTCTAGAGAAGGAAGAAGAAACGCTCAGAACAATATGGGAAAAAACTAATGTTTATATCTCTTTTTTATTAGATTATCTCTACAGTTTCAACTAAAATATCATACACTAATGTCAGTTCATCGCTGGTTTTAGAACCCAGAGCAGCTGATGAGATCTGCCGTTTATTTTTTGGTAAATACACAGTATAGAGGCGGAGTTTCATCATTTTTCCCAAAACCTAATGTTTTTAAATGACAACAAACTCAATTACAGTACTTCCTATACTATATACAATGAGGAAAAGTATTTGAACACCCTGCGATTCTGCAAGTTCTGCCACTTAAGACATGATGCAGGGTCTGTGGGTGTAATGTACATGAACCCTTTGAGTCCAACCCAAGTGTAAACACATGGACACAAATATCGTGAGATCATTTGTGCACAATCTTGTCCCATCCCTAATATAATATAGTGTTTCTCATCTTATTTGGGAGTTCAGAGCTTATATTCCGTAGAGATTGACGCTTAGGGTTTTTTTCATGGCCGATACCGGTTGTTTTCGAAGCCAGACAAACTGATAAGCTCTGCCAATATTTTTGGGCAAATATGTAAGGCTGATATAATTTGAAATGACTACAAACTGGAGAGGAAACGCAGCGTAGTCACATTTTGTTTTCAGCCTTTGATGGAGATTTAAAGGCTGATAACGATACACTAAAAATGGCCAACTATCGGCTCAACATATGTCTAATATTCAGTCATTTGACATTATTTCTGGTGCTCAGTCACAAATATGCGGCTGTTGTGACTGGACTTACCGATCTCTGCGTCACTTATGTCCGTCATGCTGTCCAGAAGCACCTGCACCTCCGTGTGGTCCAGCAGCGTCTCCCGTTACTGAGCGACGTCAGCGAGGACCTCGCTTCCTGCAAGAACTCGGCCAGTCCGTCTTTCTCTGGACTCTTCTGCAAAAAGGTCTCCACGAAAACGTTCACACTCTCCGCAAACCCCGCCCCTCTCCTCTCGCTCAACTCTTGCACTCTATAATGGAACTTTTTCTTTGGACAAACCAGCCCTCCTAACGCTTGTCCCACTGCGGACAGGCGATTTTTGACTTTATCGGCCAAACGATGCTTCGAGGAGGAAGTGTGCGGACTTGATGTCGGAGTCAGAGGGTCTTGCTCTTCCTCGATGCTGCTGATTGACAGGGAATCGAGCTCCAAAGACGGCGAGAGGAGTTGAGAAGATGGTCTGGGAGGAGGAAGCCAGACGCCGTTCTCGATCCAGGACACCCGGTGAGGAGACTGCGGCACGGGGGAGCTGTGGTGGTCGTCGGCTGAAGACAGAGCAGAGGACGGGGGTACACCGGAGGCGCTGGGGGAGTTTAGGGGCGACTCTCTGCTCGGGCTACGGAGGACGACGCCAGAAGAGGGCGCTGCTGCAAGCGCGATAAGGGGCGATAGGGTTCTTTGAGGAATCAGCTGATCGGGCTCGGACAAGACCTGCAAGAAAGACCAATTTAGAACTGAACAGAGAATAACTTGAACTCGGGCTGGGTGATATGGGGAGATAAGTCGAAATTTGTCCCACCCTCTCCTCCAATTGGTCAGCCTTGGCAATGCTCTGAGTGACAGGTAGATGTAACCAATTGCAATGAAGCATAAACTTTCAGAAAGAGTAATCTCGACCTGGCTTCATGTAAATTGTGATATAAAAGTTTTTGTGACATCATCCACCCATAACTTTAATGTTATTTTTTTATTATTTATTTTTTTATTAGCTTTTGTATTTAGTATATAAACGATGTTCACATTTTGCAAATCCTCAAAACAACTAATCTAATAACTAACTAATCTAACTAATAACTTATTGGAGGTGAGAGATATTGACAAAAATGATACCTTGATATTTCTTAACGTATCCCAATAACAATATTCAGACAGAAAAGTGTTAAAAAAATCTTTAAATGTGTTAGTGTGGGTTTAGTGTGAAATAACATGAAAATTACCCACAAACGTTACCCTTATTACCCTTATTCAGAAGTTTTAAAAATACTTTTGTTTGTTCGCTGACATTTCAGTTCAGTTGATGTTTACACGCATTTGTAGCTGGTAGAATGTCCAGTAGAGGGCGCCCCAGCCATTGCATGGTAGGGTGCGCTATGATGTCACATGTATTCCACTGCGCTTTGAGCTCATGTGCGCACGAGTTCAAAGCACACGAGGTCAAAGCTACTGGAATGGCACCGTGCAGAACTGATGAAGACAGTAAGGTTGAACTTCTGCGGATGTACTGAGAACTAACTACTACTATTCCACCCCTCTCAGTCGAAAGAAAAGAAGAAGAAAGCAGTTATGGGCAGAAAGTCTAAAGGATTAAAGATCCCGAGAGAAGAAGAAGAAGAAGTTTTGGCGGGAGGAAGTAACGAAGCGATATTCAATGACGAATTAGAGCGCATGGAGGGTGGAAGTTTTACTACTATTCTAATCTAAAGGTAGTTGTCGAAAATGCACAATCCGATCCTTGCAATGAGAAGCAGGAGGAAACTTCCGTCGGGAATGAGAGTACAGAATGTAAGGTGATCATAAAACTTGCGCAAGAAAATGAATCCTTTATGGAGTGGAATCCAATGACGTCAACGTTGGGTCGAATCAAATGTGCGACAACCCTTAGAAATGGCTCGCTGCTGGTTGTGTGTAAAGACGCACAACCAGCCTCAGCAAATGAAGGCAATTAAGATCCAAAAGCTTGATGGAAAAAGGGTTATTGCTTCAGATGCTGAAAGAAAGCTGGTCAGAGGAGTTATCACAGGCATCCCTACGATGGTGAAGGGGATGAAAGAAAGAATTTAAACTGGAGCTAAGGTTGAGGATGCCAAGCGACTGAAAACAACCCGGGATGGAGAAAGATGTGACAGCCTGGCAGTAATGGTAAAACTGGATGGAAAATGTCTGCCTAGTAAAGTGTTCATTGGATTCATGAGCTATGAAGTAAGGCCATATGTTCTACCGCCTCTACGTTGCTTCAAGTGCAATGTGCAGGAGATCACGGGTACGGGAAATGTGACGAAGGAGCAAAACTGAAATGCTGTAACTGTGGGGGAGAACATAGCTCTGCCTACAAGGGATGTGAAGATAACAAAATGGCTGTTGAGGTGCAAACAATTTGAGTCTCAAGGTATATGCGGAGGCAGTCAAGAAAGTAGATACAAAAGATAAAAAGATATAAAAAGAGGTCAAAGTAGAAGCTCCCACAGCGTGAAGCTCCCAGCCAGCGTGAAGCTCCCACCAGCGTGAAGCTCCCAGCCAGCGTGAAGCTCCCAGCCAGCGTGAAGCTCCCAGCCAGCGTGAAGCTCCCAGCCAGCGTGAAGCTCCCAAGCTGTGAAGCTCCCAGCCAGCGTGAAGCTCCCAGCCAGCGTGAAGCTCCCAGCCAGCGTGAAGCTCCCAGCCAGGCGTGAAGCTCCCAGCCAGCGTGAAGCTCCCAAGTGTGAAGCTCCCAGCCAGTGTGAAGCTCCCAAGTATGAAGCTCCCAAGTGTGAAGCTCCCAAGTGTGATGCTCCCAAGTGTGATGCTCCCAAGTGTGATGCTCCCAGCCAGTGTGAAGCTCCCAGCCAGCGTGAAGCTCCCAGCCAGCGTGAAGCTCCCAGCCAGCGTGAAGCTCCCAAGTGTGATGCTCCCAGCCATGAGGAGTTGAACATATTTCTGAAGAATAAAGTCTCAACAATGGCGGTAATGTTACACAATGGATACCAACCGCCATAAAACACCACCAGAGAAGAAGCTCCCTCTACTGGACATTCCACAAACTCCAAATGCATGTAAACATCAATTGAACTGAAATGACAGCAAACAAAAAAGACCAAACAGGTTCTACAGAGAGTCCTTGGTACAGCAGCCCCCAAATTTGTGGGGAAATTTGACCACTAGTTATCCTGGGATAGGGCGCCGCAGCCATTGCATGATAGGGTGCTACAGGGGGCTACAGGAGTTGACTGTTTGTACAAATGCCTCACTACACGAGCCACACTGCACGACACGGACTCATTCCTGATGTCACTCAGGCGCTTCATCGCTCGCAGAGGAGAACCCTATGAGATCCTCTCAGACCAGGGCACCAACTTCAAAGGAGGAACCAGAGAGCTGAGCGAAGCCTTCCTCGCCATGGAACCCGCGGTTAAAGAGCAGCTCTCAGGACAGCAGATATACTTCCAATTTAATCCACCCAATCAAATAAAATCGACTAAACTGTTATGGATTTTTCTTGACTAAAACTACAAAGAATCAGTTGACAAAATCTGGACTATAACTAAATAAAGTGAGATGAGTCCAGATGAAGCGAACCAAAGAGGAGGAACACTGAAACACACCCGTATCTCCATGAAAGGAAGCAGCAGGTTCTTGCTCGAGGGACACGGCTCTTTTGGTGTACAGTCCCGCCCCGGACCAGGCCCTGGTGGTGCTGAGGCGCCGGTGGTCTCTCCTGTAAGTGGGCGGGACAACGCTGCTCTGAACTCGAGGCATCTTCTGTGTCAACCACTCGTCGCCGTGTTCGTGGAGGTAAAGGGGGTTTATCACACACAGAGCGCCGTCGGAAGAAGTGAGCTGCAACCACGAACGACCAATAGAGATAAAGCACGAGACCGTTAGATTCTCCGTTCGTTATCTGGACTATACAAACTCAAAACACATACGAAAATAAAATTCAATGTCAAAAAATGATAAACAATTTTGAATTTCCATCAATAATATGCTTTATTTATACATATTCTCTGTCTAGAAGCCTTCAGTCACCATATTTAAACCTTTATTTGTTTGATAATGTATTTTTTTAAAGTCACAATGTACAATGTAAATAAACATTTGACTAATTCATCAAATTGTTTAACTAATCAAAACATTTGTTGCTTATTAGTCAACCATTAAAATAATTATTAGTTGCAGCACTTTGATAAAAAAACAAAAAAAACAAAAACAAACTCAATTAATAAAAAAGAAGTTGCTGATTAGAGAACTATTCAAATAATCGTTAATGGCAGCCCTTTTATTAAAAAAATAAAAACAAAGTATAAATAAAATGCTCGAAAAGTAAAGTAATAAAATAAAATTAAGATGTATTATTAATTAAATATTCCACAAAACGTTGAATTAATAAAAATATAAATAAAAAATAAAAAATGTATTCAAAAATAAAAATAAAAATGAAAAGAGTGAATAAAAAACTTGATATTAAGATGTATTATTAATTAAATATTCTTCCCATCAGACCCTTTCAAACAAACTGGTTTTTCGGTTGTTTCGGTCATTAAAACATAAATACGTTTTTTGTTTCCCCCCCAAAAATCTATACACAACTTAACACAAGATAATATTGCACACATTTGAGATAAGATATAAAACATGTAAATACTATATCGTGTGAGTGTTTAATTAACCTGTATGGTGCACATTACAGTGTTCCGGCCTCTGTTTGCCTTTTCTTCCTCCGACTGCTGTTCAGAGGAAGCGCTGAGCCACATTTCTGGAAAAAGGGAAACAATCATCAAAAACAGTAAAATGCAAAAGAGTAAAATAAGTCGATAAAACTTACTGGGATCCAGCTGTGAGGGATAATCCTTGTTTTCGGTTACATTGTAGAGCCATTGAGGCAAACGCAGACAAACGGGAAGCACATCTCTGAAAAAAATAAGTTCTTAAGTCATTTTGGCATCAGGCGTGACACTGTAAAAACAACATGCCAAGAACTAACTCTATTTTCGACCAGTAATAGCTCTCGAATTGAATAAAAGAAACAAGTCTCAACAAATCTAGGTGAAAAACATCTCTTTTTAGCAATGCATAAGACTATATACGTATTTTACAACTTTTTATATGTTTTAATGTGACTATTGATGTTTTTAAATTCTTTATATTGTGAAGTATTTTGTACTTTGGTTTTTATTTGTTTTTGTGGTTGTGAAGCACTCTTATTGTTGATTTTCCCATGGGACAAATACCATAATTCTTGTTTTGTCACCACTAAACTAGGCTTAAAGATGCTCCTACTGTGTTTGTAGCATTGTAAAAACACTTTAATAAACGCAAAATAAATAATAAAGCTAAATGTCATGCAGTGGAACAGTCGAAGCAAAGCAATAACATGTTCACGGAGGCAAGCGAGAAAAGTTACAACCTTAATAAATGCAAAGAAACCATGCGAAATGAACAAGAAAAACAACAACAACAACAACAACAACAACAACAACAACATGGTTTTGTTTTAGTCAGTTCTTTGATTAGACAATTTAAAATGTAAAAAGAAATAAGAGAGAAACTTTATTTGTCTCTTAATGGAGAAATATGCAAAGTTCAAGAATAAATAATCTTAAATCTAACCAATCTAACAGGAATATTAGAATATGCTTTGATACAAAAAGCCACAAAAACAATACAATACAAACATAAATAGCGGATGAGTCAGAGAACAGGTGGATGATGGAATGCCGTGAAGATAACGCAATAACAGAGCGTTTTCTTACCTGGTGAACGAGTAGAAGAGCACCAACTGTGTCAGGTCAGAGAACGACAGATGAGATCCAGACAAGTGAAGCACTGAAAGAAACGGAAGAAGAGGGACGACGTTCTAATGTAAGAGATTCTAATTGCACAATGAAACTCAAATGTCAAATCAAGTTTAGAGCTTTAGAGTTTGTGTAACGTTTCACCTCAGTAACAGCTCTTCAATAAACTGGTATTTTCAGTTTGAGTGTACCTGGTGTCGTATTACCTATTATTAGCCGCCATTGTTTACCAGTGGGTTTACATTACCGTAAAACAACGCGCTTGCAAGTGGTTTTCACAGTATTTTTTTTTTTATAACATAAGTGGGCAGGGAGATTTCCAATGTTGTGGCTTTAACGCACTCACACCACACGCTAAGTCTGTTTGAGGGGGTGACATATGCGGTCCCCCAAATCTCAACCCATTCTGACACATTCAAAAACAAATAAATACATAAATTGAATATATATAACGGTAACCTTTAGAAAAAGAAATACAAAAGAGGGACACCAGTAAATTAAGTATTCCACCACAAAGCCGATTCTGAATCAAAAACATGAATTAAAACTTCACGGAGAGATTAGGAGAATATATGATATTTTGAAATTAAAGCGTTAGCAAAAGAGTTCAGTGACAAGTGACCTCTTTGGAACTGCACAGTAAGAATTCTGTGTATTTTTGAGCAATTAAAACACTCTTAATGAAACAAATGCAATAGACATATTTAATGATATACTGTGGGACATTTCAAGCAAATCAGTAACATCTCCATGGAGACAAGCAGGTGTTGAGCTCAAGAGTATTGAGCACAACAGTGACACTTTAACATTTTACAGAAATATTTTTTTTAAAATATTAACTGTGTAAAAGCTCGCTCGGGGCCAATCAGCTCTGTAAGTAACGAGCACACGACATATAATCTTATTTAACTTTATTAACCGCTAAGTTATTGAAATATTTAGCTGAATGTTCTGCTGCACATGTCATACCCAACGTCCTCATTAATGAACACTCGGGTCATGATCAAAAGTGGTCTTCAAACTACGGAGGGATATATGTTAAATAGTAGTTTTGATGCTTACCGTCGGCATCTGAGGGAAAGCCCACTAACGGACGTCTGTGGGGGAAAACAATCCACTCATTTTATTGTAAAACCTTTAACACCGGTTTTAAGGGATATCCACGAATCAGGACATGTATCGTATCAAGTTCCGTGTATCGGGATCTGTTTCGTATCGTGGACCCTGTATCTCGATACGTATTGCATCATGAGGCACTAGGCGATACCCAGCCTTATGTTCAACAACTACAAGAGCAAATGCTGAATATTATTGTACAAAATACAGACAAAAAGACATGGAGGAGAATAAACTATCCCAGAATGCTAACGGTAGCTGCGGGCTAAATATTACTGCTATGCTAGCGCCGTCGCCTTCTGCGCTTTAACATCTGCACAACAAGCCGTTTACTTTTGAGGGATTACGCCGTGTAAGAGGTGGAGAACGTGAGGTTGCCAGGAGACACACCGTTAACATGAGCTCTGGGATTGTCCTGTGTGGCACAAATGGGCCTCAAAACTCCTGCCATGGACACAATAAATGGATATCTCTGGAGTAGCAGCAGGGAAGAAGGATGTCACAGGAATTTGGACTTCATTTGACTTCAGTTGTGTTTGAAATGCGTGTACCGGTAATTCGCCAGGAAACATCTCAAAAAGAGCTAAAAGAGAGTTTTCAACCCACGCCAGACCACGCCCCCCCCGTCACTACGGAGCCCTGCCGACTGCATCTATGGAGGGTTTGTCCCCTAACTGTCTCCAAGGAGATGTTACTGCTTTGCCTTGGAAGTTCCACAGCATGACATTAAACCGGACGCCACCAGGGCCGAAGTTACAGGTCAGATCTGTGGAGGGCGGTGACCCGAATCCACATTTCCAGGATATATTTTAGCACAAAAGACAGCTTCAATTGGATAAATGAAAGACAGATGGGTTTAAGGTCATACTAGGGAAAGCAAAGAGCTGAAAATACATAAATCAGAATCAGAATCAGAATCAGATTCTAAATATACATAAAAGTAACATCAAATCTTGGTTTTCGGTGACGTTGCGTGCATTTGAAGGTGGTTGGGCCCGTTCTCCCGTCGCACATGCCAGGGGCGGTCGCAGCGGGTGCGGCTCGTACCTTTGCCCGCGGGGTGGACGTCCCGCTCGGCCACAGGTTCATGCTGCTCTGAGGAGGACACGCAGAGGAGGCGGGGCTCGCGCGTCGAAGGGTCCCGTACAACCAGGAAACTCTGCAGAGAAACGCGTGAGTCATTTCAGTAAAAGAAGAGGCCGGAGCGACCAGAAGGAAGCCAGTTTAAATACTCCAGAAGCACGCGCCGTGACGACAGATGCAAGCAGGAAATCGTTGTAATTATGGAGGAGACCTGGCATTTCTAAAGGTGTCTACATAAAACTGTGAAACCAAGAAGATAAACTTAACTTTGTTTTTGATAACAGTGAGTCCCAGTACTTTTTTGTCCTTCTTATCGATCTAGCATTATTTTTTATTCACTTACAGGAGTTTTATTGCTCGAAAATACCTTGAAAAAGCATTTGTGACACTTTATAATAACTACTCTTTTAATAGCCTTAACAACACATGAATAAATAATACTTATAACGTAAAATTAATTAGTTACTAAGCCAGAATAATTTATAATTCATCTATAATTATTAGTCTTTGTTCATGCTTTATTAAAAGGTTATTAAAAGTGTAGTTATTATGTGCAAACGATGACTTATTATATTTTATAAGGTTTTACAGCCGTCTGAATACATTTGTGACTTTAAACCATCTGATGCTAAAGTGCTAATGCTAGAAGAAACGGTCATCATTACATAACGTGCTACATGTGACTAGATATAAGAAAGTAATCTAGATGTAACCGTTCAACATGAGTATTGTGCAAGTTCCAGGAAATACTTTTTAAAATAGAAATTAAGTACTTCCTACAGATTTCCACTTAATTTCCTTCTGTTTTTGGGAACTGCCCCGCTCTGTGCGCGTCTGTGTTACTGGCAATGAACTATTTAGTGTGTGTTTTGCCGAGCGTGAGATATTAATGAGCTAATAGCGGAGGAGCTTAAGTGTTTCTGCACCGACGTCTGTGGAAATGAGTGATTCACCTCGAGATGAAGTAAAAATGCAACTTTCGGTGGGCAATAATAAGGGAAAACAAACAAACAAACATCTTTTTTCATTCATTTTGAGGATAAGCTCTATAATTATATCCTATTTTGTGCACATCGACATCTAATATTTCACAAAAAGGGAATAGACGGCACGGAATTAAGCTGAAAAGAGCACAAATGTTTGTTGTTTTGTTTTGTTTTGACTGCATACCGACAATATTCATATTCTGATTCGGCAAATGTTGAAATCAGCAGATTTTTACAGATTAAACATTGCCTTAAACCGAGTAAACAACTGTCTATTCTAGTTAAATCCACTGCCCACACACACACAGTTAATAAATGCATCACTAATATGCCACGTTTTTTTTAATTACTGATGTTATGTTAAGGTTTTGAGTAGAAATAGTATTAACTTGAGCGGCAGAGGCCAAACACAGAGGCTTGTTCTCAAAGTTACGTCACTGGAGCTGAACTGAAAGCTTTTATTCACTGTCAGAGGAAGTGGCTTGTCAAACCGCGACAAAGAAAGACACTACATATTCACACTCAACGACAGCTCTGTAAATGTAGACTAAACACATGCACACAAATATACTCCAGACGTCTGTAATCTGCCCGACAAGCCGCTACTTGTTATATTCAAGTCTTTTAGAAACAACCGACTTCACTTTCATTACAACAAAAAATAGACTTAGATAAAAATAGACTTTTTTTTTAGACTTGTTCTGCGTTATTGTTTCGTGGAGATGTTGAAATATCCTGCAGCATGGCATTAAACTTGTCTGTCGCCATGGAGACAAGGTGTCAGCGCAAGGCCAAGTCACGGGTCGGATCTGTGGCGAGGTGAGGCGAGACCGCTCAAGCAAGAACGTTTATGTTTGGCAATAAAAATGATGACGATTGCAATAAATATAAATGAGTTAAAGTGACGTATGACAGGTTTTTACGATTCTCTAATTTTGACTTTATTTTGTGTATTTTCACCTGTCGTACATATAAATTATAGTTTTACACCAATCCAGTAGGTATTTGTGGAGAAAATGTTGAAAAAAATCCGAAGAAAATGACAGGAAGTGACATCACACCAGGGACACTCATTCCAGTCAAAGTTTATGCATAATTTACAAAAATAAACCGCTTTTTTAACCCTCTAAACCAGGGGTGTCAAACTCAAATCCACAGTGGGCCAAAATGTAAAACTTGAACAAAGTCGCGGGCCAGTATTGAACAAATGAAACTTTTAATATTGACCCAAACAAGATTTGCTTTAACAGTTGAATATGGAACAAGCAACACTTATTACTATACAATATATAATGGGATTTGTAGTAGTAACGATGAATGAATGCGCTGCGTATGTAATACCGGCGCGCCAAGCCCTAGTAGTCATTTGGTATAGCCTCTCGGGCCAAATATAATTACACTGCGGGCCAAATTTGGCCCACGGGCCAGAGTTTGACACCTATGCTCTAAACGTTAATTAAACTAAATAAAGTCGCTCCCATATAAAAAAATATATATATTTATTGAGTTTTTGCCCAGTGTTTGCTGGGTAATTTCCTAATGTGATGTCATCAATTACAAACAGGAAGTGAACAAAAACGTGCTATCCTGTGATAACGTTTTCATATTTTTTTGTGTGCAAAATTCAAAATACATTTATCTTAACTGCTTTTTAGTTCAACGAGTCGTCCGACATGTCAGAGGCACTTTAAAATGCCATATTGTGGAACATTTCAAGCAAAGCCATTACATGTCTATTATGGGAAACAAGGTAAAGTGACATAGTGCATCTTTAAAGCCCATACCGAGCATAAGTGCAGCAAACACAAGTGCAACATGCATTTGTTCAATGCAAGCACAAAGCATGATACACAACTGCATACTTTATATTACTTTACCGCAACTTAAAACAATGAAAGACCAAGAACAAACGTCTCACGCCAGTCGTAAGCTGAGACAAACAGTTCCAGGAGCATACGCTACACCGACGCCAGATGACTGTGCAACATGCAGAGCAACGAGTGTGACATGAATCGCAAAACTCTCTGTCACGCCGTGTTACCGCGTTACAATGACGAGAGGAGAAGGATCTTAAACAAACTAACCTTATATGAACCGATCCACAGCACGGCGTCGCCCTGACAGGTCACCTCTGCCTGTCAAGAGTTCTCAGACTAATATTTGAAATGCCAGTGAGTCTGGTTCTTCTGCTCACGGTCTGCGCTCAGAGCGGGTCGTTTGTTGCTAAATACAGATTCTAACGAACTACTTCTGCATTTAACTTCTGAGCTATCGTGGCGCAATCTAAAGAGATGAACCAGAAAAAGGAACTACAACGCCTCATGCAACTCTGAAGTGTAACGGGCCATGTTCTGTCAACAGTGCCCATTTGGTTTTGTTTTCATGGTTTTGCAACATATTGATGGCTTTACAACGCTTTTGGAGGTGTGCACAATCATGGAGTTGAAGTTGCGTAAACATGAATGTGTATTGGCCCAAAAATGAATACAACATTTACAAGTTACAGTTTATAATAACTACTACTAACTTTTAATAGACTTTAAAAAGCATCAACAAAGGCTGATGAATAAACTAGAAGTGCGCCAAACACAAGTGCAATATCATTTTACCAGGTAAGAACTACTGAGATCGAGAACTCTTTTTCAAGGGAGATTTCAATTGAACCTTTGCGTTTCTTTTCTTTTTCTGAAGTAATGATATTGCTTGTATTTTTGGAACGCTCTACCAACCTCTCATTGAATCTACATTTTCTGCTTATTCTGAATATAAATACGTGCTGATCCTTTCATACTGACTTCCTTGAGGCTGTGGTGTGTTTTTTGGAGGGTTTAATTCTCTTATGAAGCCCATACTGTTACTGTATAAACTGCCCACACACAAGTACGTCTCAGGTTGTACCCCTTACCCCTGCTGGTGTCCCGCTGATCGCAGCCCGCGCTTCCTCTTTGCCCCAGGGTCCTTTGGGACACCAGGCCTCCTCGCAGCCCCTCAGCTTCTCCAGGAGGGTCAGCCTTTTCCTGCTGGTCCTCCAGGGGATCGCCGTGGTCCCGTTTACTGCACCGTGAACTGCCCTGGACACATCCACGCGACACATTTCATATATTATGAGCACGTTTTGAATCAAGGCATCGGATTTGTGATGGAGATTTCAACAGATTAGATTAATAGATAGAAAAGTGACGCGTTTAGACCACCATTATTTTTAATATTTCTTTGTTTTGTATCGTTTGGATTATTCTATTATGGAAACATGGAACATAACGCAACAATAAAACAACAAAAAACCTGAAGGTCCAACATTAAAGGATGAAAAACACACGTTTGCACATGTTTACACACGTTTACACACGTTTACACACGTTTACACACGTTTACGCACGTTTACGCACGTTTACACACGTTTATGCAGTGGTAGACACAGACAAACACAGATTCTCCCACTTCTCAACCTCTTACCCATCCACGTTCACCTCAACTTCCTTTCACGTGCAGCATCTTTCTCTCTTGCCACAGTTTCAATTATCATTTCATTTTATAATTTATTTATTATTATTATTATTGTTAATTTGTTTTCACTCTGTTGTTGAAAACGTTTCCAGCTGTTTCCTGTTCTATGTCAAAGGACAGACAACATTACCTCTCCTTTCATGGGAACAATACACATCACACCTGGGAACATTTTGAAGTCAATGTGTTAAAAGCAGAGAAAAAAATATATTTTAATCAATTTGACATAGTACTGTAGTCGACTAAAGAAATGATTGGCCATCCAAAGACATTATTATTATGATTATTACAGTGCATTTATATAACGCGTTTCCACCTTCAAGGCACTAAAGCGCTTTACGAGACAATGTGGGTGCAGTGTCTTGCCTAAGGACACAACGACATCCCCTCTAGCGCCCCACTGTGGCACCTGGTGTTCCGGCGGTCTCCCATCCAAGTCCTAACCACGCCCTCAGTGTTGATGAATCGACCTAAAGGGATCGGGGCGCGCTGTTTGGCGAAAACTCTCAACATGATTACGATCTTGCTCAAAAACAAACGGGAGAAAAAGCATCTTCATGAGAGAAAAGTCTGTCATGGCACGTCCAAAACTCCCGCTGGACGTTTTTCTTCATGCTGTTGTCCTTATAAATCCTTGTGATGATAAAATAATCTGTTGACTAATAAAATATGTGGTTGATTTATACATCCTCGATTGGTCATCCGACTAAAGACTACAGCACATTGGCCAATTTCTGATGGCAAGACCAAGACCAATCTCTGAGAAGATCTTGCCTTCTGCGTATCACCAGATGTGAACCAGGTCTAAAACAAGACTACACCAGATCTAACTTAGGTCAAAAGCAGGTCTTAAAAAAAATAAAAAAAAATAAAAAGGACTTGAGTAGCTCTTAACTTGGACTAACCCACATGGGGAAATAGATACAGGGCACCATGGAAACACCTTGCAAGACAACTGTGTCGGGGGCACCAACCAGACTGCAGCTCTTGTGCAGTGGTCCCCGTTTGCAGTGGTCCCCGTTCGCAGTGGTCCCCGTTTGCAGTGGTTAGTCTCAATCCAGGGTCCAGCAAACGATGTAAGCGAGAAGACAAAAAGTGTGGTCTAAATCTCCAAATAAAACAAAACTCTAGCTAAACTTGCAGGTTGATCAAAGCAGTTTACCTGATTGTGTTGTAAGTATGAAACACGCACTCACATATTCAGCCTCTTCTGTCCTCTCGAACAGACGCGCGTTTCCCCATGTGTAACGTTACTGCCACGGCGATGAAGTTGCAAAATGCTTTAAATACAAACGGGTCTGAAATAGGAAGCTCCCATTCAGCATGTGCAAGCCGTTTCCTCAAATCAACTGGAGTAGAAGTTGGTAGTAGTCGTTAGCGACGGGGCAAAACAACACCGGTGACATTCAAGGCGTTTTCGGTTCTTTGAGTAGACCCCTCTGCCTCTGGTGGTACGCGTCTTTTTCTCTGTCACCTCCTCCGCCCCTCAAAGCGGCTGTGGTTAACGCTGCGTCTGTCTCTGCAACAAGGACGATGTCAGAAAGTGCTTCTGGCGGCAGATTTCATATTGATATAACACTGAAAAAAGATCAACTACAAGGTTAAGAAGTATGACGATTTCCATCTCCATCCTAACATGGTAAAGGTAAACATTGATGGATAATGTTATGACATTTTTGTGATGGACAGTGTTGGAAATTACACTGAAAATACTATTCAGAATACACATTTTAAGTAACTGTATTCCAGTAGTTACTCTTTCCTTTGCTGGTACAGTTCCTTACCAAAACCTAAACCAGGACCAATTCAGAATGTTAAGCTTTATGTCAAACCAGGCAACACTTTAGGACAAAAACTGGTTCACCATACGTAGGGCAGACTAAACAGCCACTTCACAAGAGGCTTCATCAGCACACTGTAATAGCTGCCTGTAATATACAGCAGCATTCTGAAGCCATGGAGCCCTGCCTTTCAGATGCTCATCAGGTACACATCAGTGATGAGGAGCTGCAGCCAGCCAACAATATGGCCCGTTACAGAGGTGTTAGTGTAAAAACTGTAAAAAACAGTACTAAGACAGTACTGGCCAGACAGGCTATTACCAGGAAGCTCCGCCCGGTGGGCAGGGCTTACTCTGAGTAGGATAAGTATCTGAATTCTCAGACTAGATCCACAGATTGAGAATGGCTCTTGGATGAAAATCGAAAAGTCTTTTTTTTTTTTCAAAAACAGTGACCCGATTAAAGCAACTGAATCTTTTTCTACAAAAGGACCACTCTTGGCCAAATGAGGAATTACACTGACATGACAAGTAGAACTAAACCAGGATTCAATATTTCCCAAAGGCGAATCCTAATTTGACAAGATTAAGATGCATGCGGTTAGATCAGAGCATCAAATACACACTAATAGAGAGCTCTGCATATTTCTATATGTTTGGCCTGTCAGACCTTAAGAGGGAAACCACTGCAGGAGGTGAGAGTTAGTGGCCATCCTTCACCAGCAGCAGAAGTCACCGTGCCACATTAGAAAAAGGTTTCACTGGCTAAAGGAAGCGAAAGCAATAGTTCAGGTTAAAGTGTAGGCTTCGAGCAGAGCAAAAAGGTAAGTCAGTACAGGGAACAAGTACTCATCTGGCATAACGTTAGAACCATTTATGGAGTTCAATGGTCAGCGCAGAGGTTCAGGAAGCACATTTAGACTTGAAAATATCAATATTAAAATGGGATTATCAGATATGTGGTAAGTAACTAATGAGCATAACTCAGTTAATAACACATACAACAGTAGAAGAACTAACCTTTATTTAACAGATTCACCTATGTCAAATCACCAATTACACACCTAGATGCATTAGTTTTATTTTATTCTACTTGTAAATAAACAAACAAAAGAAACAAAACAATCTTATTATTACTAGGCTATGATTGCTACTTTGATTATTTAGAATTTTATTACAATTCACTTTCATATTTGTGTGAGCTACTGTGTTCCAAGTAATGCCCCTTGAGAATCATTCAAGTTTGTTTAGGTCAACGTTTACGTATCGGTGAAATTTGTACAAACCACAAAGTTGGAAAAGCAGAATTGTAGGTTGTCAGTATGTTTATCTAGCCATCAGTAATCGGACACTGCATTCAGATTCGTGCCTTTTTATCTTCTTTCCATCAAACTCTTGTGCGTTGTTACTAGTCTGCAGGCAAAAATGTGTCTGAGGAAGGAGCAGTGGTGAGAATATCAAACACTTATAATGCCGTTTCTGATGTTTAAAACCTCTAAATGAACAATGATAAACAAACAGTAGGTAATCATAATTTATTGCATGAGTTATGAATATTATTCAGTTTTGCTTTTGTGAAACAGTGATATTTTTTTTTTTACTTGCACAGCCTTTTTGCTCCATTACCTCCACAGCAATTAGCAATAAAGAGTAAGAAAAAAAAAAACATTTTGAGTTAATGGTTTTACATTTTAAAATATACGGGGAAAAAATCTACTGCAAATGCATCGATTCTTGAAGAAAAAATGTGCCTCCTCGTTTATTTTCGAACTTTTGAAGGGCCACTGAGGACATACAATTACAATACTATGACTGTATTAATGCATAGTAATGTATGCGATAAATAAATGTAGAAAAGTATTAAAAGATCAGAGTAAACCGTAGTTTGGTCTAATGCAAATGAAGCTAAATTAAAGTGCTGATATGGACAAACCCAGCGTTAACATGACGTATCCGCATGCCAAGTATTGAATGCACGTCTCTCCCACAGGTTAAAATCACTCCAATAAAAAGGACTTTATTCTTCCTTTTTAGTTTCTGGCGCGGCGCTTGCCTCTGCACTGGCTCCTTTGCACTCGCTCTCCTTGTTTGTTTTGTCTTCGCTGTCAATCCGAGCGTGCTCCTTCTTCACCAGCTCCTCCAGCTCGGCCTAAAAGAACAAAGTCATATGAGCGTAAAACCATGAAACGTAAAAAGAACAAAGTAAAATGACATTAAAACAACATTTGGAATTAAATCAATTACAACAAATATTGTAACTGAAAATACAATTAGTTTACCTTCAGTTCAGAATGATAAGTGCATTTGAACTACTGCTCAATACCTGGAGCAAAGCCACTTTTCTACTCTATACAGTCGTTTTAAAAAAGGAATTGTCAAAGAACAACATTCCTATTTAATAAACAGTACAGACAGTATAGAAGTAATAGTTTGAAATAATAGTGATTTCAATTAGGAGTCAAATAATCCGAAATATATTTTTGCCATAATCGAGCAGCACTATCAAGAATATAGTATATGGGTAGAAAAAGGAGTATTTCAACATTCTGTACAAGAAAAAGTCATAATTGAACCGTTCTTGCCAACGTGAGTAGTTTTGTTGTGTCGTGTATAACGGAACATTTCACTACATCTCTATTTTGTGTCTTTTTCTTATAACATTTAAGGTCAGAGGATACGGTTTCGAAATACTGAGGAAGTGATTTTTTTTTTTTTTACAGCTCAAATGACGACAGTTCACTTTAAATATTGGTAAGACTCTGTGACAGAAAGAAGAGTGAATTCTCACCTTCCACCCGAGCAGATCCGCCAGGGCCAGACAGCCCTCGTCGCAGGTGCTGACGTGAGCGACGTCTCTGGAGGAAAAGACCACAGGCTTTCAGCTTTTCGCCCCTTTTCATCACCAGGGGTCGCAGCAATGTGGCGACTTGGCAATTATTATGTCACATGCGCTTCTTTTTCACTTATTTGACTCTCAAAAAATTACACATGATACATTTTGAGCCCCCCAAAAATATCGTACCAGCTATTATTTACAGAACGATAAGTCGATATTGTGATTATTGTGGCATGCCTAGGATTAAAAAACAATGAATAATAAATAAAACAGGACGTAAACTATATTATTGATGTTTCACCTGTAAGCTTTATCGGAGTCAAAATCCATCCCTCCTCCTCCAAAACCGAGCATTCCTAACATGGGATCGGCCTGCAACAGAAATGGTGTCTTTTCTCACAACTTTCGACGCTCATAATGTGATAAATAACAGAGATGATGAAGACTGCGCTTGGCTTTGTTTACCTGGCCCGTTTTCTCCATGTTAATAAGCAATCTGGGGCAATTCCTTGAAACTCTGGAAACGGGAACACAAAAAACCAGCGGGTGAAAGTTCAACCGACCAAGTAAACAACCAACTAAAAATACACCATGGATACAAACGTAGTATTACTTGCTGACTAGACTTGCGAACGGTTGCACTTGCAGAGATGTTCCCATGACAATTAAAAGATCACAGCGAGGAAAGTCCTGAGGGGAAAAAAGGTTTTATTGAGACTAAACCAAAATTCACACGGAATAAAAGTGGCTACCATTTTCATAGATGTGAAAAACCGGACAGGCAAACTCTCTCCAAAGAAGACAATATCTAGAAAAAAAAATCAAATTTGAAATATATTAGAAAATCATTATGTTACCACTTTAAATAACTTTGCCTTAAATAGTCTTAATAAAGCTTGAAAAAGACTTGAAAAGATAATAAACACATTGTTTATTACAGTAGATACTTAATTATGGGGTTGGGAATAAGGGTATTAATTAAGTAGTTAGTAAACATGAATCAGTCTTAAACTATTTGGTCATTAGAAGAAATTAAATCTTTGTTCATGATTTATTGAGGCTGTTAAATGTATGGTTATTTAAACAGTGTTACCATAATTATTATTACTGCTACAGATAATACACTACATCATTGTGAATTTAAGTGACTTCATTTGTTCATTCAAGTTAAATATATATATATATATATATATATATATATACACACATATACATATACATACACATACATAATACATGAGCATAATACCAACCTGGCTTAACTAAACTGCTGCACTTATCACATTTGGGAATGTCATCAGCGAATATTTTCTCTGCAAGAAAAATAACATCATGTAAACTCTTAATAATTCAAACTACATTGGCGTAAATCCTGTGACCGCCAAATCTAACCTTTCATCCAGTCGAGGTTGTACTCTTTCCGGCAGCGGAAGCTCACGCAGTGCGACGTGTAGAAAGTGCCGTGGGCCTCAATCAGGTCGTCTCCCTCCAGACCGACCACACGCTCCAACGTGTCGATGTTCTGGAAGAGAAACAACACATAATGTAGATGAAGATGTCAGAAAATACCATGTAACTGTACAAAGGTGTAGGGAAGATTGGGGAAAGTTACCTGTGTGTAGCAACGCTTTAAAAGTCCTTTGTCCTTAAGTAACTTCATGAAATAGTGGCAAATGGTTGGCTATGATCAATGGGTGAACAAAGGAAAATTAGAATATTCATTTGCCATAATTGTTTACAGTAATTGGTAATAATCAAGTAAAAAAGGTTTGTTTGTTGTACCTTAAACTGTCCAGGAAAGAGCTCTTTGGCCAAGGCGAAAAATGGTTCTGGATGTTGCTAAAAGAAAGTGTTAAGTTAATTCAAAGAAGAAAGAAATGGCTACTTTAAAACCATCAGACTCTTCAGGTAAACCTTAAAATAATCAATCTGGAAGATCGCCTCTGGGTAAGGCAGGTTGTACTTCTGCAGATTGGCGTACAAGCCGGTTTCTGGAGAACGAAAATCTGGAATCCCAGCCGCTGTTAACAGAGAAAGAACAACAGTGTGAAAAATTATTCATACCAATTTGGTAAAAAAAAAATCAAATAAAACAAAGTTATACTCACAGGTGGAAATTCCTGCTCCCACCATACAAATTATATTCTTACCTAAACCATACAGGGATGAAAATAAGCATTACAATATCCAAATATAAAAGAGAGGAATGTGCCGTTACTGAAAGCTCACATTTTCCACTCAGCATGTACTTTGCTACTCCGTCCAGAGTTAACTCATCCAGGACTTTCTCTCCAGAACCTGAGCCGAGACCCAAGGCACTGGAGAAGAGGTTACGAAGAAAGTCCACTGAAAGAACAAATCAGATTATTATATACAAATATAAAAAGGCTATCGTATTTACTGTTTTGATACTGACTTTCTCCAGGTGCTTCTTCCTCACTGCTGTCGTCCTCTGAGTCTTCCTGCAAAAACAATGAACGTCTGTGAAAAGTATTTGTTTTGTAGTTGTTTGTGTAATTTAAAGATTAGGATTGATATGTTCATTTGTGATACGGACGGGTGTGTGTAGAGTAGCCAAAATGTGTACTCAAGTAAGAGTAAAGTTAAAATAATACTATTCAAGTAGAGACCAAAATAATTATGCAAGTAAAAAAAAAATTCAACTTGAGAATAACAGTTTTAGATATAATTGCATTTAAAATAGGATTTGTTATTGATCATTTAATCTAACGAGGCGGATAAAACATAAAATATTGCACAGATTATTGTATTTAAAAAATAAATAAAAATAAAAATCATATCTGAAGGAGCAATGTCAGAAATACTAATATTCAAATAATTTAACATTGTCAAAATAAACCATTTGTCACTTGCAGATTTACTCACAGTGGGAAGACTAACTACAAATTTACTCAATTACAGAATATTGTTACTTCGAATAGTGTAAACATGTAAAGGTATAGTATCTTAAAACTACAACTTAAAAATGCAGTTTCTTTAACAGGTTATAGAGTAGTTAAATGTAATGGAATAGCCTATTACCCACCATTTATTTATATATTTTTTAATTCAGATTTTATTCCCATTTGAATCATTGCCAATGACTCAATAAAGAGGCCTTTAAAGAAGCTAATCCCTTCCACAGACCTGTTTAAAGGCCAAATCAACAAACCCACGCCCACTGCAAAGGATGTCTCAAAACTACTATAATACAATATGGTTACTTTTTAAATGAACTTACCTCTGCTTGTGGTGGGTCCTCCTCCTCGTCTACTTTGCTTTTAGGAGGTTCTAGAAATGCAAAATCGAACATGTAACATTTAATATTGTAAAGTATTTGGGAAAAACTTTGATTAGCAGCGAGGCTAACATGACAGCGCTGCAGAAATGATATGATGGAATTTACTTCCAACTTTAAAAGGGACAACACTTTTACCTTGTGCATCAGACATTTATTATCCGTCTAGAGGACCCTCAGATCACAAGAGTCCAAAGGATGACAACGATTTTTTTCAAGGATTATTTATATTAAAAAATAAACTGCAAGCGCTCAGCTGATCCTGCTGTTGTGGTCCGTCAGAAAAAAACCTCCGCCGCGTGACTCAGTTCCCACAACAATGGTTCCTAGATCATATTTTACTTTATTACAGTCCTCTAAAAAGGACACTATATTGTGATATTATTAAAATTGCTAAGAATAGAGACAGGCTAATAATTACCTTTACATTTTTACGTAATATTACAAAGTTTTACTTGTTTATTTTATGTGTCAAAATAAAATCATGCTGTAGTATCATCTATGACAAGAGAACCGATTGAAAAAAATATATAATACCCTGGATATAATAAATTAGATTATTTCTAAAACATAAACAAATAAATTTAAATATGCAATGAGATACATACCAAGGCACGAGTAGTCTAACACAGCAACAGCACAAGGCTCACACTGGATTATGTCTCAAAGAAGATTTCACGCTCTTCAAGATTACAGATTACATAGTCAGACATTTATTTTATTATTTATTTATTTTATTTTATTCATACACAGAAAACCCAATGAGAAAATGTCCCTTTTTCATGGGTACCCTGTTAAAACACAACACAAAATAGACAACAAACACAGGATACTAAAAGACAGTTAAAAATAAATAAGAATAATAAAATTAACCAATAAATAAAAACACATTTATGCATACAATATGAGATCAAATTATATGATCTCTTATTGTATGTATATTGTATGTAATGTTTTTATATGGAATCAACAACAAAAACAGAAAACATTTGAAAAAGATGATTTATTTACAGTTGTGTTTAGTATATCACAGTTGATATCCTATTTACATTTAAAACATACCTTAAATACATTGAAAAATAAAGCTCTGTTCAACAATGATATTCAATCAGACACACTACTTTTAATTACACTACTGTATCCATTTCCTTTGTCTTTACTTCAGTGGTCATCTGGATGTTTGCCTCATACACTTATTTGGCATGTCAATTGTCTTTAAAGATTTTGACACAAAATATTTTTCATCTTAATTTGTCCATTGAGTCCACGAAATGTTAATTAGTTGGTCTTTTTTTCTGTATTTCCCCATTCCCCACCTACTGTGTGCATCTCCTCTCTTTGCCCTTCATCCTCTTTTTGTGGTAAATCAAATGCATATCCATCTGCGATTATGTGGCACTTTGGGAACATCTCCTCGAGCAGAATGACTATCAACCCAGGGTTACAAATACCAGGAAGTGAAGACACGTCTAACCGCTTCAAACCCCTGAAAACATACAAAAACACAAGATGCATGACGTCACCAACTGTAATGTTTTCGTACTGGGAAATACTCTGAATAGTACAAGGAAAAGTCCAAAGAGTGTTACAAACAACTTTAAAAGGACGGATAAATAGATAGGTTTAAAAAAATGTATAGTCCAAGTTCACAAACATGAGTAAATAATTTAAACTAATAAAATGTGGGGGTGAACATAAGACCTTTAGTCATAATGAAACAATAGTTCTAAATCCCATAAACGTGTGATGTTGCCATTGAAGAGAGCATTTTCAAAACACAAATATATGATATACCAAAGATAATAAACTAGTAACATGGAGTATTACAAGCGAACAGTTGTCATACTTGAGATGCCGGAGCCCAGCTAAGTCTCCTGCTGTGATTTTTGGACAGTGAGAGATGTCCAACTCTTCTAAAGAATCTTGAAAAAGATGAAGTCTGGACAGAAACCAGCCGTCAACTTCAGGGCAAGCCTTTAAAGACAGACTCCGCAATGACTTCTGCTCCTCTGTCAAAAGAAAAAAAACAGCTAATTCATAGAACGCCGAAGACATGTTAATAACTTCAGTGCAAAACTATATTAGTAAATAAATGTGTGGTACCAAAGTTATCTAGTCCTTCGAAGTTGATCACTGTGTAGCTCAAATCTATCTCCTCTAGGGGGCAGTCTTTGTGGTTTAGAAAGTCCCAGCTAAACTTCTCTGCACGAAACCAGTCCGAGTGGCCCTGAAACCTGGTCAAGAAGTCAAGTGTGTAATACAATAGTGAAATTAAAGAAAATGTGACAGATTACAAAGATGGTCAATGAAAAATTAGATATTATTTTTTTTGTTTTCCCAAATCAACCCAGATTTTATTTTATTCTTTTTTTCCTCAAACTTTAACCCCAATAATAGACACATAAAGTATGAAATTGAACTTGTGTGAGATGGAACAGATACACACTAATGGTCATTTAACTTCTAGACAAAAACAATAGTAAATCTGGAATTAGCCAATTAAACACAGTTACTTACCTAAATCCTCCTTTCAGTTTGAGGATAAAATATGCCGCAGCAACATGTTTTCCATATAGATTTTCAGTGTAGCCAAAGTGACTGCAAAAGGCAAGGAGAAAATGTCAGAGAAGGGCAAACGTGGCTTGAAATGGCATAGACAATATTGCTGCAAATGATGAAACGAAGAGACAATATTTGATCACGACGGCAACACAATACTTTGCTCCTGTTGCCTTAGAACCTACAGACACTTTATGAGCGTATTTACTACCAAATTTACTGCAATATTGATATTCATTGACCAATAGTTGTGACCAAAACTGGATTTATTCTGATTTAGACATTTTCTGACAAGTAATTACAAGTGCTAATACATCTGTGCTCTGAAATAAGTATTTTTAATGCATTTTGACCATTTAATACACTACTTAACAATTAGGGATGGAACAAAGATTGTGCAGAATAGATGGGATTTTTTTCTCATTTTGAGACTACTCAACAAATGTATTATTTTGCCAAAATCTCGTCTCATTCTGAAAATATCACCACAATCTTGTTGAAAGGCGTGAGCTGAAAGAAACTAATAGTGGAATGAAGCGATAAATAGTCATAGAAGTTACTAATTCAACCCTCTGCAGCTCAAATCTTATTGTATTGCAAAGAAAAATAACAAAAACCTCCACACTATTGCAATAGAATATGCACATTAGTCCCAAAATATATAGGTCCATTGATAGTGTGATCATTTATTGAATGCTAAGTAAATATTGTGACAGGCCTAGTGACTCGTCCAATCCATATTAGTCATTATTGATCAGTAATTGAGTCCAGATAAAACTATTGTCTATCACACCTCAGTGTTTCCAATTGTCAGATTGTGCAGACATATTCCTTACACATTTTTCTTGAGAAGGCCTCTTCTTTTGAACTTGGACGTCCAGGTGAGCAGCGCCTCCACGTCGTAGAAGTGTTTGGTGAGGTACAGCAGGAGGCGCGAGCGGAGCGGAGGTTTGGTCACAGCGTTGGAGCTCAACAGGCGAGCGGCAACAAGAAGAGCGGGACGTGTGCAGCGCCTGGACAACGACTGGAGGCGGAGACAGATGTGTGTTAATGAAGACAATACTCTTCTCTCAAATGTCTCTGTGGTCTATAAAAAAAAAAAGGACTATACAATAATATACAGGGTGAGACTTAAAAATAGCTATAAAGTATAGATTTCAGAAAAGTGATACTGAAAAAAAAAAAATACACAGAAGAGTTGGACCTTTCCTAACAGTTTTGCAATATTCTTGATCTCGTAAAAATGTAATTAAATATACAACAATGAATGAGAATAGTCAAAAATAGTGAAATATAAAATATGGTCAATTAACATGGAAAACTACCATTATTTCGTGTTGAAAAATAATAATGAATTTAATTAAATATTGAATATTATATTAAGTATTGTGTTATATATATATATATATATAACACAATATATATATATATATATATTTAAAAGATAAAAATCACGTAGTTGAATTGTTCATATTTTATTTTATGCTGCGTTCGGATTTTCCCAGCTCCGTCTTTTAAATTCACGCTAACTCAGGCAACATTTGAGAACGCCTGAGTTTGAAAAAAGTGCAATATTCGACAGGTACAAACATTGATAATTCTTGTACCATTTTATTTTTACTTTTAGTTTCTCCCATTGTCTCTACGCTGTCTGCGAATCTGTCCCTGCCGTTGAGCCGCTACAGTTTTAAATGTTCTGTGATGCAAATGTTGCTAACGACAACGCGTGAGCTAACGTAAACAAGGTAAGCTAACATCAACACGTAAACTAAAGTCACCTATACAGAACAATCACTCAGACGTGCTTTATAAACTGTAAATGTAATAACACAGTCCGGGTTGATAAATTAAGTAAATTGGACCCGTATTTGAGTCGAGTTGAGCACTTTCCTTGTTTGTATGACTTGTTTTGAGTCGTTAATGTACTTAAACAGTAATCCACTGCTCAATGTTTTTCCAAAGTCCCAGTTAAACGTTTCTGCGTGAATCGGAGGTCGGATTTTGGACCTTGGAGCGTTGTTTTCTCTCTGGGTTTCTGATAAAAGTCTCAGATTATAAACAAGACAGAGGTGCGAATGAGCCACGAATGGACCGAGTGCATCATAACCATTCACCATTCATTACCCGCACTATTATTATTATTATTATTATTATTATTATCATCTTATTTTAATATTACCCCCATCGCAACCCGAGTGTGTCCCAGTTCTGGGCACCATAGCCTGGGGCCAACAAAAAATGGTCTGAATTGCATTTGGCCACCGGACCATACTTTGGACACCCCTGCTCTAAATAAACTGGTAATTCAATAACGCAATATGTATAATCAATAAATGGTATTTGTGTGTTCAAAAACAAGGTGAACTCACCCACGCCATGTCTGCTGTGACGGAGTGTCGCGAGGGACAAACAAGGCGTTTGGGTTTCTGAAGTAATGCCTTCTGTAGACCACCAGGGGGTGCTGTGCATCCACCTGTTTATCAATGAACTCATCCAGACCTCACAGTCTTAAAATAGACACAATGGTGTATTTTTAGAAACAAAAGAGAAAAGCTAAAACTGTATCATACAAAGCAATGCCTGCTCTTGGTCTGTGGAAAGTGTCTGTTCTGCTTTCATACAATGTAATTTCACATAGAATGACTGTGGCAAAATATTGAATTGTGATTTTTCTGACAAACATTGTGATGAGATTTACGATTTATGTTTTAATCGTTGAATTCTGTTCAAAGTACAGATTTTAAACACGTTCAACATTTGAAAGGAGACAGAAATATGAACTGCTGAACTAAGGATCACATTTCAGAACCTTACAGTGTGAACTTTACGACCAGTGTGCGATAAAGTTACGTGTTTAGACCCCATAGACCATAGACCCCTTTAAGACCACTCTGCACATAGTGTGAAACATTTGGGAACCACTGGTCTAAAGGTTTTACAGAGAAAATAAATGATGTTACTTAGATAATTGCTGTCTGGTGTTTTGGTAATTGTCACCATTCAAAAAACAATCTTAATTCAATAGCAGTTCTAATCCCATTTGCACCTCATTTGGCCTATCTTTAATTGCCAATAGCCTGTTTTATTGTTGAATGCCTCTGAGAGAGGCTCATCTGGCAGATGTGTCTCTGAAAAACATTACATTCACACTTGTTCTAGAGCTAACACGCTCACATGGATCCACAGGAGGCACATGGATCCTCAGGAGGCACATGGATCCTCAGGAGGCACATGGATCCTCAGGAGGCGCATGGATCCTCAGGAGGCGCACGGAGGTGGTGACGGACGGCCGACACCTGCAGACGCCATTATGAGTCGCTCTCCTGTTCTTCTGATAAATACACGCTGTTAATGCTCTTTTATTGAAATGTTAGGTATTCTGTCATATTTTTTCCTCGATACCATAATAGCATACATTTCATTTTCAGATTTGAAGGCACATTCAGGTGTATTGTCACATATGACTTGTGTCTAAAACATACCATAATCTAGGTTCTAGTTGATAATCAAGTCGCTGTAATCCTTCATTTGTACAGGAGCAGTCCATAAAAAGCACTAGTTACTCATCTGAACATTCATTCATTCATTCATTCATTTTCTACCGCTTCTCCCGTTAGGGGTCGCGGGTGACTGGAGCCTATCCCAGTGCCTTTGGGCCTTAGGCGGGGTAACACCCTGGACAGTGGCCAACTTGTCGCAGGGCTATGTTTTAAAAAAGACACTGACTTTCGGATGGAAGTCAAAGTGTCTTGTTTTTTAATAACGTTGTCCTGATAATGCTTTTAACCAAAACCAATATAAATACAAAAACATATTGCCCACAGATGTGGAAACTTTCCTTTGGTTTTACCAAAACAATTACAAACATACACAGATCCACATGTCACACTTGGCTCATAATGCAACGTATAAAAGATGACTTGTTACATAAAACAACGCACCACAAATAATAACAGAGACTAGAGTTTCACCGAGTTCGCAGTTATTTATATTACAAATGCTTTTTATTGTGTAGTTATTATTTGTTTAGACATTGCTTCGGTTAAATTACACTATATAGATAAGAAAACCTTTATTTGTTCTACAATGGGAAAATGTCAGTGTTGTTAGACCTGAAAAACAGTAATAATAATAAAAATTATTATAATAATTGTAATATTATTTTATTTTATGTGTGTTTACAATATATTAAGACAAAATCGACTCACTGCAGCTGGTATTAGATTGGCAGAAGTGAGTTAGTGACTGAGACTCGTGCAGCAGAAAATCACATCAGAGGCGCGCGCTTGTCCCAGTGAACATATGGCCCAGCGAAGTGAGAGCGAAGCCCAGGGATGAATGGATTTATTGGGTGAAAGACGGCGCTGCACTGGAGATGAAAAGCACTGGAGCAGAATATCAATGGGACATATCAGGCATGAATGAAAACATGCAATATGGACCTTTTGATAAGACCTTTGGACCTGGTTTAGACCTGGTTTAGACCTGGTTTCGATCTGGTTTAGACCTGCTTTAGAACTGGTTTAGACCTGCTTTAGAACTGGTTTAGACCTGATTTAGTCCTAGTTTAAACCTGCTTAATACCTGCTTTAGACCTGCTTTAAGCTTGCTTGAGACCTAGTTTGGATCTAGTGCTTGATCTTGACTGTATTTTGTCTAGAGGTAGAATTGCAATAAAGGGACTTCTGGTGGTCCCAAGAGTCTCTAAAAGCACAGTAGGAGTTAGAGGGAATCAGCTCCTGTTCATGTGAAAGAAGCCGACACAGTCTCTTCATTTAAGACCAGGCTTAAAACGTTCCTCTTTGAAATCGCTTATGGTCAGGCCACTTAGGAACAGAAATAAAAACCTACAGTTTCCCAGCTATGCTGCCCCAGGGGCAACTACGGCATCTTATCCTCTGCTTCTGACTACTTTTTCTATCAAACATATATTTAATATTTACTTTCACTTGCAATTTGTTCAAACGCTTTTCCTTCTTCTTCTCCCACTTCCTCGCCGGTAGTGAAACAGGCTCATCGATGACCTGTGGATCCAGATGCTCCTCAGCTGCCTGGAGAAACGGTCTGCCTGGAGAAGCGGTCTGGAGAAGCGGCTGCCTGGAGAAGCGGTCTGCCTGGAGAAACGGTCTGCCCTGGGAGAACGGTCTGCCTGGAGAAACGGTCTGCCCTGGAGAAACGGTCTGCCTGGAGGTCCTGCCCTGGAGAACGGTTCTGCCTGGAGAAGCGGTCTGCCCTGGAGAAACGGTCTGCCCTGGAGAAAACTGGAGAAACGTCTGCCTGGAGAAACGGTCTGCCTGGAGTAAACGGTCTGCCGTGGAGAACGGTCTGCCTGAAGAAACGGTCCTGCCTGAGAAACGGTCTCTACTCCATATGAACGGTTCTTCATCGGCCTCGAAGAATTGGTTCTCCTCCTGAGTGGGTCCAGCTCCACCGTCTATCTGCAAATTGAGGCGCGTCCGCCTGTCCGTCTGAGGAGTCAGATCTCTCCTTCACTGTGGAACTCCTACAGGTTTCTACTTTTTCCCAAAGAGGTTTGGTAGTTTTTCCTGGCCAAGAAGGAGGGTCTAAGGACAGGGGGGCTTGGGACATCTGTCTAAGGACACGGGACGCTGGGACATGACCAAGTCCCTGTGAACACTGTTTATTCTGTTGTTCACTGTCGCCCCTCGAGGCAGCTGCTGTTGTGATTTTGGGCGTCACAAATATAAATTGAAATGAATTGAATTATGTGAACTCAACTTGCATCAGACCAATATATCGTTTGTCCGATAAATTGGGTCGATATTTGCACTTGCGTATCAGTTTTTTGCTTCTGTTTATTCTTTTTGTGCGTTGTTTCTTGTGTTTTTTGTGATGCTGATGTTCAATATTGTTTTTTAAACTGCTAAAATAATTTAAATGAAATAATGAATGAATGATGAAGTTTGTGACTACACAGCTCTACTCAAGGTTTGAGGTGAAAAACAATATTTGCCATTGTTTGATTTTTTTCTTTCACATTTTGTGTTGTATAGTTTAGTTGACTATTTATTTGTCATGTAAATTCCCCAATTTTACAAAAGAAAAGTAGATCTGCACCAGATTATCACATTCAAATGAAACAACTAACAAACTAAGTTCAGTGAAATGTCGAATACTTTCAACAATTTCCTAAAATGACAAACTAGTTCAAACAGAGATAAAAAAAATAATAATGATGTGTTAATTTTCACCAGAATTTTTTTTTCCCGAGTTGATGTTTTGAGTGAAATTATTAATATTATAGATATTCAGGTCTGCATTGTCAACAACAAGCCAAACTAACATATAAGTTTATTTTTCCAAAAGGAGCCTATTGTACATGTACTGCAACCAAAAGTCCCTCCTGGATCTGGTTTCACTGGAATAAAACTGAGAACAGATGAACATTTTTGCCATTTCACATGCAGCACAGACCTCTTTGTAAGTTGATATATATATTACAACACTACTCACTCAGTGCATAATGAATGGACTGGAAAATAAAACGCATAATATTGACATAATTCCCCTTTTCCTTCAGAATTCCCGCTGCTGTCTCATATATTATGCAGCCCGGTTTATGCTCATGTGAAAGTCTCCAGATGTGGCAGATGTATTAGGGCGACATTACAAACCCGTCCCTCTCATCTCGATGTTTACGCCTCATTAACATTCTACATGTTGCTCTGATCCCACTCTGAACCAGTCACTGCCCCTCTCCCCCCGGTGAATATATCAAACGCTGCCCCTCTTTGAACGACAGCCCTGTTGTTTTATTGATGCCGTTTCAATCGTCTTTTTACCTTTGAAAAGTCAGGTCATCTCGAAACGCGGACCCCGAGAACGTTGGCGCCGACGAGCTGCCAAAAGTGAGTGCGGTTAAAAACCCCCTTAACGAGGTCTCATCCGATTGGCCTCTCAAACACGCCACGGAACGACATTACGGCCGTACTTAACGCCACGCTGGATTTGCTGATGTTAAACTTTAATCATCACCGTGGCGACAAAGTGGCGAAGTGGAAAGCGGTGTCGTGACAGGACGCGGTGACCTACAGATGAGTTTGGTCTTTGTGCTCATGCGTCTTCCAGCAACAATGCATTTAAAGTGGCTTGACCTGGATTTAAAGACGGGCCGCAAAGGGAAGAGGGTAACTCATTCTGGTTGATATTTCCTATAATGTCTGACCAAAATCACCCTAAATTCAAACTGAAGCTGTTTCTGAAGCTCATAAACAAATGTCTGAAGTATTTGTGAAGCCTCTGATGTCGGAGTAACTTGTTTTTTTAGGGTAAATATAAAGTGAACTCATAATAAAGGGGAAAAGTTTATACCAAATTATCAATAAAGCCTGTTCAAATGTTGTTATTTTTTGTCTTATTTCTTATTTGTGGTTATAAGCTTGCTTTTTATTATGTTTTATTTTTATTCTTTTATTATATATTTTTTTTTATCAGACGAAATTCAATCAATTAAGACCATTTGAGTTAGTTACATATAAACAAATCTATTATATTTGATTTGTCCAATGTCACATCGAAAGAGGAAGAATCCGCCATTTTGCGGTCACTGAGGTCAAAGGTCAGGAGCTGCTCTTAAACCTGGTTAGTTTTGGAGAAGAGCCTGGACCAAAGCCTTTCAGAGTGACAGGATCTTCTCATCACCCGCTGCATCTGCACACACCGCACCCGCTAAATGGATCTTCATCGATTTCTCCTGGCGGACCCCTCAGACACAGGCGAGTTTCACAAAAGACTGATGCGATACGGACTTTAAATCTGATCAAAACTGAGAATCCGTTTGGTCTGGTACATTGACACGCATTTTGAGATTTCGAGACGATTTTGGAGTCAAATAATGTAGAATTGACGGAAAATTTGGCTAGGAATTGAACTAATCCTTCTGTAAATCCTACACTGGATCACTGCTTCAGAAAAGGTATTATTAAAATATTTATATTATTATTTATTGAGCTTGGTGGTCATGTTCAGTGTTCACAGATTATCAATATAACGCCACAATAATCTTCAAAACCAAAACTCTGTGTACCTTTTGCACTCTTATAACGTTATAAATGATAACAAGAGGGAGTTGTGGGAAGTAAAACTGTAAAATGAAGTAAACAGTCTTTAAATTTATGGATGAAATGTTAAGTGAAGTAAGAAATACCACTGCACACTATAAGCAAACTGATAATATATACTTCTATAGTACTCTACTGCATACAGTTTCTCCCCATCCACTTTTGTCCCGGCTTTAGCGTGACATTTCACAATTTATATTAATGCAAAATGCCCACATAATTTAAATGACAGTTTGGACGACTCATTGACCATTGACCATCACCATTTTTTTATTTGATGAATGAAAAGATATGAGTGTCGCTAGTGTGATGTCACTTCCTGTCATTTTCTACAGATTTTTCAACGTTTTCTCCACAAATACATACTCGATTGGTGTAAAATTAACATGATTATGTACAACAGGTACAAATACACCAAATAAAGTCAAAATTAGAACATCGTAAAAACCTGTCATACGTCACTTTTAAGCGTTTGCTGTCGTCTATATATAAATATATAAAAGAATTACACACAAACCCACCTCTATTTTTCTTAATTGACCATTTCAGCGCCGTATCCATGACCTCGCTCAGCCGATACAAAATGCGTTTTTTGTAGCAGCCGCTGGTCTCCTGCGGCTTCCCGCTTTTTACAGTGCGATGTGCGAGTGACGGCCCGTTGGGAGAGCCATTCGTTTCTCTACCTCCTCGGCTTTCACTGGTCCCCACGCGCACACGCACACACACGCACGCACACTAAACCACAGCTAAATTCACAGACCCTTTAGCGCCCGTCAAGCCCGCTTTGTCTTGATTCCCAATTGGCCCGGCAGTAAATGTGTAAATCTCCTCTATCTTGGCAGGAAAGCTATTAGTGAGAGTCTGTGGTGGACCAGTTGCTTAATGCTCTCGTTAAAAGGGGGGCATTGATGGCTGAACGCTGCGGGGCAAAGCAAATATTAATGAACAAATCAATACTTTAGGCTCACACTGACTCTAAGGCGGGATAATGCACGTGTCACATACAGTAAGAGCGGTAATGAGTAATAGAAGAGGCAGAAGGGACAAAGGATCTCTTGCAGGGGAGACGGTTTATTAGATGACTTCTTTTGTGATTGGTTTAATTAACAAAGCATAAAAGAGCTATTAAACGTTGCATGTGGAAGAGTGGTTGGCGACACTACTTACACTACCGTTGAATTAAGATGTAACGTTAGCTAAAGCAACAAATGACTGGTTTAGTGAAGGTAAACAACAACAAAATGTACGGATTAGCTCAGTTAAAGGCTGTTTATTATTTTATGACTGGTCACATCTGGATAAAAATGACAAGTAAAGGTGTAAATGTACAACGTGGCACCTGTTTTATGCACCTGTTTATCTCAATGAAGCCTGTAATGTCCCGCAGTATGGCTTTAATTCATGTGTCAGATGTGGGAAGGCGACCCCGCTCGACAATGCATTTTATTTGGTGTCATTCTGAGCAATACAACCACATCGGATGAATGAAATGCTTGATAGATATGCTCAAGGCCATGCTGTTTCCATGGAGACAAGCAGGCCGGCAGAAAAGTTATGCAGTTCAACTTTGGCAACAATCGAGGTCTGCGTTGAACTTTTGGAACGTTGATTAAATATTTTTGCAAATAAATTTCCACCTTCCGGAATTCACTTGAACTGTTCTTAAATCAAAATCCATCTGAAACGAGCGCTTGACTTAAACTACTGCGGTATTTGGATTGAAGTTAAAAGTATGCATTTTAACAATAAGGCAATGGAAAGGCAGCTATAGTCAAAATGTTAAATGTATTGTATCCATTTCTTATTTTTGAATGTTGTGTTTCAAGTCCAGTGTGAGCAAACGTCCGCTCTGTTCTTTAAATCTAGTCAAAACGTGTCAAGCACTGCCGTAGCTCTTGACTCCATCTAGTGGTGCAAGAAATGTTAGCGTTATTTAAGCTTTCTCTCTCTCTTTCTCTCTTTTTCTCTCTCTCTCTTTCTTTCTTTTTTTTTTTTTTTAACGTTATAGCGTAAAACACATACTTTGAAGACGTACAACTACAGTAGGCGTCGGTGAATTCACCTTTGCAATTGGCTGCCGACCGCCATTTAAAGTAAGAATTATTTAAAACAAATGTGTCCAGACTCGAGAACGAGGCAACATTTTTTATAGATTTATATTTATTTTTTGTTATATTTTAGTTCTTGTAACACAACTTTTTAAAAAATTCTTAATTTCGGCAAAAACAACACCCAAAAACAATCCAGAATGTCACGTGTGTTTGCTGACTGCAAAATAAAATGACGCAAACGAAAATAGTTCAGGGAAATCTTATGCAATCTCAATGTTATTACACCTAAACTGTATAATTTGTCTATTTTTTCTTCGTAATAAAGAATAGCCGAGAGAGAAAGACAACAGAAACACAAGACTGGCACCCGACAACGGCAGAAAAATACTCCCCCTAATTGCACAACACTTAGCTAATTGTGCATTGTCTCATCTCACGGCTGCAGGCGCGCGTTCCCGTGTGTTCGAGCGGCATTCCTCCCACTGCTGATCCTCGGAGTCCACGCACCCCGCGCTCATTTCCATTGACAGAATCGATTATCGCCGCGATGAACGATCCCAGCAAGCCTCGCAAACAGCACGGCGCCGTTGCCTTGAAGCGGGGTGTCATCCGGAATCGCGCGGGCGCCGAAAATAGTGCGAGGTGGCGGCACCGGGGAAAGAGTGAGAAACCCCGATGCGCATTAGGCACGGATATGGATTGTGTTGTTGTTGTTGTTGTTGTTGTTTATAGATTTGTGATGCTGTCATATGAAGATGGAAAAAAAAAACGCAAGGACTGAACTTCTGGACTGAATCCAAAAGAAGATGCAACAATCAATCACGCAAACACTTAAAAGGTGTCGCGGATCCAACGGCGGTTTCCCCTAAAACATCCGACTAAAACGACCCCCCCCCCCAAGTTCACTAGCAAGGACCACGACCCCGGTTTTGGGGCGTCTAGCAATGAGGGCTTTAGGCTCCCGGGCCTCGATACCCCACATCTACGAGATACATTTGAATGATATTGATAGGGAGGTACGCGAAGTCACGAGCGCTGATGTGTGTGACCTGGGTGCCTAAATAGTGTAGCCGCAGGAAGGGGGCGTGAAAGGGGCGTGGTCCTGCTCCCAAACTTAAGATAACAAACTTATTTTCATTAAAAGCTGAATCTGTTTCTGAACGATTTGAAGCGTAAAAAACAAACGTCTTTGCGACGCTGTCAGTTTGTGCCTTTGATGCCCGATTTGCTCGCTTAAATTAAATATAAGGATTGTTTTAGGTACGTATAAAAAGGAGTAAAGCTGCTGCGTGGAGGAGCGGACCGACAGTAGTGATGGCTGGATCAATACCGAAAATATATATTGATACTGGCTGAGGTATCGAAAGGTATTGATTGTCGTTTTTCTTTTGAACATTTTGACAATTCTCTCCAAATTTTTTTTAGGTTTTTTAAAACATTTTTTTTGCTCATTTTTGAAATACATTGTTTATATTTTAGATTATCTGCACATATATTTACTTAGCTGCAGCAACGATAATGGAAAATGAGTTAAAGGTCTTTAGAGTGGTGTGATTTCAAAGCACTTGAATACAACACGTGTGAACGCGTTGGTATTGAATCGGAACAATATTGCGATACTTGCTATGAAACTACTTGGCATCGGATCGAAACAACAGTCACAAACTACATTGATTTATTCCTTTTTTCAGCACTGAAGCCATGTCACTAAATATGACGTTTACGGACTCATAAATAAAAAAAGTCCAGGTAGAATGCCAAACATGTGAATTTTACGCTTAGTTGTTGTGACTCTGATTCATCCCTGTGGGTTATTGCATTCTTTTTGTTTCACATGCCCAGGAGCTTGATAGTTCCCTTTTCTCCGATGACAAAAAGGAACAAACGTTAAAAAAAAAAAAAAAAAATCCCAGAGGACCCACAGGTGCTAAAGCAGATCCGACAAACCTGAACCATGTCAAGACAAGAAGGTGAAAGGTCATCTTTTTAGTGTTATACCCGACACCATATGAGAAGCATCATTCATATTCCTACTTTGTTTTAACTACAATGCTCCTATTTCCAGTCGCGTTTGATCTGCCTCGACAATATCTGGATTAGTAACGCAGACGGAGCTGTGTTTTCCCCAGAGATTTTGCACCAGAAATAAAAGTGACGCCAGCCCCCCCAGTCCTTTTCCCCGTGTTTTGAAGAGCGTTCCTGCCGCTCCGAGACTGTACATACTGTATGAGAATTCCCACTTGTACGGAGAGAGTTTTGCAAAGTGTCAGCTACATAGCGCGGAATGAATAATACAGTGAAAATAAAGGGCTTTTTTCTGCAGAGGAGCAACAGCGGCCATGATACGGCGAACGTACAGGGACGTGTAAACCGAGACGGAATCATCTGCCTGAACGGGGGGCTTTCAGGGTGACGCTTCAAAAGTGTGGTTGGAGTTCTTCAGGCTGAATCTGTTGTGTGTTTGTTAGATATTAGAGCAGGGCTATTCAACATAAGGCCCGGGGGCCAAATCAGGCCCGCCAAGTGAGTTAATCCGGCCCATTTTCCAAATATATATTTTTGAATACAAATCTTGTTTACTGGTTTAATTCTGGGTTAGCACTAGACCTGGTTTGGTATTGGGTTTAGTCCTTGTTTGATTCTGGGTTAGTCCTGGTTCAGACCTGGTTCAGACCTGATTCAGACTTGATTCAGACCTGATTTGTATTAGTCTAGTCCTAATTTAATTCTGGTTCAGTTCTGGATGGGCAATTTTGCAAAGCATTTAATATGTTATTTCTCACAATAATCTAATCTGTCGGTTGTTATTTGTATGAACTCAATTTGTTCGTGATATTTTTTGAGACCCTAAAATATCGTTACTGTAGGTGTGTACCTCTGGCCCAGAGGCTTTGGCCCTCTGAAATATCTGGCCCTCGGGAAAATGTAATTGAATAGCCCTGTACTAGAGGATATAAAAGGTTCGTTGAGTGGAGTAAACGGCTCAGAACCAAAAATAAAGAAAGCATAAAACCTGAAACCAAACAAGCAGACATACTTATTCATACTAATTGTTGCGTTATATTCAAAAGTACCACATTTGAGAACATAATTTACACTTTTTCTTTCTTTCTTCTTCTTCTTTTTTTTGAACATGCCATTTAAAACATACAACACTTATTCTTATTCTTGTTCTGGTACAAGCTCCCAAACTCCAAACTTTTGAGGATCGTGCAGCTCTTTCAAAGCCTCTGCTGCAACTCTGATGCACTTTGATTGAAAAAATAAAACATTATCTATTCGGCTATGTGTTGTGTGTTAAGTTTGCATTTTACAATGCTTTTTGTGTGTCTTTGAGTGTCCTGAAAAGCACTATATGAATAAAATGTATATATTATTATTATTATTATTATTATTATTATTATTATTATTATTATTATTATTATTATCAGAATCAGAATAGGTTTATTGCCATTGCCAATGAACAAAATTCACAAACATAGGAATTTGCTTCGGTGATTTGGTGCAATATACATTATTACTACTATTATTATTATTATTATTATTATTATTATTATTATTATTATTATTATTATTATTATTATTATTATTTAGGGTATTTTGCCAGGCCTCGTAAACAACAAAACGCTGTCCATTATTAAAAGTAATTTTTATGGTGCTCTTCTCCATGCGAATTCCCTTGTTTCAAAAGGAATCCCGAGATTGGTAAGAATAAAGATATTTTGTAGATTGCTGAGTTCTAAATGAGATAAAATGCCCCATAATGCATGGAAAGGACATTTGCTCCAAAGTTTCCTGTGGAGAACCCCCAGATCCTCCGACACTTGCCATAAAGTTGAACAAAGTTGATTCAAACATTTTACAATTAGAATTTACATTTACAAATAGTTGACCTACTTCTTTTGAATCAATGTATTAATCAGTTTGTCTCGCCGTTTGTACTGAAATAATACTTGTGGCTCTGCCTTTAATTTGGTTTGAAACGGACCCAAAACCTGCTTTACTGTTAAAAGAATACAATAACATTTAGCCTTTCAATGTTATTTTAGTGTATACTTTCCCTGAGGAACATCATGCATGTATAAATATACTTTAGAGTACACTTTGTTTCACTTTTGATTATGTTGTTGCTCGTTGTGCTTATGCTTTATTCCCCGTAATGTGATCACATCTCTCTGTTCTTTAAAATCCACTGCTTTTGTCTCATAAAAATTAGCTTCCAGTTTTAAAAATAGCTTCGGCTGAATTAAACATAACGCATAATGGATCATTTGGCCGTTTTACATCTTGTCAGATTTTTCTATTGTTTTTTTCCTCTCATTAAAACCCCCCTTTTCTGCTTTCCTCATGAACTATTCAAGGCCACATTTCTTTTCTCTCCTCCTTCATTTCAGGACGGCTTTTTAATGTACAAATTCATCTCGCGCCTTATCATTCCCCTTCGCTCGGTCTCTTCTAATCTGTCAACGTCTTTGTCAGCGGAAAAAAAAAACAAAAACACATCAGCCACTGGACGGGACTTGGCCGCACACGTGAGGAATGAAAAAGAAGGGGAAAAACAGTGGATTTGCATTGACGAGATGAAAGTGAAAGTCATAAATTACTAATAACTTGTCCATATTGGGACCGTGTCATCCATCATCCGCTCGTCTCAGTGTGCGCAGCCATAGCTTCATTATGTGGGTAATAGAATAGGGGGCTGTGATTGGATAACATCTCGCGGCAGCCGAACTCACTGCCGAATAATGCGCGTTCGGCTCCATCTCGTCCTCCTGATGAATGGAGGTGATGTGTGCCATCGTTTACAGCGGTTTTCTTTATACCGACAGGTCAAAATGGTCATTTCTGAGCATCGTTCAAAGGGACATGTAAATAAACAAAATTATTTTTTAATCACATAAAAAAGACAAAAAATACAATGATAATATGTTGTATAAATGCAATATAAAAAGTAACTTAATATATAATAATCTATTACAGATTAACATATGTGTTTGTCTGCACAGGGCATTTACATGCGGGCCAAAAAATTAATTAGTAGTTTGACAAGTTTAGAATTTATTTATATTTTTATTTATGTATTGCTAATAATTTACTTTTAATCTGAGGTTTCAGTATTTTGTATTAATATTTATTTTTGTCATGTTTTGCACTTGTTTATGATAAATTGACCACATTCTTGTTTTGGCATATAGAACCTCATAATTACAAATGAATATTCCATTTTCAGAATTATATATATATATTATTTATATTCACAAATGACAAAACACACTTATTCCCACGTATCAAATAAACATCTCAGAACTGCACTGAACGCTGATAGAACCCTTCAAAAGTTACACAGTGGATCCTTTTCTGTCGGTGGAGTAATACTCTGCGTGAATTACTTCTTGTAAACGCTACTGTACAGTAGTAGTTGCCGTAGCAGTAGCAGAAGTAATAGTAGTATAGCTGTAATAGTTATAATTACTGACATTATAGCGACATTCTGCACATGTTATCGCTGATCTACTCCAACCTTTACGTGTACTTTTCCCCTGGTACATCTCTAATCTGCTCTGACTGTCGATAGAAACATTTGAATGTCAAATATCCCCGACTCCCCTTCGCCCTCCCCCCCCTTTAAATAAAGCTTCCATAGGCGCCGGTGTTACGTAACGCACCTCGTCACGCCGCCGCCCGCCTCCCGCTCTCTCAGGTGATAAGCTGATTATCCAGAAGAGACAGAGAGAAGCACAGAGGGGTGAAATCTAACTTTGATTGGTTTTACTGTCCCCGTTTCATCCCGACTGTCCAGCTTCATCCCGTCGGTTAGTGTAGATATGAGGATTAAACGGAATTTGAACGTTGATTGATATTTCTAAATAATATTGTATTGCGTAGTCATATATTAATGGAAGAGGGGAGTCTTAACGAAAAAAAAAACAAACAAACACTTTATATCTCTCTCAGTTTAGCTCAGGTTTGGAAAATGTCAGGATTTAAAGGGGCACTATGAAAGTTTTCTGGTTTTAAACTAAACTAAACACTAAATCCTTTAAAAAAAAAGTCCTCTTAAGTCCATTTTCGGACACTGAAGAAATAGAAAAATTAGAGGAAAAATGCGTAAAGAGTCAAATTAATCACAAAAATGTATCACAAAAAGGCAGAAGTATATACCCTTTTTTTTTTTTTACTTATGTCTTATGCTCTGTAAATGAGATGATAAAATTAATGATTTGAGGAAAATGTATGTAAATTGTTCTGTTGAAAATCATTTTAATTATGTCAGATTTTACATCGGCCTTAATTTATGTATTTATTGGTATGTAATGAATACACAGACCTTAATTATATAAAGATGATTAATTTCACCCAAAGCAATTAAAGTAATTCAGCAAAATAGTTCAATTCGGCCAATTTCTCTGAAAGTGCCAAAATAGTGTGGAAAACGTGTTGTGATGTATATTATTTTTTTTAATTTTAATGAGGAATATGTACAAAAAGTGGGTTCATTTTCATATTTATCACCCTTCAAAACACAATGGCATTAAAAAATATGACATATTTCCCCATATATAAGGATATTGTGATCATTTTCAACAGTTTTGGTGTAATTTTGCAAAATGTGCAACAACAAAAAAATCACACTTTCAGTAAACGGTGATTAAAACTATCAATAGAAACAAAAATAAATTGAATAAAATATATATAAACACTAGAATAGACCAAATCTTTACAATATGTGGTTAAAAAAATAAATAAAAACACTATCACAAATAAAACACACAGTGGAAGGTGCAGGTGACAAAAGTTTATTACTATTAAAAAAAAGTGTATAATTCCTGGTGAGTCATTCCGGGGTAATTACACAAAGCGTCTTAGTTCTTAATTAATTTACTCTTGATGATTTCACATTGACTTCACTTCACCCAGTCAGAGCCTTTTACATCGCCGTGGCGTCATCTGCGCCACATAAAGCTTTTCTAAAAGTCCCTCATTCAGCATCCACTTTGATGACGTCCGTTTATCGTCTCCTCACTCGACAAACGCGCCATCAGTAAAACCCCCTTTGAGAAGAACAAACTTGCGATGTGTTTTTCCCGATAACTCGCAGTGACGTGGCTTTCTCCTGGTTTCCGCGGCGCTCTCTGAATGCGCCCCTTTTCACAGTGTCACAGCGGGGCGAAGGCAGCTGCAGCTTACGCAACTTAAAGATTACACTCAGGTTTTTGCACAAATATGAGAGAGACTGCGAGCTAAATTTAACCTGGTTGCGTGGTTAAGTTTGTTGCCGGCAGCTGTGCGCTCAAAGGCAGTGTTTGAAGTGTCCACGAAGACGTCAGCCGTGCTATTTTTACATTTACAGATGATGGTGATATGGTCCGATGTCACTGTACAAAGGATGTCAGATAATCACGCGTGGATTTACTGAGCTCCCGGTTACAATCGCACATTTATAGCCTTTACAAATTGATATTCAGCACTGCAACGGTCGCTTTTGAATGGCGTAAAGTTCTCAAAATGTGGAAACTCACGAATAAAGCCGGGTAAAGATGGGTAATGGGCACTGCCAATTATGTCAGTCTGCCACCAAACGATTTTAAAGGCCAGTGTTGTGGAAAACTTAAGTAATAATTATCAAGAAATAAGTAAAAAACAATAGAACAGAGTTTGTCTTTTCTCAAAAGTGAATGGTTTAATTCTGTTGTATACTCAGGATCAATCCCTGTCCCTGCACCGAAAAGGTAACAAAAGGCAACATCCCTTCCGTCTGGGCATGGTACCTTCCCGTGTCCCTTCTGGTCTCAAGGCCCCACAAAGAAAGATTCACCTTCTTTTATAGAAAACAGGTCGAACAGGTCACATGACATATCATACTTGTTGATTGAAGTTACATTCTGATCGTCTGGAGAGAGACAATGCCCTGGCAAAGGCTCGGTGTGGAAGCTCAAAACTAGGCTTGGCCTGAGACTTCCTGGGCACCCCAGGCCTATGTAAATCAGGAGTACCCTAACAGAATGGTCTTGGTTCGAATTGGAGGTGCAAAGTCTTATAATGTCACGAAACATAAGGTCAAAATGATATTTTTCCACAACACCAGCAATATCAATACCAAAGTACTTTTTATATAGCATTATTGGTATTTGTGCCCGTTCCATCGCTGGCATGTCTTTATTTTATTACTTATAATAATACTGTTACTTATAGCTATATTTCTTTTGATCTTTTAAGTTATGGCAATGAATCGAAACTGCATTTTGATTGTGTTTTTCTGTATTAAATCAAAAGAAAGCAAAAAAAAAAAACAAAATATTATAATTTGAGTTATGTTAAGATTCGATATGTTTTCTTCTTCACATTCATTTTTTTGAGCTCAAATAAGTATTAAATGTTGTGTTAAATGTGCCTGAGACATGCTTATTTAGTTGCTTCTTGTGTTTATTGACTGTTTGAATAGATAAAGCAAAAAAAAGGGATGAAAATGAGTATTGAACATGGCTTAAGGAAGGAAGAAAATCGTAATGGAGGTTTAAAATTCAACCTTCCAGTTGTTTATAATGGTCTGCTGAAACCATGGAGACGCCCGAAGCATTCTTATGCTAATCAGGTACTCCAGGAGGAGGGAGCCGAAGTCTCCCTGTGGGCAGGGCTTTCACAGAGTTGGATATAAACCGGAGTTCTCAGACTTGTTTCACAGATTGAGAATGACTCTTAGATGAGAGTTGAAACAGATGACTACAACTTTTTCTACAATGGAACACTCCTGGACGAATGAGGGATTACGCCAACATTGTTCAGAAAAGTTAGATTTTGCCAAAGCTTTTGTCACTTTTATTGTAAAAATAAAAATAAAAGGAAAGGTCATCTAGAAAAGAAAATTCAGGATTTCACTGTTGTTTGCTGGTTTGTAATTGTGGTAAAATCCTCACAATAATCCCAAAGTATAATCTGATTTTGTGACATTTCAACACCAAACAAAGAAAAACGAATACAGACAAAAATCAATCTTTCAACCAGAATCAGAAGTACCGAGATGTAGGATTTCTTTATGTTGTTTTAGCTCGACGAGTCTGAAAACGAGATCAACCCGACAAGACTTCCACCCATTTTGTTGCTACGGTATTGACCAGAACACTTTTTGGCCGTGCCCCCTTTGTTACCTCGCACAGAAAGTCGGACGCGCCGTGATTTGTTTGGGGTTTTTTCTGCGCTTCGTGTGCTGAGTGCTGCACTTATCTGGCTTTTAGCGCGTTCTGCTTCTGGGCCACACATTTTTGAGAAAACCGCCCTGTGAAACCCCCACCGAACACAGTTACTTCTCAGGTCTCTTTGGCTTCCTATTTTGTCGACATCGATGCAGTCTTTCTTGAACATTTAAGCCAGCGTAAATCAAATTCTAAGAACGTTTCATAACATGTTCAATTTTGTACCTGCCATGAACACAAAACACATTGAATTTAACGCTAAAGTCAGTCGATTTAGTTAAGATTTTGTTTTGTTTTTGCGCTTTTCTTTTCGACAAAGTTATTTCACAATCGGAGAAAGGGTGGGATTAGGTACAGTTCATTCAGTTGGTTACGTTTAGGGCTTCGGGTCGTGAAGCGCTAGTCCGCCCCGTAACGAAATGGCGATTATTTATGGAGTCCCGTCATTCCTCCAGCTCTGGTAACTGAATGTGCAAGTATGAATGATGAAATGTCCTCTGATAGAGCTTTGCGTGCCCAACACAGGTAGAAGACCACTATAAATAAATATGTGACACTGACAATTACAGTGGAGAAAAGAAACAAAATACAAGGTAAAATAACATCTTTAGCTATATGCACTATATTGTTTTTAGTGGATACTTTCTACTTTCACTTTACTACATTTCAAAGCCGGTGCAACACTTTCTACTCCACTACATGTTTGAAGACATAAAATTCCTTATGAAATTCCTTACAAACATTAAGAAATGGATCTGAATCGACCAATTCATTGATCAAAATCACTACATTTAACGCTTTGACACTTAATGAAATCATTTACTCTTCTACTACAAAATTGAGTACTTCTTCCACCGAAGCAACTGGAACATTTACTTCACGAGAAAAAAGATGAGGCCTACATAAGTCTCGATTTTCCACGACGCAGATGATGATGATGATGATGATGTGACGACGAGCGCCTACGATCTGCCTTTTCGGCCCCTTTGTTCCCCGGAGCTTAATTTGTTTACGTCGGAGCGGCGCGTGGGCCGCGTTTGGTCAAATGAGCGACTTCATGACTTGGGCTGCCCACACCGGCTCCGCACAAACTGCATTGTGTTGTTTGTGCGGAAGACGTTATGTGCGGCGACATGTTCTCCGTTCTTGGACAAAAACAATGTCACCGCGAGTCACTGGTCTGGTGAGAACGTTCACGCGGCAACCGCAAGAAAACATGAAATGCAAACACAATATGACATAAAACTAGCCCACTTCCACCTCTACTTGACGTGTTTGGAGTGGAAATATGAGTCTGCTGGTCAGTCCTGCCTGCTTTCTACTCGAATGCAGTTTTAAAAATATCAATACTGCAGTTCTGGGTGACAAGTAGTTTTATTTCAATGTAAAAACAAGCAGATTTTTGTCACTCTTTTCCTCCACAAAGTCCTAAATTACCTTTGTTTTGGTCTCTGTTAACGCATGCACTTTTTACTTTCTATTCACCAGTACTTTTTGAGTTGAACGTTGTTATTGCAATAATCGAATTCTGTATTTTCTGCCTCATATTGTGCGGCTTTAGTCTGGGACCAGCAGCAAATCTTTTCGCTGTTTTTTTTTTTTTTTTTTTTTTTTTTTTTTTTTTTGACAATCCAATCACAGCAGCTTATTTGTCTCCAAAATGGGGCAGACATTTCCTCTCAAATATCTGTGTATCATTCAAGTTGCACTCCATATTTATTCATTTATTCATTTCTTTATTAACCTTTATTTAACCAGAACCCAGAGATTGAGGCCCATTGGCTTTATTAGACCGGGCAGTTGAGCGTGGAATGGGGTGAGAGAGAAGGGAAGACATGCGGTAAAGTGTGGAAGCCGGGATTTCGAACTCACGACACCGCGACCTTCTGCACCTGGAGCCTGGCATGTGTGCTGCAGCCTAACCACTCCACCACCGGGCAGAGGTGACCTGGGGCAAAGGGAGAGACACGACGTACAAATATTTACACAAACACAGGGACAAATAAAAACACATTTTACATTTAAAAGCACAGGACCCTCTTTTTCTTTTTGTTTTTTTTTTACAGCAGAAGCGTAGGAAAAAGCTCTCTTTTCACACGAGGCGCCGACCAACGTGAGCGCAGGACATACGGACCCTCGACAAGTACTGTAGGTGCACATTTACATATGACTTTATTATGCACTAAAAACGTTCAGCAGCTCTACACGGAGACCCCACACACAGACCCCACACACTTTTCTTCAAAACATTTAAATCGCTATATTTTAACCATGGATAATGTAGTCCACATACTGTAATAATAATTAGCGACGGGACGAGACACGATTCCCATGAGACAAGGTGAAACACGGGAATGAACAAGACGTTGATTTCACCAGCATTTTGTCCACGTTCTGCTCAAGACGCTTCTTTTTTTGGTCCACTACAACTAAACAAATATCACAAAATCATTTTCCGTGAGCCCAAACTTGCGGGAATTTTATCTTGTCCCATCCCGAATAATATAACCACCTGACAACGTCCCATATTTGTCTCGATCCCTGGTATTATGCAATAGAAGGCACACATCGTCCTTCTTTCTTCAGCGCAGGCCCGTCTCCTGTACCGGCCGCTGTCCCCCCCCCCCCCCCCCCGCACGCTTCCCCCTCCTTTAATCATCCTCCTTGTTCTCATTTATTCCTCTGACATACCCCATAATGTCTGTTCAATTCCCCCTTCACCCACCGCTGCCCCCATCCGTCCGCTGCAGCCTCCAAGTCACGTTGCGATGTGCTAAATTGCGAGAAAACGTGCATTGTGCAAGCTCCAATCCTTACATATATGTTTTTATTTTTTTTCCTTTCTCCCTACCAGTCCCGTGCGTGCCATCAGAGGGTTTATCGCACAGAAGCATGAAGAGCGGAAACTTAATTAAAGGGATCATACTTAATACATGCGCAGCTCAAGATTTCTCGTGTCACGCAGCGGCAGAAGGGGCGGGGACTCACAAGCACCGCTGCAATGTTGAATTATCGCTTTTCTGATCAAGATGAAGGCTCGTGTTACATAAAAGCTGTCTTCAGGGGCTGATTTATGATTGTTGGGAGATGGCAGTGTTGGCGAAGACAATTTCCTTTCCAAATAGATCTTATCACGGGGTACGGACCCTTCCACAAGCAAGAAATGTATTCAGTAAAAGGTTTTGGAAATGATAAAATTGATCAGTGTTGTTGCTGTATTGTTGATGTAAATGTATATTGAATTATTTGTCCATGATAGTCATATTTATTTATGTTAAAGAAGACCTATTGTGCTTTTGTTTTCTATATAGTTTTAATTTACGACGCATTTACGATGATCTTAATGGCAGAATGTGTCATTTTTCTTTTAATTGTATTTACATTATACTAGATTTAAACATATTTATACAGATTTAAGTATATTTTTAAGGACGGTTTTTTTAATTATTCCACTTCTGTGCCTAATCTGTGTTGCAACATTAGAATTTCTCCACTGTGCGACAAATAAAGGTTCTCTTATATTATCTTAAATCACAATCCTGATCTAAAATGACACGTTTAAAAAATAAGCCAGTTTACTTTTGTGTTGAAAGCCGCCGTGCTGATTAGCGCCGGCCGCTTTACGGTACGGTACGCGTTTAATGTTCTGGGAAGCGCTGGGATCTTCTTTCATCATGGCTTTTTACTGTCACAGAAAAGTAGTAGCGTGTTTGGCAGTGACAATCCATCCAAATGTTAGTGCTTTTTGTCCCCAAGATTACCCATAGCATTGTTTTGGGGTAAAATGGAAAATGGAAAAAAAAAATCACATACGGACTGAACTTGGAAAAGCAGAAATTGGACATAAACTGGACTAAATGGGGCTCAAATCTTGGACCTGGTGCGCCTTAAACTCGCTTTTTATTTTTTTTATCTGGATGCACTATTCTTGCAATAATCTCAAATAATATACATGTCGTTTTTTCTCTGGTCCAGCTGTCTGTACTTTTATCTTTTTTTTAATTGTTTTTTTAATCTTTATATCTATTTAATTTTTTAATGTTCTTTGTTTTTTTAAATTAATAATAATAATAATAATAATAATAATAATAATAATAATAATAATAATAATAATAATAATAATAATAATAATAATAATAATAATAATAAACGTATGTGCTTGTTTAGAGAAAGCAAATTGGTTTATGCAGTACATTTGACCTATTCACAGTTTTGATTATTAAAACCGGTGTTTTCATATTAAGTTTGTGCAGGAAGTGGCTCAACAAAGATATACTGTTGTTAAAATGCAGAATGTAAATCTCTACAACAATTATAAATGACAAAGCCGCTGCGTGCAATATCGATTATCACAGCCACAAAAACAGCACTTAATTGTAAAATATTTTATCGATCGCGAGACTCGAACTCGGAAGAGCCTGACGCTTTGGCTAAAATAGATATTCATATAAGAATGCGGATGGATTTGTGTCGGCCCACGTTGGTAAAAAGCCGTTCTTAAGCTAAAGCCAAAAATGCATGCTTTCATTCCGGGTTGAGGTCCGTTTAAACACCTACTTCCTCCTTCACAGTTGAAAGCTCAGGTCCTCCAGCTTCCAACCCACTGACTCGGCCCGCACCAGCGCTCTGCTCCGTCCCCTCTTACGTCCTCCACCTCATCTTTGTGACTTTTATAAATGGCTTTGGTACTGGACTTTGATTCATTGGACAGTAATTGACCTTCCGCCGTCCTCACTTCCTCCTTATCGCCGGTGTGTCCATCCTGAGCTCATCCCTCTTCTGCCCAGGGTCAAACAGTTTACGGACGGCAAGACTAATACATTTAGTTTGACTTCATCTTTATTGTGTGTGTGTGGTTGCTTTGGTTAAGTAAATATGTGGTACAACGGCATATGATATCTCTGTAGTAGTCTAATTGTAGTTTTTTCAATTTGTAGGATTAAACCATACAATATACATAAAAAAAAAATCAAAATATATATATACGGTGTGGCATTTTCTAATAACTGCAGGTACAATTGATCTTATTTATCATATTTGCAAATGCACCACTAAAAATTTTGGACCAGGACTGAACCAGAACTCGAGGAGAACCAAACCAAGTCTACATCAGGACAAAAATTGAGCTCAACTAAGACCAAAACCAAGATAAATGTGAGCGCACCCTTAACAAGTGTCCCCCAAACTCAAAGGCTGGTGTGTTGAACCGCTAACAACAAATGCATGAAGTTCGTTGTGTCTTTGGGCAAGACACTTTGTTGAACAGTGGTGTTTGAAGCAGTCTGTGGCGCGGATTGACAGCCTCACTTCCATCAGTCTACGCCAGGGCAGCTGTGGCGTCAAAAGTGAAGCGTACCCACCACTGAGTGAACTAATGCTAACGCTGAGCGGCTTTGAGCACCTCGAAAGATCTACCCGAAGAGCTAAAAATGAAAAAATAAAAACAATAACACGGAAACGGATTACAGACTGAAATATTATTTGGATATTCACAAAATGGGAAAATGTAATGCATTTTTTTTTTTTTAATTTTCGCTCTCCAGTCATGGTCTGCTTGTTTTTATTTATTTATTTTATTTTAAGAAAAAGGAAAGTAATTTTTTTGCATTTTAATAATGAAAGGAAAAAATAAAAAAAATGTAAAAGAGTATCCAAATGACTACTAGACCTTTGAAACATCTCTACTATTTTAAATATATATATTATTCACACATTTAAGGATGATATGTCCTGAATCCACAAAGACAAACCCATTCTTTCACTATAACACAATGTACTCCAAAAATGCAATCTCGCTTCTATTAATGGAGCGTTATGTAATTGACAGTATATCATGAATGGTCCGTTCTAAGTCTGACACATCCATATGCATCCGAGCGTTCAGCGGCAAATCTCCTGCGCTTTGACCCCCATCACTCACCATCTGTCTGGCCTCACTCCGGGCTCACGCGGCACCACAAAATATTAACATCCACATGACATAAAATGAGTTGAACGAGGAATACTTATCTTTGTTATGAGGACAGGGGATTGATTTAATAATAATCTCCTCATTCTGGTTGAAAGCGACTTCTTTAGCCACAGCTGCCCTGGAGTCGAGCGACGGAAGTGTGACAGTCTGTGCCAAATCTGTGCCAAATCTGTGTCAAATCGACCCCTGAGAACACACTCATGTACACAGTGTCGGGAAGTAACTAAACATGAACCGAAAATACGTGTTCAGATTCCTAATTTTGAAGTAACTGTGTTCTGGAACAGTTCCCCTTGGATTTGGTGGTGTTCACAGTACGGTTACTTTCCAAAAATCAAATGAATACATAGTTAGATTATGTAATTTAGGGTTAAAACTGCACAGTATCGGTAAGAAAACAGTAAGTATAACAAACGATGACTTCATTCATTATTTTACACTTTAAATTCAGCCAATTCCATGTGAAAGTATTTTTAGTATTCAGAATACAATACCTCTGATTGGACCATGCTTCTCATAAAATAAATAAAATAAATAAAATAAATAAAATAAATAAAATAAATAAAATAAATAAAATAAATAAAATAAATAAAATAAATAAAATAAATACAATAAGTACAATAAATACAATAAATACAATAAATAAAATAAACCCCACGTTTATTAGTAGAACTTACAGCTGTTTTGCATATTTTTTTTATAATTTGACATTTATTAAGAGGAATAAACCCTTGAGCTGAGTCGTCTAGTTTTTTTGGGAGGTACCTACTCATGATATATACTTGTACTTCTGCCCAACCCTATTACACAATTTTTTCTGTAACTAAAGTAGTCTTTCCATCACGCGCAGGTATACTCGTGGACTTACCGGCTTTAATGCTCGATCTCGTCAGCTCTCAGAGGCTAAGCAGGTCAGGACCTGGTTAGTACTTGGATGGGAGACTGCTGGGACATCAGGTGCCACAGTGGGGCGCTAGAGGGTATCTTGTTGTGTCCTTAGGCAAGACACTTCACCCACCATGTCTGGTAAAGCGCTTTAAGGTTTGTACATACACTGTAATAATAAAATAATAACTTGTGGAGATAAAACAATGGCATTCTATAGTTGGATAATGTAAAAAAACAAACAAAAATCAGTTAATTTCCCTGAATATTTAAAAACGATATCTTCATTTCTGCAGTGTGGTTGTGACTCTGGGCTCTGGGAGGTCAGTGGTGGCAGACTGGGCCCCGTCCTGCCCTTGCCCGTGGGTTCCTTGTGTCCTCGGTGATTCAGCGAGCTGGAAGGCTGGCATATGCTCAGCGCGACAGCAGTGTAAAAGTCAATTGTGCGGTTGTCCCCTAAAGAGGCAGCTAATTATGTTGAGTTAAATAAAGTTGTTTGCTGGTGTGACATGTTTACAGGGGCAGAGACGCAGGCACGCGATCTGAACCTGTATGGTGCATCTGAGGAAAGAGCAAGAGAGTGGAAAATACATACAATAATTCATCATTGTCGATTTCAAGACTAATAGATGATTATTCAGGTATCAAACTAATTGTCAGGACTAAAATGAATAACAAATGTGACAAAGAAGCTTCATTTAAATCCATACATCATAATTAAAAGTGCACTTATTAAATGTAACTGAAAATAAACACAAGATATTTAACAATCTATGAATTTATTTCATGTTTTATTGTTATTCTTCATGGATTTTATGTGAGTGCAATATCTTGTTTCATGTGTTGAACCCGCTTGGCCTTTTGAGTCTAAGTACATCTTTAATATCTCTCCGCACTCTAAATGTATAATGCATTTCCCCACCGTGCGGCCGGGCCCGATCCTTCATAAGTAATCTATGCGGACCTATTTGACCTTGACGTCTGCGCTGAGGTCGCTCCTGCACGAATCACACGACCGGCGCTCCTCTGCTCTGAGCGGAGCGGTAGCAGCGGCTGACTCATGTGTCCATCTGTCCACTCTGTCACGACCTCGGCCTCTCCGCCCTCCTCAGCCCTGCTCAGACTGACAGTTTGCTCCCAGCACCGTCTGAATCTCGTCCATACTGTTGTTGTGGTTGTTGTTGTTGTTGTTGTTGTTGTGGGAAGATCTAAACGTCTGGAAATGTGCTTTTAAAGACTGGAGCTTTGTTACTATTGCGTTTTTTATTTATTATTTATTCTTTCTTCTTTAGATTGGTGGTTCTGCTGTGGTAGTATTTGATTCAAACTCTGAACCACAAAAAGACAGTCAAAACTACAACTGAAGCGTGTCCACGAAGGTCAGGTACAATTAGAAGTCTTGTCCTGCTCCCCGCTGTGGTGCCGGTCAGCCAACGGTCGCACGCGGCATCAGTCAGTCTGAACTCTGACCCTCTGATGTGCTTGTGCCGTTTAAAAGGTGACTGGGAGAGCTTAGTCTTTGGTTCAGCCTCACACACAAGAATGAGTCTCCAGAACAGGATCAAGATCAAACTTCCGATCCGGGGGTTCTCTAAGACTTCATACCAGGAACCATATTTGGAAATGCATAGCTAAAAGGTGCGTGCACTTATAAAGCCCGGATTGGCATTGACAAGTTACATGAAGATCGCATGGGCCTACAGCAGGATTAAAACCAACATAACAAGTTTAAACAAGGACAAATCTGGGCCTAAACCAGGACTAAATATTCATCTAACCCATAATCCAATAAACCAGGATTTACACAGGTCAAAATCCATCTAACCCAAGTCTAATACAGGCCAATAAACCAGGACTAACACAGGTCAAAATCTATCTAACCCAGGTCTAATACAGGCCAATAAACCAGGACTGACACAGGTCAAAATCTATCTAACCCAGGTCTAATACAGGCCAATAAACCTGGACTAACACAGGTAAAATCTATCTAACCAAGGTCCTAATACAGGCAATAAACCAGGACTAACAAGTACAATCTATCTAACCCAGGTCAAATACAGGCCAATAAACCAGGACTAACAAATACAATCTATCTAACCCAGGTCTAATACAGGCCAATAAACCAGGACTAACACAGGTCAAAATCTATCTAACCCAGGTCTAATACAGGCCAATAAACCAGGACTGACAACAGGTCAAAATCTATCTAACCCAGGTCTAATACAGGTCAATAAACCAGGACTAACACAGGTACAATCTATCTAACCCAGGTCTAATACAGGCCAATAAACCAGGACTGACACAGGTCAAATCTATCTAACCAAGGTTCTAATACAGGCCAATAAACCAGGACTGAACAGGTCAAAATCTATCTAACCAAGGTCTAATACAGGCCAATAAACCAGGACTACACAGGTCAAAATTTATCTAACCAGGTCTAAACAGGCCAATAAACCAGGACTAACACAGGTCAAAATCTATCTAACCCAGGTCTAATACAGGCCAATAAACCAGGACTAAACACAGGTCAAAATCTATCTAACCAAGGTCTAATACAGGCCAATAAACCAGGACTAACACAGGTCAAAATCTATCTAACCCAGGTCAAATACAGGCCAATAATCCAGGACTAACACAGGTCAAAATCTATCTAACCCAGGTCTAATACAGGCCAATAAACCAGGACTAACACAGGTCAAAATCTATCTAACCCAGGTCTAATACAGGCCAATAAACCAGGACTACAACACAGGTCAAAATCTATCTAACTCAGGTCAAATACAGGCCAATAATCCAGGACTAACACAGGTCAAAATCTATCTAACCAAGGTCTAATACAGGCCAATAAACCAGGACTGACACAGGTCAATTTAATCAAGACTAAACAAGAAGAACTAACTAGAAAAGACCATATGATTAAACCACAGAAAAACACAGCTACTTCTAAACCTAAACTACTCCAATCCTCTGTAAAGCCACGCTCAGAATCAGAATCAGAATCAGAAATGGAAAAAGGTTTCTTGCCATTGCCATAAAACAGAATTCACAAACATAGGAACTTGCTTTGGTGATTCGCTGCAACATAAAACAATGAACAATGATAAAACAACATATAACAACACAACATTTATCTTCAGTTGCACCTCAGATTGAGAAGCGCTTTCCCAAAGTGGCAGAGGCAGACGCGGCTGTTAAAGAGACAAATAGTGTCTTTAAAGCCCGTAATGATCTAGATTACATAAGGAGGTAAGGACAGGAGATGGATGGGGTCTGTGTCTACATCAGGAAGGAAGGGTCTCCATGACTGCAAAAAACATCTAGATTAACAAAGTAAAAAAAAAAAAAAAAACTGCCTTGTTTGGTTTAATGTATTTGATAATGTGTATTTCCATGTCTTTTACATATTATAGATAATTATATCACATGCACAGAAAAAAAAACATTTAAAAATGCAATTATTTAAAACAAGAAGAAAAAAACAACATATTGCTAGAAATGTCAAATTTACTACAATCCAGATTTATTTTATTGTATTTATTTATGTATTTATGCATTTATTTATTTTATTTTTTATTTTTTTTAGGTGGCAGCTTTAACATAAATGGGCTGGAGAATAATCTTTGTCCTGAGGAAGGTAAAAACATTCAATTTAAACACATTTTAACTTACCAAATATTAATGCTGTTTTTTTTTTTTTTTTCATTTATATGTTTATGGATGTTCTTTTTTTTTTGCAGTGTGGAGCCACATGCTGCACGTGTTTACATGTCTCTGTTGAGCTTCTGTGTCCCGTCCTCTGTCCGTGACACTTCAGCATTATGTAAGGCGACACCGGACCCCGTCTATAAAACATGCTCCTCATTCCAACCTGGACTCGCCGCAAATGTGACGGGGACATCTGGGGGGAAAGACAAGAGTAAGAGTGACAAAACACTAGAGAACTGTTAACATGAAAAAAATCTGATCTAACAAATTGAAAATTAGAAGCTTGCTTTATGGCCCAGAGCTATGGTTCCCAACCTTTTTCTCCTTGTGCCCCTTGTGCCAGCGACTTGACGGCCCCTGGCAGATGACTGGACAACAATAGGACTATTTCTACATAATACACCTTATTTCTAATCATATTTGTGCAGATTATAATGTACCTGAACTTCTGAGCAGTCAAAGCTTTGGAGACGCCCTGCAACAGGACACAAGCTTGGGTCGGTGCTGATGTTGTGAATTCAATTTCTGGCTCCTACAATTAGCTGAATGTCTCGCCCCACTCTTCATCCCCATTTTTACTGTATATGCTCTCTATATGTATGTAGTGCACCTTCTGTTAGATATTTTTTGTATTTATTATTGAATGCATTTAATGTATATATGTATTTCTTTTTTAAATGTTTTATTTCTTTTTATTTTTATGTTTTTATTTTATTTTATTTTTTTTATTGTATTTATTGTATTTATTGTATTTATTGTATTTATTGTATTTAATTGTTATTTATTTTATTTATTTTATTTATTTTATTTATTTTATTTATTTTATTTATTTATTTTATTGAATTAGTAAATAAAAACAAACTCATGAAATCAAAAGAGTGTTCCTCTGCTTCCCCATGTTAGTTTAACTTACTGTTTTTTGTTGAAATGCACTGCAGCTCTAACAAGTGCGCCACATCATCGTGTCAGCATCAGGCTCATCTCATATTTAAAAGACTTCTCTGAGATGGCGTGATCTTGAATGGGTTCTTGGTCTGTTGTGTGGCGACTTTCCGAAAATAGAAACAGGGCAGTGTCAAGTCTAAGAAGTTGTGACAAGACAGACCCAACAATACGGTCCCCGAAGCGTCGTCAATAATTAAGAGTGTGAATTTAAAGTAAAGCTGGAAACAAGGAAACACATTACGCTCGCTTTCTCACACACGCTCACACGCCAAAAAATGAACGTTGACTTTAAATTACAGTTGTGTCACAGTTTTCCATTTTTATCCATGTTAAATTTAACTATTTATTTTCTTGCAACCACAATTATTTGCTTTGCTCAACATGCAATTCAATGGGAAAGGCACAAACGTTTCACTGCATTTTATTGTTTTGAGCAGAACTGAAATAGCTTTTGATATTTCCTCATGAATAACTATTTTTAGAGCAAAATTCTAGTGTAAATGGTTTATTCATATGCAGCAGCAGTGGTCTGTGGAGACATTTGAATGGGGTGGTTGGAAAGGGCATGTCAGGTTGGATATGCCATGTTTAGCATTGCATCACGTTGTGCCATTTCAGGCTTTATACGCAACATGAAGGTCAGAAAAATGCATTTTAGATTTGCGGTAAAAAAAAAAAAAAAAACATTTAACAAGGGACAGCTGTGAAAATTGGGCTTTACAAAAATAAATTCAATTAAAAAATACTTGTTGAATATTATGCGAGTGGATAAAAAATAGCAAAAACAGTGTAGTAAAAAATAAAAACATACTGTATGATTAGTATGTAGCTCATTCTACACGTTTTACAGTGGTCCACACATGTATCGCTCACTTATATCCCCAATACACAGTTTATTACCTTTATTTATACAGAAAGGACACAAAAACAGTTACACAATTACATACAAACAAGCACACACAGGATATACAGATAAAATGCCTATAAAACATTCAATAAAATAATCACTACATTTATAAAAACACACAATAGGAATAAAAAATATTTAAAACAAGAGCACTGGCACTGAGGACAGTCTCTTAAAAGTGCTTTGAATTAATAAAAAGACATATAATAATTTAATTTTAAAAGAGTTTGAGTTTCGTAGGGAGCAAAGTCGCTGAATATTGATTCGGTGAGACTCTAAAATAAGAATGTCCTGTGATCTAAATCGACAAATACCTGATCTGATGTTCAATAAACATGTTAAATAAGAGCCTTGTAAACAAACAAAATGCAGTGCTTGTTCTCTTCTCGCTTCACACGATTGCCGTCCTACTTTAGAGTGTAATTGACAGTGGGTGAGTTCTGTATCCTTCTCCGATTAACCTTAGAGCTGAGCCTTAGAGCTGAACCTTAGAGCTGAGCCTTAGAGCTGAACTTAGAGCTGAGCCTTAGAGCTGAACCTTAGAGCTGAGCCTTAGAGCTGAACCTTAGAGCTGAGCCTTAGAGCTGAGCCCTTAGAGCTGATCTTAGAGCTGAACTTAGAGCTGAGCTCTTAGAGCTGAACTTAGAGTGAACTTAGAGCTGAGCTTAGAGCTGAGCCTTAGACCGTGAGCCTTTGAGCTGAGCCTTAGAGCTGAACTTAGAGCTGAGCCTTAGAGCTGAACTTAGAGCTGAAGCGTAGGCTCTTGAGCTGATTAGAGCTGAACTTAGAGTGAACTTAGAGCTGAACTTAGAGCTGAACTTTAGAGCTGAACCTTAGAGCTGAACCTTAGAGCTGAACCTTAGAGCTTGAGCCTTAGAGCTGAACCTTAGAGCTGACTTAGAGCTGAACTTAGAGTGACTTAGAGTGACCTTAGAGCTGAGCCTTAGAGCTGAGCCTTAGAGCTGAACCTTAGAGCTGAAACTTAGAGCTGAGCCTTAGAGCTGAAGCTTAGAGCTGAGCCTTAGAGCTGAACCTTAGAGCTGAACCTTAGAGCTGAGCCTTAGAGCTGAACCTTAGAGCTGAACCTTAGAGCTGAGCCTTAGAGCTGAGCCTTAGAGCTGAACTCAGAGCTGAACCTCAGAGCTGAACCTTGGAGCTGAGCCTTAGAGCTGAACCTTAGAGCTGAACCTTAGAGCTGAGCCTTAGAGCTGAACCTTGGAGCTGAGCCTTAGAGCTGAACCTTAGAGCTGAACCTAGAGCTGAACCTTAGAGCTGAGCCTTAGAGCTGAACCTCAGAGCTGAATGATAAACTGAGACTGTAGCTGTAGAATGCCTTTCGGAGAACAGCGCACATCTTGTTTACTTGACTTCATTTACAGTTTGAACTGAACACATCAACACTTGTGCAGGAGAAGGCGCCCGAGCATGCAAAATCGCATCAATCTGCGTTACAAGCGGCCCTCACGGTGAAGCTAACCAACATAAGCATGCTATCGGCGCACTTCCTGCTTCTATATAATTGTGCAGAGGAACGCGCCGTGGTCTCATTTTCACCCGAATTGATGCCGTTTTACAATATACCTTGCACTGGGCCAAACAGATTTGTTTCATTACAAGCAAAGAATATCGAGTACAGGCTCTTTAATGTTGCAGTTTATTCTCTGTTCATGATTTAGAATTGAACAACTAAACACAGACTTTCACTGCTGATATTGTTCTTTTTTTTTTTATTTTAACGAGAAGCGCTCATTTCTGGCGAGTTGGCAGGTCATTGTAGACCAAGCAGGACAGAAGATGCAGTCACGAGGCGCCCGTGTGAACAGGAGGCATCTCTCAGGGCTGCGCAAAGTGTCATGGTCCTGGCACACGCTCACGTTTATATTTAGGTCCGGGCTTCGTGATGAACGGCCCGGCGGCGAGAGCTCGGACTCCGGGCCGACTAATCTGTGGACATGGAGCTCTCGGTCTGTCGGCTGGTTCACTTTGTCCTGAGAACTTGGTCCGGACGCGGTTCTCTTGCTGTGCGTGATATTCCTGCCGATGATCTAATCCTAAAGTCCGTTCACGCGTGGCAAAACTCAGATGTGTGAAGCGAATTTTAAAGCGCCTTTTTTAGGTAGAAAAGCTGAATGTGGTCATGGTAACGGTCCAAAACATGCAAACCAGACGACGGTCATTTGAAAAGCTTAATTTGAACAATGACTTTTATTGCTGGATTTATTTAAATTAAACAGGTTAACATTATATAAGCTAAATACACAGAAGTAGATGAGAAAACTGGCAATTATATATATATGAGCTTGTTTAAATAGTCTTTATATAGTAGTTTTGCTTTGAATAAATACATAAATCATTTTCTATTCAGTGTAATTCATGTCAGCTTGAAACGAGTTTAATCCTATGCTTACATTCTGTTTTTAAAGCTGTGAACGCGCTGTCATATGTTGCCAGTATACAATGTTAAATCAAAGTGTTTTACTGTAAATATTTTATGTAAACTGCAATGTATGTCCCTGTTGTGTTGTCGTCTCTTTTTTTATTTATTTTCATTTTTTTACTGCGCGGACCGGCAGCAAATGAGCTCTGAGCACGACCGTTGCACTTTAAACTGTAATAATGTTGTTTTGTTCTTTCCCTATAAAAACAACAAGATGTAAATAATAATAAATATAATAAATAATAATGTCAAATAAAATAAATAATTAAATTAAACTAAATAAAATAAACTAATATAAAATAAAATGAAATGAAATAAAATGAAATAAAATTAAATAAAATAAAATTAAATAAAATTAAATAAAATTAAATAAAGTTAAATAAAATTAAATAAAATTAAATAAATTAAATGTAATTTAATTTAATTCAAATTTAATTAAATGAATAAATAAATAAATAAATAAAAAAGTAAATAAACATTACAGCATATGCATCATCAGTTGTCAATTGTAATTAATGTTGTTTTATTAAAGGAATACGACAATGTTATATTATTTTATTCATCTTATTCACATATCTCTTGTTACACAAAGGGATCTGCTTCTGACCTGACCTTAGCCATAAAATGACGTTGGCAGTATTTCAAGTCTGCGTTGCCGTTTAAGGAGGTCTACTTGGAGACACATCTTACAGTACAAACACGTGAAGTATTCTCCGAGCTCCGGTGAAGGTCTGAACGGGCTGGTGGTTGATTGGCGCGTGCCCCTTGGATCTGCTCCTTCCCGTTAGCGTACGCATCACTTCCTCTCCCGCGGCCCGGAGCGTGTGTGCGCTCCCCTCGCACTCAGCCTGACACAGTTACACAAAGACACGTTTTACTTCTTTGTTCTCGCTGCTCGTGTGTCGGCACTGAGTCTTCACCGTCAAACCTTCAGCTAAGCCTGGCAAACGCTGTAAAAGAAAAAATAGCGCATCAAATCTGTTAAAATTGTGTTAAAGGCGCTCTTTTTGTTTTGTTTTTTGATGTGAAAAACAAAGCCAATTCCTTTCAAACAGTTTGCAGCAGTCCAAGCGTATTCCTCATCGTTCTGGCTCAAGTATTTACTGCGATGGGTTCATGGACTTTCAGAGGCCAGAGCGGAGATTTGCAGGCAAGTTGATCAGCGAATCAACGCATTATAGATGGACGCAGACAGCACGCGGCGGTCTCATTTTGAAGCCTTTTGTGTTTGTCTTTGGCTTTACTGCGCGGGAACGTAAAGAAGGAGCGAAGGGCGAGATCTTCAACAAACGAACAAAGCCTGGACTCACAGGTGCCATGACACTTTTCCCTCGTTCTCCATTTAAACTTGCGCTCCCGCTGGACCGGAAGTGCCATTACAATAAAAGTGTCGATACGAGGGATAAAGAGGGAAAAGTGGGCATATTAATACCAATATGTTCTCATCAATAGTTCCTACACAAAGCTGCAGAGAACTGTCATGTAAATGCTTGGTAAAGGTACAAACTATACTTCAAGAATCCTCAAAACAACAATAACCACCTCCATTTTGGTGTGGTTCCACAGCCCCGTCTGACTTGAAAAGGTTCCACGGTTTCGCATAAACTTTCATGCGTTCTATTAAAGGAGCTTTTATTGCCCAAAAAGTCCTCGGTTTGGTGGCGTCCCTGCTTGTCTCCATGGAGATAGTTTGTATCGAGTTTCCCATGGTAGAAAAAGGATTCGGTTGCAGTCGCCATGGACACCGTTTGGAGAATCAAATACGAAAGTCGATAAAGTCGAAATGCCAAAACTCAGAATTCTATGTTTTTTCCCGTTCATTGTTTCGTCACCAAATCTCTCTTCATCTCTCTTACGCTCTCGTTCCTCCAGTCTCCCTCTTCCCTCCTCTTCCTCTCTCTCTCGTCTCAGCTGCTCTTCATCTCTTCATCTCTCTTACTCCCTCGTTAATGCAGTCTCCCTCTTCCCTCCTCTTCCTCTCTCTCGTCTCAGCTGCTCTTCATCTCTTCATCTCTGATCTCTCTTACTCCCTCGTTAATGCAGTCTCCCTCTTCCCTCCTCTTCCTCTCTCTCGTCTCAGCTGATCTTCATATCTTCATCTCTCTTACTCCCTTGTTAATGCAGTCTCCCTCTTCCCTCCTCTTCCTCTCTCTCGTCTCAGCTGATCTTCATATCTTCATCCCTCTTACTCCCTTGTTAATGCAGTCTCCCTCTTCCCTCCCCTTCCTCTCTCTCGTCTCAGCTGCTCTTCATCTCTCTTACGCTCTCGTTCCTCCAGTCTCCCTCTTCCCTCCTCTTCCTCTCTCTCGTCTCAGCTGCTCTTCATCTCTCTTACTCCCTTGTTAATGCAGTCTCCCTCTTCCCCCTCTTCCTCTCTCTCGTCTCAGCTGCTCTTCATCTCTCTTGCTTCCTCATTAATGCAGTCTCCCTCTTCCCTCCTCTTCCTCTCCCTTCATTTAAGTTGCCCTTCATCTCTTCATCTCTCTTACTCCCTTGTTAATGCAGTCTCCCTCTTCCCTCCTCTTCCTCTCTCTTCATTTAAGCTGCTCTTCATCTCTTCATCTCTCTTACTGGCTCGTTAATGCAGTCTCCCTCTTCCCTCCTCTTCCTCTCTCTTAATTTCAGCTGCTCTTCATCTCTGCATCTCTCTTACTCCCTCGTTAATGCAGTCTCCCTCTTCCCTCCTCTTCCTCTCTCTCGTCTCAGCTGCTCTTCATCTCTCTTACTCCCTCGTTAATGCAGTCTCCCTCTTCCCTCCTCTTCCTCTCTCTCGTCTCAGCTGCTCTTCATCTCTCTTACTCCCTCGTTAATGCAGTCTCCCTCTTCCCTCCTCTTCCTCTCTTGTCTCAGCTGCTCTTCATCTCTCTTACTCCCTTGTTAATGCAGTCTCTCTCTTCCCTCCTCTTCCTCTCTCTCGTCTCAGCTGCTCTTCATCTCTTCATCTCTCTTACTCCCTCGTTAATGCAGTCCCTCTCTTCCCTCCTCTTCCTCTCTCTCGTCTCAGCTGCTCTTCATCTCTTCATCTCTCTTACTCCCTCGTTAATGCAGTTCTCCTCTTCCCTCCTCTTCCTCTCTCTTCATTTCAGCTGCTCTTCATCTCTTCATCTCTCTTACTCCCTCGTTAATGCAGTCTCCCTCTTCCTCCTCTCTTCCTCTCTCTCGTCTCAGCTGCTCTTCATCTCTTCATCTCTCTTACTCCCTCGTTAATGCAGTCTCCCTCTTCCCTCCTCTTCCTCTCTCTCGTCTCAGCTGCTCTTCATCTCTTCATCTCTCTCTCTTTCATCCCTCTCTCTTATCTCGTCTCCCTCGTTAATCCCTCAGTCTCCCTCTTCCCTCCTCTTCCCTCTCTCTCGCTCTCAGCTGCTCTTCATCTCTCTTACTCCCTCGTTAATGCAGTTCTCCCTCTTCCCTCCTCTTTCCTCTCTCTCGTCTCAGCTGCTCTTCATCTCGTCTTACTCCCTCGTTAATGCAGTATCCCTCTTCCCTCCTCTTCCTCTCTCTCGTCTCAGCTGCTCTTCATCTCTCTTACTCCCTCGTTAATGCAGTCTTCCACTTCACACCTCTTCCTCTCTCTCGTCTCAGCTGCTCTTCATCTCTTCATCTCTCTTACTCCCTCGTTCCTCCAGTCTCCTTCTTCCTTTCTCTTCCTCTCTCTCCTTCTCAGCTGCTCTTCATCTCTCTTATGCTCTCGTTCCTCCAGTCTCCTTCCTTTCTCTTCCTCTCTCTCCTTCTCAGCTGCTCTTCATCTCTCTTATGCTCTCGTTCCTCCAGTCTCCTTCCTTTCTCTTCCTCTCTCTCCTTCTCAGCTGCTCTTCATCTCTTTAGCTCTTCATCTCTCTTACGCTCTCGTTCCTTCAGTCTCCTTCCTTTCTCTTCCTCTCTCAGCTGCTCTTCATCTCTTTAGCTCTTCATCTCTCTTACTTCCTCGTTCCTCCAGTCTCCTTCTTCCTTTCTCTTCCTCTCTCTCCTTCTCAGCTGCTCTTCTCCCTCCTCGTTCCTCCAGTCTCTCTTTCACCCTCGTCTTCCTCAGCTCTCTCCTCAGCTGCTCTCCCCGCAGACACAGCAGAGGCAGCCAGGCAGAACATTCACAGCGTGTTCCTCCAGCTCCATCAGCTCCATCAGCTCCATCAGCTCCATCAGCTCCATGCATACAACAACAACAACAACAACAACAACAACAACAACAACAACAACAACAACAACAACAACAAGAAGTATCAGCAGCAGCAGCAGCAGCAGCAGCAGCAGCAGCAGCACACTTTCACTTAAGAATTCATACATTTCATTCACCAAAACCATATATTTAGGTATTTTGGGGCACATATTATGCATATTTAAGTAATTTTAAAATCAATAATGTGGTTTAAAATATCCAAAATATAATCCATCATCCACGTGTGTCAAACATTAAAACTTGTCTTTTTGATAGCAATATTTTACCATTACAGAACTTCGATTCATGTGCCGTTGTGTTGGAAGCAGAAAAATGTACTGTAATATTAACAGCTTCACAAATGTGTTCCAAACCTTATCAAAATCAGAGGTTTGATCAATTGTGCCTCAGTTACACAGATTTTCAATGATGATTTAAATGACGTTTAGAAGCAGAAAGTAAATTTAACCCAAGTGTAAATGACTGGAAACAGAAAAAAACAAGTCACTCCAAGTACAGTTCAAAATAGTTGTGTTTGTGTTCTTTGGCCATGTTTTGTTGTTGCGTCTTGTTTTTGCCTGAAGCGTTCTGTTGGTCTCTCGTTCTCCTCCTTCAAAGTTTTGCCTGAGGAGATCAGTCTGTCGACTCCCGTTTTTCTCCTTTGCTTTTTAGGATATTTCCTTTTCAGTGCAGCTTTTTTTTTGGAGGGGAAGAAGCAGCATATTTAGGTTCAGACGTGTTCAGGCAAAGACGAAATATGTATTTATTAATATAAGTCAGGCCAGAAGATGTAAGAGAGCGTAACTGAAAATGTGGATACGAGGCAAATCTTCAGATCAATTTAACACATATAATGATTTCAACAATTAACAGTTAATTTTACACTAGGGTCTTGAAGTTCAAAGACTCACAGGTCAAAAGTTTACATTGACTTTCCTCTGCTCGACTCTCCGTGATTATGGGGATTTTCCGCTGTAAGGCTGTAAATGAGCGGCGGGATGGCGTTTTCGGGCCCTGATCCGTGAAGCGCCGTCGCCCCGCGGCCGCAGTGATGAATGTGGAGCGACGGTGAAGCGGCGCAGAGGGCCAGATTCACCAGCGGATCATCACTGTATAGATTATCCAACGCGGGAGAGGAGCCGTTTTCTGAAATGGCCAGGGTGCTTATAGATGGTAATAGATGTGACGATGAAACACAAGGGGGAGTGACATTGGTGGGTGCTTGAGGAGGGTGTAACGGCGGAGATGAAAACTGCATTGGAAGTTAATGATGATGGTATCTGCGGCGAATGGGAGGCGAACCTCAGGGCAACTTTATGTAATTAAAATGGTAATGAAGAGATACGTACATCACGGAAAATGTTTATATATTCCAATAAAAGCTTTAAACGATGTGGTACTTGTAACTAGCTTGAGCAATGCACTTTAACTATTAGGATCTAGCGCTTTACTTGATTTTATTAATATTTTTTAGTTAAAAATCCTATTAACGTGATCTTTTTAGCTTGCTTACTTTCACAGTGTCACATTTTCCATGGTACTTTTAGTGTTATGTTCATTACTCATTTGTGCGATGTCTTGTTGTGCACTTTGGGCTTTTTTTTTTTTTTGCGCATGTCTTCCCATTGTGGCAAATAAATTAAACTTACTATCTAACTGGGCTTGACTGATGTAAGACCTAATTCAAGTCTAAACCCGAGCCTCAATTAGAGCAAAACCAGTTATGAGCCAGGACAGTTGTTAATCAGCACCAAAATAAGCCAAATCAACAGTTAAAAAGAGAAAATCAAAACTAAGCCGGATCTAAGTGGGCGTTAGCGTCAGATTAAACCACATTTAACAAGAACACAAGGCTATTTATTGCATTTTTAAAAAGTATTTCTTGGCCAGAAGGCTTTATTAGACAGGTCAGTTTAGCGTGAAATGGGGATGAGAGAAAGGAGGACGTAAGGCAAATTGTCGGAGCCGGGATTTGAACTCACGACGCTGTGGTGTTGCTTGTGTTTGCGTCATCTAAATCCTTTGTTTTTGCAAATCTCAATTAAGTCTCAAGTCTCAAGTCTCTGGCCTCAAGTCGAAGTCCAGTCCCAGCTGGGCCCAAGTCACAGTCCTCTGCTTTGAGTCCTTTCACGTCATTACACAGCTCATATTCTTGTAATTGATATGATTTTTGATAGGTTGCATCTCAGTGGGACTTAATAACATCGGTACAAAGCGTCTCTCCTGCTAAATTGAGTGTATATTGTGTAGTAAGTGTAGGATGCTGTACGTGTGGCAGTTTGAGGAAATGACGGCGAGCCGCGGCCATCTGTCGACACATTAATCCTTACTGCGCTTTAGAGATATTACCGTCAGGCTTATCACCACGGCAACAGGCTCTCAATCCAGGTCTTGGTCACATGACCCCGGAGTGCAGCGCCCGGAGATCACGTGACCTGCTGGAGGAGATGTGGGCTGGGTTTGGACACATACGTTATATATGCGGTACTTTCATTATACTTGGTGTCAACTTTAAATGATTTCCCAGAAGAGGAAGTGCATTAGTGGTTAACGTTTCATATATTAAAAGGGAAATTATATTGTCAGAGTATACGTGGTGAATCATCTATTGGATTAAGCAAAACCGAATATTGCTTAAGAAAAGAAAAAAAGGGTTTAATTTGTTTCATGTTAGTTCAAATCCTTAAAAACAGCTAAATTATCAAAATACTGCATAAGGAATGGTGTTTGTAATTGCAAATGTTACTATGGAAATGTATTTTTTTCTAATACCATGGTGGGTAGAATTAGACATGACAGAAATGTCATGTCTAATTCATTTCTGAAGACAAAAAAGAAAGAAAATCGAATGGTTTCTACAGAATTCTATGACGGGAAACTCACTCAGGCTTCTGGAAATTATATTGAGCAGAAAAAAACTACACAAAAAAAAGAAAGAAAGTATTGTGGTTGTGTCCAGGTTACAAAAGCCGACACATTCTGTCGGCTTCCATCAGGGTCTTGAGCAGAGTTCGTGGATAAAGGTTTTTCAGTCACAGGTAAATGCCGTCTAAATGTCAGCACGCCCCCTCACACTGTGGCAGCTGTTCTATATAAAAACTATCTACGTATGTTAGCTACGGGAGAAACTATGTCATTAAAAAGAAAGAAAAACATACCAATTCAACAGAACAGAGAAAGGTAAAGTCTCTTGCTGAGATCTTCTAGGGTGAATGTTTGTCGACTTATATTCAAAATAAGGGAAGAACACATGGTTGAATTTGTAACATTCAAGGTTTAATTCAGTCTTTACATACAGTACACCAGTTATAAATATACAAACCTTCAACAGAAGGCCATAGTTACACCATAGAGTCCTGTTTTACATCGTACAGATGTGCTGTGGAAGCTAAGCTCACGTCACCAGGTTTCTTTATGTGGTTCCTTTACAAACCCTTTTAGAACATTGATCACAAATATGTTGCCAAATATTGGCTAATCTTCATTGCTCCTCAGTCCCCAAGCACACCAGGGTTCAGGGTTCAGCCCACTGTTTTAGATTTATATGAAAAGCAGTAATCTATTATCTCATATGGTTGTTGTGAGTGCAATTTAATGCTTTGTAATCTGACAAAAGCCTCATATTACAGCGCTAATAAGGTTAGAAATTTGGAAATGCATGCATTTAAATCGTATGAGAAAAGGAGGGTCTTTCAGCAGGGTTTCAGCCAATCACAACAGCCTTTCGTCACAAGCTTCCGTAATAAAACAATATAGATTTTGGTTAAATCAATGTTCAGCATCAAACCTGACATTTTGTACCCGCACTATCTTGTTAGCAATAACATGTTTTTGTCCAAAAATACACGCTTTCCGCTCGGCACCAAAGGCTGTGTGTCCTTGAACAAATCATTGGGAGCCAAAACTGCCCTGGTTTAACCTGCTACTTTACATAATTAGAAATGGCCATTCAGGGTTGATTCTGTGTCTATCAAAGGCTAAACACTGGCTGTAATCGGGCCCACAAAAGCACAGACGAACCACCGGCTGCAGGGAAGAGAGGAGCAGAATATTTCAATTTACAACATTTATATTTGGGACAAGGAGGGGAAAAATTGAATACACTTTGCATATTGTCGTATATTTTTACTTTGAATGCAAAATACATCATCCTTTTTAGCCTGTGGTCAATACAAGCACAGTCAAGTTTTATTTCAAGTCACGTTTCTGTTTTAAATGTATATGGCTTTTTCATCAGTAATTTGTCAGAAGCCCTTGGGTGTGTTGTTTCCAAAAGCATTAGGGCTACATGGTATGGTGCCTATTTTACTCTAATGATCTTAATTAACGATAATAGAAATAGCTAAAGGTTGATTGTGTTCGAATGTACAGCTCTTTTTATGTTGTATTCCTGAGGTGTCCAATTTTTCTGCTACAATTTCAGTACAAAGTTCCTGACGAGATTCGATGAGAATAAATGTGCTACAGTCTTTTAGGGCCCGTTTACACAATATCTAGGCAGAAAAACGTTGTGCTGTAAACGCGTGAGGTTAGCAGGGGCGCATTTTGGTTATTGTTAGGTTTATACAGAAGAAAAACTCAATGGCGGCTATTCCAACTTTAAATATTGCAGGGATAACGGTGATTAACTTTAAAAGGCCTGCAAATCTCTATGCATAGATTATTGTTTTTTAATATCAAAGAGGGTTCCCGATTTTTTGGTCCGTGGAAATGAGGAAATCGTTTGTTTTGCTCCAGTACAGATATATCGTAAAAGCAGGTCAAAATGAGATCGCTGTGTGCTGTCTGCTGTCTGCATCTTATCGTCCGTGAACCAGGACGTGAGATGTAAGCATGCTAGTCGTTGTTAGCATTAGTGTGACGGCCATAGACATATCAATAATTAGCCGTGGCGTGTGACGTGCATGCTGTCGATCGCTTAGCAACTTGGCTAGTCTGGTAAGATCTGCGGGACTCCGGGTCAATCCAGAGTACAGCCGTTAGCCACATAGCTGTTAGCATTAGTCCGTAAAAAACGCAAATTATAAACAATCCAGAGGGTGTCAACCGATACCAACCCCCTAAGCGCATTTAGGTGAGGTCAAAGAGTGTGTATACTGTATGTAAGATAACACTGTAGTTAGCCTGTAAAACTGGCATTTTAGCGAAAGGCTAACTGACTTTATGGTGACGGCAAACTCCGCTCTGGCCTCTGAAAGTTGAGACAAACGCTTACAAACCCATCGCAGTGAATGAATAATTAGGATGCTAAGAAGAAAGTAAAGAGTACGTTTGGACCGCTGCTAGTTCTTTTTTCACATTTTTAGACAAACAAATCAGGTACAGCGCCTTTAATACGTTTTTAAAAATATGAAGCACATTTTGCGCCGATCAGTGTAAGGTGACATAATTTTTTCCGCATTTTCTACCAGGTTGCGTTGTTTGTGTAAACGGCCCCTCAGTGGAATGCCTATTTGCTAACAGTCAAGTGTTGAAGGAGACCTGGGTTGCTACATCGTTAGCTTTGTGTGGACCACTAGGGGGCAGTATGTGGGTGTCTGGGGGCAGTTTTGTGCTGGGAATGTATCGTCATTGGAGTGTTTCCTGCATCGCCAAAAGAAGTAGAGTCTTGGCAATGTACGGTGGCTCACTGATGGTAAGTGGAAAGAATGCTGACACATCTTATAAAAGGGTTGATTTTTATGCTATCGTGACATAAAAATTCAATATAAAAATCAGCAATAATCAAAATTCAGCATTGTTTTCTTTCCTGAGTCTGTTGTTAATGACTTGTACCCCACAAAAACCTGTCTGAACAAGTGGTTTTTTTTTGCACATTTGCGTTATAGGTTCATTACTTTTGGTCGTTGATTGTGCTGGGGACAACCTTGGAATGTTCTGAACTTGTATGGTGCCATCCTTTTACCTTGGTTTTATAGTACGTACCCTGTGTTTTAACATGTAGCGAGAGGTCAGTGACTCCCAAACTACTTAGGTTTTCTTGAATAAAATAGTTTTTTAAGATTACATTTCCAAACATTTTGTTACTAAAGAAAAGCCTAAATCAGATCCAAACCAAGACTAATCCAGGATGTAATTGATCAAAAATAGCCAGATATGATCCAGATTCAAACTAAACCTGGACTAATCTTGACATCAACTCTGGACTTGGCATGACACAATAATATTTAGTGTCTCCATTATCCCGGATTACATCACAATAGTTGTCAAAAATGTTTAAGTAAAATTAAAAACATTTATGGACATTAATATTTATCATTTTAATATTATGAATCTTTTCTATGTTTAAACTTTTATTATAAAATTGCACTTTGTCGTAAATGAAAGCAACGACAGTGCAGCTTTTAGGCCCCATAACACTAGATGTACAGAGACCACAGTTTGAGAACCACTGACCTCACTGTTTGGCTTTATAGACTCTGAAGCATCTTTTAAAAGACATTATAAAGGTATATATACTACATTAATGTGCAAATCTCTGAGTATAATATCTGGATTTTGACAGAGAGACTTGAGTAGGTAGTTTACATATAAATGACTATTATACCATCCTGGCTCTTGGAAAGTTAAACAGACTTGGCATAAAGACGCATTAGCTTTGCTCCAACAGTTGGACTTTAAAACATTTCATATTTAGAAAAAAACATAGAAACATGCTTTGTCTAGCCATTACACATGCAATTCTGAAAAATGCTCTGAAATCAATATAAAATTTGCATATCACTTTGGCAAGGGAAGAGATATACTTTTCTGCTATACTTTTCTATACATAAAAAAAGACATTTGTTCATTTAGGTAGAAAAAAAAAAGTTATTTTTTTTTATGTCACTGCACAAAGAGCAACAGACAACTAAATGAATCCACGAGTCGATAAAAGATAAGCAAATGAGAAAAGAAGTTGCATAATTGCACATCAACAAATACAAAATGTAAGACGTGAGTGAGTGGTGAACTGCAGGAAACATGAAACCTGGTTCAGTGACTAGTGCGGAAAGTTTTACAAATGCATTGTGGATTTTTTGGTGTGAACTTTTAATATAATTGTGCAAATGCAAATATACATATTTAGAAATCAATTGCAGGGACAGAAATCAAAGTTTCTGATGTCCATTCTATTGCACATGCACCTGTGTTTTTTATGGTCTTTTTTTTATGCTCAGACCTGTGCCTGCAAACAAAACGCCTCTCGAGGAGTTTTCTGAATTAAAGATGGCTTGACCTTCCCCCAGACACTTCCTCCAGCCCTGGGTAATACCAAGGTGTTCCAGGCCAGGAAGCAAGGAGTAACAAGAAGAGTTTGACAAGCACATCCCTGTTTTTAACTATTACCGAAACACAAGGCCTTTATGTATATTTAAAATTCTCAAAGTTAATGTTATTCAAAAGGCCAACACCTTGCTTATCTATTGTTAATGTATTCCAATACAGTCGCTTTTATGAAAAAAAAAAAGATTGCACTAAAAAAAGACTTAATTTAGAACAGTCACCTGCTCGTCTCCATTGCATTAAGGCAAAACAACAACTTCATGAAGAAAACATTTCAAACCCTCCACCCAAAAATGAACAGTGTTCTTTTAAATATGAATCTAATTTTCAAACTTAAGTTTGGTTATTGTGCAATGTGAGCATTTAAAAAATCTAACAAACTTCCGTTGCATCTTCTTTTGTATCTTTTCATGACAGTTATCATTTACTTCCTGGTTCTCCGGGGGTCAGAAAGTACCTTTCCATAGAGTGATGGTGGAGTGTCCTGTCCAGATTACATTAGGACAGGACATTGGCTTGGCCTTAAGTCTGAAGGTCACTCTCTAAGCCCCGAGTAAATAGAGGGACTAGCTTCTATAATTAGACGTTCAGTGGCGTGCATTGGTCACCACCTTTTTGTCCTTGCTGAGGTGCAGACAATTAAGTCTATAATAGAGACTAAATATTTGTTTTAGCACCAGTAATTGCCATGTCATGTTAGCTGTATATATATATATATATATATATATATATATATAATTATTTTTTTCATCTTTTTTTTTTACATAATTAAATATAAAATTAAATATTTATTTACTTACAATCTGAATGATTTACTTTGGCTCAATTTAAAATGATTAAAAAAAAACCATTGATGCAATATATTTGAGTGTATAAACTCTACGGTTGCATCAAATTGTATGATGCATTTATAGTTTACATTTCCCTGGCCCTACAACATATTTTGGTTGGATTTAGGTAACAACATTAAACATTTAGTATCCATAGTGTAACCCAAGGTGATTGTTATTATTTTCTTTTTTAAGTATGTCTTGAAGATATATTTGTAGTATAATTGTATTCCTACAGTTTACCACTCTCCCACTTGTCTTTTTTTCAAGGTGCAACACTTTCTGACATTTTTTTCTGTCTTTGACTTTTCATTCCTTTGACATTTCTCTTACAAGGCATGCACGTTGAAATCCAGTCTGGATAATATGCAATATGAAGAAGCCATTGAAATTCTAAAGCATGACTGTCCTTTAGAGAGTTACTAATCACAATGTACACAGCTCGATCATTGCAAATGTCTCTTCAAGTAAACTTGCCTTTTCAAATGGGCTCACAGGCCAAAACAAACTGGGGCTATGCAACAGAAGATGCCTTTTTCCCATCACATCCACATCTTTGTCCATAAAAGTAGGAATATTTGAGTTAAATTGTTAAATTATGGTTAAGCACATATTTGTTACACCTGGGTAACTTCTCATGGGACAAATGTAAATAAAATATGTTGGAGCGGGCATTATCTTCCCCAAAATACTCAACCCACTGCTCCACTGTTGTCGAAAAATAAATAAGATAAATCATTTGTTCAAATATTCCAAAGGTATGGGCAAGTAATGGGCATTTTAAACATATCTGTCTAGTTATATCCCATTGCATAGCTCCAGTATTTATACACTATATAAACAAATCTGACAATCTTCCCCTTTCAGTTTTTTTTTTAAATATGCTTTGAAAAAAATAAAATAAAAATTAATATATCATAATAACAGAAACTAAAGAAAAAAAGACACAAACATGTTTATACACTTAAAAAACAGCAATATGATTTCCCCATCACCCTTATGATAAATAATTTGATATATTCTAATGGATAAATAATATTACCATGATATACCGTATTTCTATACTTAAATATCTCAAGGATGGCACCATTGTTTTCTCAAAAATAAAACCCAAAAAATTATCATAAATTCTGATATATTTTATAAAATTTGAGTAGATGTAATAAAGTGATGTGATTCCTTCGATAAATTTGCTTCTTGTCGCAGTCTCTTTCTTTTTTTTTAATTTCTGAGTTTTGACTTGTGCTTTAGAAGATGCCATTTTGTCCATCGGTTCCTCTCAGGGATTTACAAAGCAGTATTGGTAGCACAGTCCAGGCTCGTTGGCGTTACCCAGGGCTCATTGGCATTGCCTGAACCAGGCAAGTTAGCATCGCCCGAGAGCGCAAGCCTCACCCCGAAGTTAGATAGCATTACCTGGAGGTCTAAAATAGCTGCCAACCACAGAGCGGGACAGAGCAAGGCGTGAGGAACAAAGTTGTTTATGGTATTCTTCACTTTTGCTTGTGTTAAAGCCGCCTTTTGCCAGGACACCAAGCATAAACACGATCCGTTCTTTCTCTTTCAGCTTGGGCCCTGGACAATGTTCCAGTACAAGTTGACACGATTCAGATGGGTCTTTTACATATCTTTTTTTTAATATTTTTTGGCTTTGGTCTTTACTTTTCACAAACTTATCCCAGCATGTGCGTCTATATCCTGCACCGTTTGTTGCTTATCTCCCCCCCCCCCTCCCAGAAAAACAAAAAAAACGGTCCTTCACGCTGCTGACTGCTCTTTCGTTGCGTTGTTGTAATGCTGTTATGTCGTCATCTTCTGGGATGGATCAAACGCACCAGTCATGTTCTTCGCAAAGCAATAAAAAAACAGACTACACTTTTTCTTCTCCTTCGATCTTTATCACCCTGTTGAAAAAACACAGGGCAGATTGTTTGAAATTAATATGGCAGTGTCTTCGCCTGTTCATAAGTCTTCAAAGTCTACTTTTTCATGGCCCGGGTCGCTCTTAAAAGTCATCTCGATTGCGACCCATGTACGTTTTACATGTATAAAAATCTCTGCTCCACATTCACGCACATATACGATGAAATTCGGTCAAACGTATGCCGACTCGCTGGACTGTGTGCGTCCCAGATTGGGCGGTTGAGACAGGTGCGCCATGTCCTTCTTCCTGATTTCGCAAATGGACTTCCTCCTCGCCTGCACGCCCCGAATGGCCGCCTTGATTTTCCTCCAGCCCAAATGGTTCAGCTCGGCCAAGTTGAGGACCACGCAAATGCCGCTGACTGCGAACATGAACACCAGGAATACCGTTTTTTCCGTCGGCCTCGAAACGTAGCACTCCACCTCTTTGAGACACGGGTAGCGGTCGCATTCGAAGATCCCAGGTACGCTGAAGCCATACAAGAAGTACTGCCCAGCCAGGAACCCGATTTCGAGGGCGTTCCTGAACACAACTTGGATGATATAAAACCGTGAGATCCCTTCTTGTCGCCTGACTTTGGAGCTCTTCCCGTGGGTGAGGCCTCTTGGCGCGTTGGGAATTTCCTTCACCTCCAGACAGTCCGGCTCTTCTTTTCCGCCTCCGCCATCGCCCCCGTGTTGAACTAAAATCCCGTTTATGTTGCGCAGCTTCCTCGGCCCATCTCGCCCGTAGTCTCTTTCCATGATGGGGTAGAGAAAGGAGTAGCGGCGATCTTTCTGCTTGGCCGACTGGTGAACCGAATAGGTAATGAAGCATAAACTAGGGGTGCAAACGAGGATGATTTGAAAGACCCAGTAACGGATGTGGGAGATGGGGAAGGCCTTGTCGTAGCAGGCCTGGTTGCATCCGGGCTGGAGGGTGTTGCAGATGAACATGGTCTGCTCGTCCTCGTACACGGTCTCTCCGACGATGGCGACGATAAGGATCCGGAAGATCACCACCACCGTCAGCAGGATCCTGGAAAGCGAGAGGAAGAGAAGGGCAGACGGAGGTTAATAAAGAAGTATGGCGCACAGAGATGTCCTGAGATATACTTCCATCACACAGACGATAACAGATCTAACGCAAAACCAGGTTTAAACGTGATAAAAATTTCATTCCACAAAACATTCTGATTCGGCTTTGCTAACACAGTCTGGCAGATAAAAAACAAAGTAATCCAGTGTAAACAGGGCATTTAATCTCAATCATACTGCTGTGTAAGCGTAAGAATTTAAGAAATTGTGGTGACGGTTTCTCTGGCTTATGTGTCAATACGAATGATGAAGCGTGACTGTACAAAATGTCCTTTTCGACAGCAGAAAGATAAATGACCGTTCTGAATAAGTCAATTCATAAGGCTGAATGGTTTTGTTTATGAAGAAAAAATATATGTTTCACAACTCAAAAAACAACGTATTATTAAGGGATCAAGGGGTGTTCAGAGCCATTCCAAGCAACTACACTGGACAATTCATTCAGTTTTTGTATGTTGGATGCAGAAAATGTATACAGAAGAACAGTCAGCCCCTCATTTCACATGACAAAAATCGAATAAACATCTAAAGCAACATTGAAAGAAATAATCATCTGTCTATTGCGTCATTTTCAAAAGCTACACAAACAGCACCGTTTCACTTCACTTTGCACTTTGTGACAGAAATCCTTGCAGAAATCCAAAAGCAAACTTCTGGTTAAATTCACTCAACACCTTTTCCGTTCTCTGTCTTGAAGCCGTGACAACCGCGCAGACCAGATTAGACACTGAGAGACGGGGCAGGAATAAGGGGATTATCGCTGCTGACTGACACTGCCTCTGCTCTCCGTGTACGAAATGAAAACTGTGATGAATTTTTATGCGGCATCGAGATTTAAACGCTGTAGTTTTACATAATGTTGAGCCATGATTTTTCTGATGAAAGGGATTGAGGTCTACGTTTAGTGCTCCCATTTGGATTGTTCTACCGTTTCTTTTTTGTTGCAATGTACGTCATCAGGCTCATTCTATGTTTTGTTGTTAAACTTTTGGAGGGCAGGTTTTTGCGTTTGACAGACCTTGTATTTCATCGCTATTACAAACATCTGAACCGGAGCACTGCTTTCTGTTTACATCTCCTGCTTCCTGCTTTCAAACACATACAGACCTTTGTTCCCTTCAAAACTCACATATATATATATATTTTTAGCTTTGTTTTACCTCCTGTTTTGTTGTCCTGGAGCTCAAAGTGACATTATTATACATTTTCTTATGATCAATGACGAGAGATAAAGCTGGGCAAGGACTATACCTGGACCAAACCTGTATAAAACTAAACAGAATCAGCTGTATACATGGACTTTACACAAATTAAACCAAATCTATGCCAGAGCGAATGCAACTCATGGGACAAAAAAGACTCAAAATTGGCTAAAACATGGACTGAAGACAGACCAAAGCCAGGCCTGAACCAGGACAAAGCAGAAATATATCAAGACTAAACTTGAACTGAAACCATTTTATGACCAATTTAACTTTAAAGTTGGGGGTTCTCCACTAAATAATACGAGTTTGCATATATTCAGTCACAGGTGTAGGTTATTACTTCGCCTCGCTGCAGAAGCTCAGAAGCGATCATCCCGCCAGTGAGTAAAGCGTCATCATTTTTAGCTCTAATTTCTAAAGTTTACTATTTATGGATTTGGTGAAACAAACCAAACATTTTATTGGCTAATGGTTGGGGGCCGCTACATCTTTGGTGCGATTTGTCCTGCTAAACGCTAAGATTTAAGAGATCGTTATCACGTGGTAGTTTGCTCTTATACGCTCATTTCTATGGCTACACCAATCATTTAAATGAAACACAGTTCTGACGTTCCTCTTGTGTAGTCGAGTGGTCGTCAGTCGCCAAAACAGCCCCGGGTTTCCGTAGTTTGTGCCGTATGGAGGCTGACGCTAACTAACGCGTTTAAAAAATGCTAATGTATGGAACTGTAGCAGGCTTTGGAACGCAGGCGCTCGTTTTACAAACACCGTCAGCGTTTATCCATCCGAAGGAAACCGACAGCGTGGCACCTGCCATTCCCAGTTTGACACGATCTCCCACAAACCACCTCTCTCTCTCCCTCTCTCTCTCTCTTTGATCACCCTCGTTAATTGCCACGCTAATCGTACAAAATAAGTTTGATTTATCGGCGCCATCTCGGCCTGAAGGAACCGAGCTGCCATTAAACCGCCTGTCTAAAACTGACCTCATTACATTTATCGTGGATTTATGGATTTCGCCTTCATTCAAGTCAATAGACAGTGACATATGAAAAATGGCTTTGGAGGTGGTAGATGACGGCAGAAGCCAGAAGAGCCCTTTCATTTCAAGATAAAGGTCAAATGCTGTAGAAGAATATTATGATGAAAAAGCAGTGAAATAAATCCACCTAAGATATTGGTATAATGAACCCAAACCAGCTTGTTATTAAAGGGCAGTAGCCTTGAACTTAGCAATGATGTATGCAGACAATAACCTATTAAATTTACATACAAAAGCAATGATTCGTTTAATGGGGGGGGGGGGGGGTACACACTGGCTTTATGACCCAACCAAGTAACATGCAACTCCTTGTGCCAGTTCCAAGTCCTGACAAATGGTCACAGGTGCCAAAAGGAGCGCTGTGTGTAAACGATTTAGCTTCAGATGATTGCAAATTATGACAAAAATAATCGTTATTGCGGCCGGTTAGAGAGCGAGGACGCGATATTCAGGACGCATCACAGCAAGAGGGTCCTGGGGTCGATTCCCGGGTGGCGTTTGTGGTTCCCTGTTTTCTCCAAACCCCCCTCCCTGCTCTGGACTTCTAACAATTTCTTTATGCGTCACGTTGCTATGTTGGCACAAATTAAAAAAATAAAACACACACTGCTTGCTACTGTGAACTGTGTTTATCCAAAGTGTGGGCCGTCAGCGTTGTCGGGCAGTGTGACGCTTGTGATGACGTTCACGGTGACGCGCGGTAAAGTGGCAGGCAGAGGTCAGCGCCGCAATTTTCAACCGCAATTCAGCGGATCTGCTTCTTTTATTAAGAGTTTTTATTGGCTTAGGCATTGCAAATGGCAACTATTTAGCCGTAATCTGGTGTAGAACATCTTTGTTTTTTATGAACTGAATGTCTCTGTGCATTGTCCCTTTAAATAAAGACTGGACTAAACAATATTGCATTTTAAATAGAATACATGATCCCCACTTTGGTCATTGATTATAATAAAGCAGACAAATGCATACAATATTAATAGTGTTTTGTACATCAACAACATTTTGCTCTATTTTTTTTCTTTTTTCCCAACTTTACATAGTAACGGAGAACAGGACACATAGAGAATAAACAAACACGAGATATTTTAACGAGGTCCTGAGCGTATAGTCCGGCATGTTTGTCCCTTTAAGACCAAAGTCAGTCAAATTGAGCGCAAGAGTTATTTTTTTCCACTTTTCTTCCCTAATTGTTGGATCAGTTTGTGTCATTTTTCATTTTTTTTTGTGACGACGGCCTTCTTCCCCGCTCTGTTTCTAAGCCCGTACCCAAATAGACCTTCGATATCTAGATTTGGCTGTAGCGTGCGAGGGGTAATTCGGACGGTCGTGTGCGGCGCAGATGTGGAGTCGGAGGCCAGCCTTAATCCTTTCCTGCGTCTGATGTACCTCTCATCAAAAACGCCAGCCCGACCTCCGTACTGAAAGACACCGAGTCCCGTTGCCGCCTGTGTTTGGACCGGGCCGTGCTTTAGAGGGGGTTAGGGTTAGGCGCACGAGGGGGACGAAGGCGGGGGGAGAGCGCAAAAGTAAATGCCAAAATATGAAAAATAAATGATAACGCTTTTGCCCTTGTCGTGACTCGTTTAAGGAGCTTAGCGAGCGGAGAATTCCCAATGCCAGAGTGAGAGGGTATCGCACTAAATATGAGCACGTGCATGAAAATCACATTGGGACGGATACAATTCTATACGCTTTTTATCCACGCAAAAAGGAAATAAGGGACTTTGGGAATCTAAGCAACGTTGTGCTCTTGAAGACAAAACCGTAAAGGGCAAAAGAGTCGTATTAAGCATCGTGAAGATACTGGTTTGCTTCGACCAGGCTTGCATTCAACGATCCTCTAGTTCAGGGGTATATTCGAGAGCTACAAAACTCTATAATAAAAGGAGTTTTCACCAGGAAACAAGCAGTAACACCGCCATGTTACAGGTCAGATCTATGGAGAGTGGTGACTCCATTCGCATTAAAGAATTCATGTTTTTCAAGGTATTTTCTTAAAACACCTGTAATTGCGTAAATAAGGTTAATGCCGCACTGTGGATCATGCAAACAACATCGCCATAGAGACACGCAGCGGGCGAACCATGCACCAGAAAATACATACACATGACTGGGCAAATATAAAAAAATAATGATAATCGTGATTGTTTTTCTCATTTTGTTTTGAGCACATTTTGTATTCAATTTGATTTAGTATTACAATAAAACAAATTATTATTATTATTTTTTTTTAAAGATAAATCAATAAAAACATACATAAAATAAACTGACATAGAAAATGTTTTGATTATTTTTATTTATTTAAAAAATGAATACAAAATAATAAATAAACTCCAAATCCGACAGAGGATCGGCTTCAAACTTCTCAATTAAAAAGAGCCTACTCAAAATGGACTATTGTGTAAAAATGTATCGTGGTAAGTAAACATTTCATGCACATTCAGGGAACAGCGTGCGCACGAGAAGACATCAAATTGCGGTTAAGGGTGATTTGCTTCCAGACAGGGATAAAAAGATTAAAAAGTCTGAAAACCCAAATGTAGTGCAGTGGACATCTTCTGCTTGGATTAAAAGTGCTGGGCCTATAGAGAAAGACTTAGATAATGCTGCATATCCTTACAATTTGTCACAAGGCGGGATTCCTCTACTTTTCCTTTTATTTATGCCATCAAATAGATTTAACGGATATGCAAAGCTCGCGGTGCATCTGGCGGCGTTTCGTAATCCCCAATCAAATCCAACTTTACTTTCCAAAATGCTGCACAGAATAATATAAAAAACAAACATTTAGTAAAATATATAGAAACAATAAATAACTCAAAAGAAAGCAAAAGAAGACCGCACATTTCACGCGGTGTTAAAAGCTCCAGGAGTATTTGTCCCTGTGCCGTTCTTATTTATGGGACCAAAAGTATTAATTGTACTTTTATGTGCAAATGGTGGATCATTGTACTGTCCTTGGGCAAGACACCACAATTGAATACAAGACTTTAATTGGATTAGCTGAAAGATTGAATGTGTAATTGCGTCAAATTAAGTCGTAAGTGATTTATTGTGACTCAATGGAAAAGGATTTATGATCATTTTGACCGCGTCTTGTGCACTGCCGGTGTATAATGTCTCTCGTATTCCTTTTACCTCATTTTTAGTTCAAATTCAGCTCATCTTTGCACATTAATGCCCCTGTCTTTGTCCGAACGTATTGCAGATGCAGAAGGCGGCTCCATGCAAATTCTTCTCGTCAGCGAGTCTGGATATAATCTGTGCATGTTTAATTTTGGCCAATTAATTGTGTGCTTGTAATGAGAGCTCAGCGCGTGACAAAACCCCCCGTGAGGTGAGGTGAGCGCGCGAGAACAGTGGAGCTGAGATTTTGCATAATTAGACAGAAGAAATGAGACATCAGAATGACGTTATATCAAGTGTTATATTAGTTTAGTTTTTGGGTCATTAAACCACAAAATTAGAGCCATAACAACACATGTTTTCAAAGTAAGTCTTTCTTATTGTGTCCATGTCCTCTTTTTCTTCTTTTTACTCGGTTCGACAAACACACTGATGAAAACACCATGAAAAACATCTCCATGGAGACAAGCAGGAATGTTCCATAGTGCACCTTCGATAGATGCTTGATGATTTGACTGATTTCATTTTGTAAATTCTATAAATAAAGCTACATTTCCGGCCGTTAAACTGGTATTCATTCTATTTTCTTCATTTCGCTGTTCAATAATAAGACTAAATACGATAAAAACACAGTAATTCAACCACTCAGACAAGACAACCATAGCTTAGACTGCTAAAATGGCAGTGGACAGCCATTGTTCATTCTGCACTACAGGTTTAAGCCGCAAGCTGAAACTGATATGGAAATGACTGCAGCACCTGAATAAGTGGTCTAATCAAAGGGGAAAAACATAACGTGAAAGGTTGTTTGTCGTTATTCTGTTACCTTTAACATGCAGGCAACAAAGTGTGATATAAGTGTGAGCAAAGGACGAGATTTACAGCAAATTTACACTCAAAACGTAAAAAGCATAAAGATAAACTGCAGCTACCACAGCGTTCAGCGCCCGCCCGCTCGTTCATGTTGGCGCTCCTGCTTCAGCGGGAATCCTACTCATTTCAGCGGAGAGCGTTGCCCGATTTGTGCAAAACGTTCACTGTTCGCGCGCACCGACAAGTCAACAACGCGGCGTTTCTTCTCTGCGTAGCTTGAAGACGCCTTTGCAGTTTGCATACAAGCGTACTCGAGAATCGTAAAAGCGGGAAAAAGCGGGCCACAGAAAATGGCGTCGCTTGGGGCAACTTCCTGAACAAACTGAAAAGAGGCTATACTCAAATATTACAGCAACACTTGCACCTGAAGACCTACGACTCATGATTATGTCTGCTTGGCCTTCGCTGACTAGAGAACTGGATAATGACCGGCCTTTCGAACTGGATTAGCGGTTTCTCTTTACAACTAGTCCTCCGTTCACTCTCGCACGCCCGCTCGCCCCTTGAGCTCGCCGTGATGCCAACTTGGGAGCCCGTTCCACACTTTCTCCACAAACTCCTGGACATCTGTTTCGCCTCACCCATAAAACGATCCCCCCCCCACGCCTTGCACGCAGTGGTGGACCCAGGGCGCGGCGCACATAATTAGCAGCGCGTTTGACTTCAGGCTTTTTGCAGGCGCACAAAAACACGCCGCGCTCTGGTCGACGTTCTGGTTCTTTCCTCGGCGGCACGCGTCTCTCTCCCTCTCGCTCGCTCTCCGTCTCTTTGCCGTGATTTTCTGCCCCTCGCCTGTTGCCGTGGTAACTGAAGGCAGGATGTGGAGTGCACGAGGAGGAATTGAAGAGCGGGTCGCGCAGGGTTTCTGTGGAGGTGGGGCTGGGGGGGGGGGACGAAACCTTGGCTTGCTTTTTTACACAACAACATCTGGGGGAAAATGTCTTCATGGGAATGAGCGTTAAATTCAGCAGAGCGCAAATCACATAATGCATAATCTAAACTAATTAAAACGCCAGTAAGTGAATAAACACAAGATGGATAACACGAGAACATTTTATAAGTGATATTTAAATAACATCCTGAATGTTGTTATGAAGATCTATGCAACATTTAAGTAGTTTATAGCAGGAAAAAATACATAGAAATAGAGACAAAATGAGCCGATTAGAATAATTAAAATGTTGGAAACATTTTTAAAAAAAGGTTATACTTCTGCACTGAATTTACCGACAATTCACATTTTACGCCTCAGCTAACACATTTATAGACATGTTGTATCACATTTACGTTGGATTGACGTAACATCGTTCCGACTGTCATCAAAATACTCCAGAAAATTTCGAATACGTTTTAATTTGGTCAATATGGCCCGCATATATTTATATTATCTGGTGCAGAACATCTTTGTTAATATCAAAACAAAGCTTGACGCCTCTGTAAATCGTCCCTTAAACTAGACTACACTATAACTACACTTTTAATAGCCTTAATAAAGCATGAACAAGTACTTAATGTACAATGAGTATCGTTTTTTATGAATGATTCAGGCTTAGAAAATACCTAACCCCTTAAATAGTTAATAAACCTTTTGTTCATTATGTATTACGTCTTTGTCCACGCTTTAATGAGAGCAGTTAAGGTGCAGTTATTACAAGGTGGTACTGATCATTTTAATGTCAAGACTCCCCCCCTCAGAAAAGTTCAACAATTCCCACTGTAGCGCACGACGAACTGAGATCTATTGCAGTGGTTACAAGTCCGAAAGTCGCTCACAAATGAACTAATCCGAGGACAATCTACGCGTTCTGTACATTGATGATGTGACGCGGAGAGAGCACGCAGTCACGGCTGAGCGGCAACGTAAACAGGTCTAGAAACGGCTCAAATGAAGATGAATATCGTCGGTGTGAAAGCGTGTCTTCTGCCGTTATTCTGTTTTAACGCATGTTTTATTTCTCCCGCGCGCGCTCACAACAAAGTGGGTGCGTATTCTTTGGCAAGTACAAGAGCTTTTAAGGCGTTACGAGATGTAAAGGGCGTTTGCAAACAGCAGATCAAACCTGGAGTCAAAGCCGCAAACGTGAAAAACATAAAGATAAACCGTCAATTCAAAAGAGGGAGACGCCATACAACAGCATTTACGACAATATTTTTGCAACGTTATTTGCATTATTCCGCTTTGCACCCTTTTTTCCAAGAGCGAAAGGATATTACATCACATTCTCTTGAAGAACATAAAGATTATTAGTCTAAAAAAGGCTTTCTTATATATTTGCCAAGCCCTGGAGTGGACATGGGCCATGGTACGTACGTATTTGGGCTGGCAAAAGTATCGATACCCAGATACTAATTAATAATTAAACTAGTAACAAAAAATTGATATTAATTTGAGGAAATATCATAACTGAAAAAACAAATTGGACTTATTCTGAATAATTTTAGAATTGTCTTAAACTATTATTGTGTAGAAATTATTATTATTTCTTTTTTTAAATTATCATCCTGGTATCAAAAATTGGTGCCGAGTATCAAGCTTTTTCCTGAGTATCAGAATCTGGTTTGGCATTTTAGAATCGGGACAATACAGATAAAGATCTGTCTCATTCTTAGTTTAGTAAATGCAAACTCAACCATGGAGAGAGAGAACAAACCTGCGCGCTCAAATAGAACGTCGACATTTCCCCAAAACAAAAGCAGAATTAGTCAAATATTGTGAGAACAAATATCAGTCGAAGATTCCGACAGGTGAACTTTACACGTTATTTAAGTCAAAGTACAGATATGTGCAAGAAACCACTCAAGTAAAAAGCATTCAAAATAGTAAAAGCATTGAAGTATCTGTTGAAAAATGTACTTCAAGAGTAAAAAAATATTTGCTAAACTGTTAAAGCTTTTAACGCTGTGATTTTGATAAAGAACTGTGCAGATCTTTGCTCAAACCAAGGTCATTTCGAATCCGTTTCTTCATTTTAACGGCGAATTTTATGTGAATATTTTCGCCATCACCGTCACCGTGCTAACCAAACGGAAAGTACTTTCTACTTTTCAACCAGTTCAAAAGTGTAGTGCATTATAAAGTACAGATACAAGTACAAATGTAGTGAAAAATACCTAAAAATGTTTCTTAAATACAGCATTTTGTTACGTTCAGCTGGTAAAACGCATCTTTCCTGTTAAGATGAATACTGTGCACTGTCCGTGTCTCATCAAATAAATAATCGAACGTAAACTCAATAATATGTACTGGATTTGTACACTTTGAACACGATGTTTCCTGCTCTTCCGTCACGTCCGTCTGTCTCGTGTGTCGCTCGGGTGTCAGGAGGTGATCTGAGTGCAACACCCCCGCGGCTTTGACAGATCTGCCCCCGTCACGTTCAATGCGGGCGGACACTTCTCACCCCCCCCCCCCCCGTCTCCCTCGCTTTCTCGTCCAGCTCCGATTCCTTTGGCCGAGTTCATCGATGGCTCGCGGTTCGCAACGGGTCACTTGGCACCAAACTGGATCTAATCTGACACGGCGGTCCTCGGAGACTCCGCGCGCGCACGTACAGCAGGGTCCCGACAGGCTTGTTTGGGGACATTATATAGTTCCTGGAGAATAACCCAACCTGACCACTGCACGATCCCGAACCTCAACGCCAAAACTCTGCATTAAGAACAGTTTCGATCGCGTCCTAAAGCTCCTGTAGGTTCTCACAAGCGAAACTGACAGTGGTTTGAGTCTCCACGTGACTTTACAAACATGTATGCACTGTTACACATCGGATTAATGCGCTTTCTGTGGACATTTGTAGGTTTACATGCGGGTTTACCTTAACCCTTAACACTTTGACTCACATATCTCAATATGTTTACGTGCTATGACCTCCACCAGACTATCCAACACATTTCTAACCTCTAAAGCCTGGTGTCCACGGCATGGTTTTCGGATATCACTATGCAAGACGTGAGGAATATTAACTACCAACGTTTGTGTGAGTAAATACCAGGCTACAGCGGGATAAAAGGTTTGTTGAATCAGTTAGCTGAGGCCGGTGCTACGTGCGTTATCTTCTATTTGTGAACGTTATCAAATGGAAAGGGAAATATGGTGATAATGGTCCAGGTTTCGCGGCTGAACATGTTTGACAGAGATTGATCGTAAGGTAGACGCAGCGAGAGGACAGTTCGATCTACGACCAACCTTCCAGAACATCAAACATGCCTGGCATAAATCGCAGCACGTCTTTGGTCGTATACGACACGACGATTGTAAGTTTAATCTTCGCCCCTGCCTCCCAAAGCCACGCCTTTCCCCTTTTGCTCATCGCAGGCGGCCAAAATCACGCGGGCGGACGCGATAAAACCGGAGCGTGATTCTCAATGAGAACGTTTGATGAAGACGCACCGAAACAAACGGAATCCTGTGAGAAAATGACATCGGTTTTCATTTTGAACCTTTTTGAACCCGTATTGAACCTGCAGTAGATCCCCACAAGGCAAACCGGTTCCCATAACTGGCTGTCTTAACAGAAATGTGTCCCTGTGGGTCGTGGTAAACATGACGACACACACACACACACTTATATTGCATTGGGGTGGACGCAGTGCTCGGGGCCAGTGACAGAAGGAGCGAGTGGGCCGCTCCCTCTTCCCCACCGTTAGACCTTTATCGTGCACCTTGTCCGCACACGCAGCTTGGAGGGACACAGTTACATAAGAGAACACACAAAAGTACTACATGGACAGAATAGCGTTTGTTTTAATAATAGAAATGGTCTAAAAATGGTACGCTGAGAAAGCAAAGAGGTCAGTGTTTCACTTTGGGCCATTACTAGAAGGCGTACTGCTATTTTTGTACTAGAACAGGAGTACTAGAAGGACCACGAACTATTCATGTATGTATGTATTTATTTATTTGTATTAAACGTATCAGTAGTACTAGAGGGACCACAAACTATTTATTTATTTGTATTAAATGTATTAGTAGTACTAGAAGGACCACAAATTATTATTTTTATTTATTTATTTATTTATCAGAAATGTATTAAAATGCATTGAAACTTGCCTTGAATCATGATTATCTATATATATATATTTTTTTTCTCCAACGCTGCTTGAACTGATAAAAAATAAATACAAAAATACACATACATGAAAACTATTTAAACAATGTATTTTTAAAAAATCTGATAAAAAGCACAGCACTTTTGAGAAACTTTAAGTATTGATATTTTTTATTAGATAAAATAAGACAAAAGAACAGCAGAAGAATAGAATAATGCAATCAAATATTAAGGTAAATAAATAGTAAAAAGAGACTTAAAGTATGTGCAACTAACATGAAAGTAACGCAAAACTACTTAAGATATGTTTCAAATACGACTTTGAACTTGAAATAAAATCCAGATGGCTGAACAAATCACTACACTTATGAAAGCAGTGATATTTCAGTGATTAACATACAATTCTGAACACAAACAGGGGGTAAAATTTGACCCCTGCACCGCACATCCAAACTATTAGATAAATTGCCTTTAAGAACCCTCTACCTCTGCTCTGGAAGTCATATTTAATCCCATATACAGGCAAAGATAAGACTTAATCCTCGATGTCCAGTGCTATATACCTTTTAAAAGTTGCGTGGCGGGTCTTTCTGCTCTCTGGTGATAAGCGCACCTCGGCACACGTGCGCCAGCGTTTTAATCAGACCCGGCTCCAGCTGTTACAGGGCGACACAAAGCCGATTGTGTCTGACATTGGCCGGCGTCGAGTCTCCTCCTCTCTCTACATCTGTCTCTCTCCCGCTCTCTCTCAGAAGATGAATTTCCGCCCCAATACTTAACGGCAATGGTTTTTATCTGCGTTGGACATTCGAACCAAAGTCCAGTCAGGTGGCTTTAAATACACCCGGTTCGTTTGGGTTCATTTGAGCTAAATCCTTGTCTTAAAGATGTATTCTAATCGTACTATATGGGACACACTGAATTTGTCTTGTTTAGTCATGTCACAACCTTTTTTTGAAACTTTCTTGCTTGAAATGTTGCACTTTTTCAACAATAAAGCCATAAACAGTTTGTCAAATGTGCTCCGTTTAGCCTTTCTGGTCGGGTTTGCAGGGAAAATATATTGGAAAACATGGATTCTTACAGTGAGCGGACACGATAAGCTGTTTGAATTACAGTATATTGTGTATTCAGTGTCCACAGTATTTCTTCTTTTGTATTTTGGATAAGCTGCAAGGAGAACCATAGAAACTAAATATATATTTCCCGTATGTAACACGTACTCAAGTGTTTATGTGACAATAACGTGTATAATGGTTTAGCCTTTGTGTAATCCTGTGTAAGCTGCTAAAATGGAATTCTAATAATAGTATTTTTTTTAAATACGACCATCTCACTGTATCACATGCTCAAAGGTATTTAAGTGCATTGCAGATGGATGTCGATACCTGCTCTCGCACGACAACAGCAGTTGTCTCTACAATGCAACGAGGGGGGACATGTTAGACATACGCCTGGATGAATGAGGGACGTCGAAATGTAATGGACAGCACATTCAGTCAAAATATCCAAATGGAGCGCGAAAAATGTGGTCACACATTGACATTTGGTGCATTTACAATTACACTTCATAAAGATGTAAAATAGTTCACTATATCTGAAAGAAGACAGAATGAACACGGGAGGATTAATAAGGCAGAATGATCAAACCTGGCACTTTGCATGTCGGTTCATGGCAGACACATGACCTTTGCACCCGCAGCCATCTTGGTTCCAGTCCTAACGTAAACAAATGCAAACTCCAAACGAAATCTGCATCAGCTGCACAAATCACAGAACAGTCCTAATCTTTACTGTCGGCTGACATTTATACAACAGCAATCGCACAAAAGTACAGCTGCATTTTAAAATGCAAATCTGGCTTTGTTGCAGCGAGTTATGCATTAAATGCAATGATTAGTGATTTGCATTCAGGGCAAACATAATGAACTAAGAAATCTTCTAGCAAGAAAAACAAGTGTCTTTCCATGTGTAAAGATGTACTGCTGCACTGAATAATGTATCAGTCTGTGTCATGGAAAAGCTGTTCAAAAGCCAAATCTCTGCATTGTCAGCCCTGCTGGGACCCCAGTGGGTAAAAGACAACACCTTTCAGACAACGTTTGGGAAAAAATGTACATACATAAAAAAGTAGAAAGAGTAACTTTTTTAGTTTAATTTGTCAGAGAGTGACAAGTCGTAATGAAATTCTGGATTATTGATACATGACGCACATAAACTGAAGATTTTAAAAACAGTTTAAAATACCTGAAACTTCAGTTAAAACACACACATTCAAAAGTGTCCTTTTGGTGACAGTCCCAAGCCTGGATAAAATGATTGTGTCAGACCTTTGACAATTCCATCTGCCGCTCACAGAAGATAACGTGTTCTAATAATCAGCTACAAAGCCGTTCACACAGATATGATGAACCTGGGTTTGTCACGCTCCTGAAAACAGAAGTTTCATTGAACGTGAACGTGATTATTGATTCACGATTGAAAAAGAGACGTCGTCCATTTTGTTTCTGCCACAATAGTCTTCATGACGATATGAGAATGTGACCGTTACCCTGGCAACACTGCTAAACCTCTATTTCCGTCCCACCGAGAAAATAATAATACGACAAACATTTCTAAAAATAGACGTCCTAAAATTGGATCCAGCTTAACCGCGAGGCCTGAAATGTGACAGAAATATGGTTGCTATGGAAACCCAGTGGAATGCAGTGTTGTTTTTTTTGGGAAAGTTTTTTTCTTTTTTTTTTAAAGAGGGGAACGAGGCAGCGCTGGAAAAGGCCAGAGCGAGAGCAAGTCGTCACTGGCGTTGGTTGTATTCCACGACTCGCTTTGTCAAAGTCCACTCCACATTATTTTCATTGATAATCTCTGTAGAAGATGGAGACAGTGAAGTTATTATAAACGTATCCATAGCTACGTCAATGTGCTCCAGTAATTTTGGTGTGATATTCGAATCACATCACTAATATTCTGGGAAATGGGTTAAAAGGGACACAAAATTCATGCTTTTTTGTTATTTTTTTTTTTTTAAATGAAATGCCAAATCGTGAATGTAGTATACTTTTTAATCCATTACATTACTTTCCTTTCAGTCAGAGTTGAGATTGCGTGAAATGGTCTCAAACAGGGGTTTTTTGTTCAATTTGAAAAGACAAAGAGTGTGAATCTTTTAAAAAAAAGTCTGCTTACATGTAGCTTTTGTATTATTTCATGAAATGTCTTTTGCGTGTGTAATGTTTTGAAATGTGTGTGTGCTGTTAGACCTTTACTTTGCCCCAGGTCACCTTTAAAAAAAAAAAAAAACTTTGCCCCAGGTCACCTTTAAAAAAAAAAAAAAAAGTTCTCAGTCTCTGGGGTCTCAGTGGGTTCTTACCTGCTTAAATAAAAGTTCATAAATACAAAGTAAGTATTGTCCCACTTTACCCACATTCACGCTATAATCCAGAGATGGGATTTCTCAAAAAAAACGTGTTTGTGTCATGCTGTTAACCTGATTTATTCTTGTACAGATCTAACCTTCTACGCCCAGAGGAAGACCAAAGAAGAGTGCAGGGAGTGTGGGTCAAAGCGGGGGAAACACAGAGACGGAGAGAGAAGGGGAAATGATGGCTATAATCCGGATTAAACGAGCGGGTTTTGGACAATCCCGAGTTATAGGGCCACGGTGTGCGTCAGATCCCACCCACAACGGGCAGCGCTTCCTCTGCGCCCCGGCCAAGTGCGGCAGACCGGATCAGCTCCAGCGGCACATGCAGAAAACCACCAAAACAGTGAGACAGAAAGCAAGAAGAGGACGTGCAAAGACCAGACGCTTTACTCAACAATATGCAGCATAAAACAAAAGCAGTTCATTCATTATTACAAATATATCTAACATGAATACAACTAAACACAGGCTGGACTAGTTTTATTCTTGTTGGATATATTTCATGCCTGGATGTCTCAAAATATTGACATGGCGCATAATTATACTAAATGCTTTAAAACATAAGATTTGATCAGACTTGACGGCAAAATAAATAGAAAACATACTCACTAAACAATAAGACATGATTGTGATCACCTAAAATGCTATTACTGCAACCAAATGTGCCCAAATACCACATCGAAATGGTTGATTTAGACCTGTAACTAAACCAGGACCAGAACAGAACCAAATCAAGTCTTGGAATCGGCTCGAATCAAATCAAAATGTGAAAGAAAAAGTGATGAAGACCTGAACCTCTTGAATTGGTCGTGATCACTGTGATGTTTGCACGACATCATAACTCCCATAAGAAACATCTCAAATGTTTCATGCAACTTTGTACGGCTGGGAATCACAGGATGCCGTACGATTCCGATCCCGATCCGCGATACATGGCTCACGATACGATAATATCACCATTTTGCAATTTATTTCAAAAAGTATTCTTCGATAGATCACTTTTTTTTTTAAAGAACCAAATAGCTTTAAACCACGTACTATGAAATACACCATTTAAATTATCGAAACAGGGACGTGTCAAATGTGTTAGAAATATACAAAAAAAATACACATCGCGATATATTTTGACGCAATAGAACACGATATCGATACTGTATCACCAACTACTTTAGCATCACAATATATTTTAGAACAGCGCTAATACCAAATGCCCGTGCACAACAGTCGCACGCCCGTTACCATGTGACCTAAAACCTACGACAGAAAGAACAGCCACAGGTAAAGTACTTAAATTGCCTCCATAGATAGTTTTCTTTTAAAAGCCCAGAATAAAGTGTTGACGCATTCATCTCTGTCTGAAAGGCGATGATGAAGGTGTTTCAGTGGAGCACAGGGACGTGACACACATATCTCAGGTTAAAGGCACTCTGCTGTAACCGCACCGTGATTCGCATTTGCATAAGACGGCTCGGCACATTCCTTATTTAGATCTTTTAACGTCTGCGTTCGCTATTCTTGGAAACTGCATTGTCTGTACTGTCAGTCTGAACGGGAAAGCGACGTGGTGCCCATCAAATATTGAGCCTGTTACTTATATTGACCACACGGAGGCCGGGCTCGGGGGTGTGTTTGTCAGAAGCTGTCTCTAATATTCATGAATGCCTGACTCGAGAGACAAAGTTTGCACCGTTGGTTTGGTCGCAGCAGAGGTGGGAGACACGCGGAGAAGGTGCGATGATGAATGGTGGACAAAATATACACACATAGATACAGTTTCCTTTTGATAGAATAACAGCAACCGCCTTACCATTGCACCTTTGTTTCTAGCAGATAGGTACATTTTGAAAAAGTCAAAACTGGAAAAAGTGACCAAAACTTTATCTTAAATAAGTAATAAATGATGAGTGAATGAGTGGGTGAATGAAGTAGTGCTCATCTTGATTTGAGTATATTTCGACAGTCTTATAAATAGATTTGTCAAGGCATAAAAGCATAAAACATATTGTTTTACTTAAAATACGGAAAAGACAAGCATTTTCTCACTTGAAATCAGAAAAAACATGTTTCTGCTCTTGAAATAAGAAAAAAAACGACTTGTTTTTTTTGGCAAATCATATCTTGAGGCCATAAAAATACACTAAATCCCAAATAAATATAAGTCGATTCAAGCGCTAAACAGAAGGTGTCAGTCTGGCCTCCGCCGTCACCACGTGCGTCCCTGATTGGCCAATCCACCTGTCAATCACGCCCATCTGAACTTGGAGTGAACTCTGGAGATGAAAGCGGCAGTGGCCAGACTCACATCTTCGTAAAGTTTTGTTGATTCTTAGCTGGCCAAGTATTTCAAGGTATTTTTGAGAACTATGAAAAAAAAAACCACATAGTCTATTCTTTGGCTGAAATGTTACAGAATAGGGCTTTAAAATGACAATAATAGATCTGGTTTGAATACACGTATGCAGTCACTGTCGCCTTATTAGACGCCGCTGAGAACCCGCCAACTATCGCCGCGCGTCCTCCACGTCGTTAGCGGAGCGTCTAACTTTACCTCGCCGTCTCCCCCGGTCGCCGCTCGCACATAATTGGAGACGAGATCGATGCGAGCTGCCAGGAGTTGGCTTGGCTTCAAACGAGGAGTGAGTGTGTGTGTGTGTGTGTGTGTGTGAAAGCAGTGTCACACCTCGCAGGGCTGCTCATGTGATGGAGACGGTCACAGAGCTGGCAACTTCGCACGACCGATCTGGCAACCCGCGCTCGTGTGTGTGCGAGGGTGTGCGTGTGTGTGAGACCCTTCAGCTTGTTATTGTTGACGGTGCGAGCGTTCACAGTTTGTCGGGTTGTGTTGGAGCTGTTCATTCCTTTTATATTTAGTTTAGATGTTTTTCAGTCATGGATGATCGTTTGCAATAACGCTTACCGGATTTTAAACGAATTGCGAAGTGTAATTAAGATTAAAGGCCCATGATTGTTGAGTCATTTAGGCGTTCACTAAGATTCCCCTATAGAAACTTGATAAATAAATGTAATGTAATATGTCTTGAACAGAAACTATGGTCAATCTTCCTTGTTTTCGCGTAAAAGAGTTTTATGATTCAACGTAAAAAATTGCAAAGATTATCGTACAATTTATAAAAGATATAGTAGTAGTTATTTGTACTTTGTCGCAATAATAGGGTACTTCTTCTTCTTGTTTTTGGTCACATTTGATCGGCAGAAAGTAAATACTGACATATCTATGACTCTTTATTGATACTGTGGTGTTTAATTTTGGCATTTTATTATTGCAGAAACATTTTTTTTTTTACTTTATCTGATTATAATTTCTGGTTATAATGGTCTATAATGGTTTATTGCAATATTTTATTGTGACCGGCCTATTCAACTGCGTACAGACCAAACAAGACAAGACGCCAGTATGAAAAGCTACAGTATATTCTGTCGTTGTCTTCGTGAATGGAAGTGAGTTGACGTCTCCACAGTCCGTTCTTCTGTGTTTGAGTGAAGAGGAGGCGATAGGTGCTTGGCTCTCCAAAGTTAATTATGTCCTATTATGGTTGATTCATTCTCACAGTGTGGGAAGGATACGGCGGTCGCCACAAACACGCGTCAAAAACACGGCAAGAAGAGAAAGTGGCGATACGATTGTCGACAGTGAGCGGTGATATTAGTGCATATTAGTCATTTAGTTAAGGTTTAATGCCACATGCGCGCACAGCAAGCTAGAGACAAACAAAACAACAACAAACCTAGCAAAAAATGAGCTAAAAAAACAAGGTCTTAGCAAAAGGCTGCATTCTAAAACCTTCCAAATCACTACAACTGAGGTGGCAACTTCTGATGAAAAACTGAGCAACCAAATGGAAAAAGTGCATCTGTGAGCTATTATCAGTACATCAACACCAAGGCATTATAATCAGTTAAACAAAACACGAATATCTTTTTAATGAGCTGTGTATAATGCCGTTTTAATGCAAAGAGAAAACCCGGCAGAGGAACTTCAAAGCAGCAAAATCAGATCCAGAGTCGGCTTTTTGTTGTTGTTTTATGCTCATAATTTAGATGTTTGTCCTGGAGCATGAAGAGGAGGCGGTGTTAGAACAGCGAGGAGATGTGAGCTGCGGTTTGGACAGCTACAGGCGCAAAAACATTTCAATATGCACTATTAACAACTTACATCAGAGACCTTATTTTAATATAATGTACACAGTAAATACCATTCCTCAACTTTATTATTGTTACTGGAGATGATGTTCCGCTCACTGACAAGCTCAACCTCAGAGACACTTCAAAAATAAGATGGGGAAAATGCGGAGGCAAGATGGGTACGGTCAAAACAAAATAAATTGGTCTGTGCAGCCAATGTGGTTGTTTGTTTCTGTCAACTAATATCGCTCAGTCAGTGCAGATATCCGGCGTTTCAGGATCTGTCAAACGGCTTTTCCGGGGCTTTATGTGGACTTATAGTAAATATTGGGCAGAGGCAGTTACCATTGTAAGCACTTAAAAGCTCAAAATCACCTAACGCAATACAATCGCCAAACATATAGGACGTTTTAAAGACTTACAAGCCAAGTCTTAGCGTCCATTATGTTTTAAAATGCAGCTTTTGTGCAGTACTTTAACAGTGAATATTATGACTCTTTTGCAGATTTCTTTCAGAGTTTACATTTGTTTACGTTCATGCCGGAATCCAAAATGGCCGTGGGTGTCGTACAGGTCACGTGTCCGGCATTACCCGATACATATACTGCAGTATAGGACTACTGCAAGTGCGCATTCCACACTGGTCTCTGCAGGTACTGTACGTCCTTGCCTGTGTGTTTTCACGGGATCGCCCCTGCTCTGACCTGGCCTCCGGCTCTGTGCTCACACCGAACCCATAAGCCGCGCTGAGTCACCCGGGACAGTTCCGCACGGGTCCCGCCTCAGACCCGTAGGGCAAAATGTCGGAACTCTGAACCCGATCCCAGCTTTAATCCCGCTATCTTTACCTCCTCAGCCCCGTCACCGCCGCTCCTCTGCATAGTCATACCAAAGGTGGGCTGTTTGAAAAGGAATCTCCCGTGGGCTTCAGTGGTCCAAGGGAAAATGGAGGACAAACCTGTTTAGTTCAGGGAGGAATCTAGTCTCCACTGGGTTGGAGCTGCTTTTGAAATACTGTCACATTTGGTCACGTCTCTCCACAAACTCCTTACTGAGCGGTAGGAGACAGGCCAACCACTTCGCCACAGTAACTAACGGATAAACGGCCTACTCCAATGTAAACAGGATTCTAAAAAAAGTAAAAAGAACCTCAGAGGCGCCCTGATTTGACTCGCCCAGATCCCATAAACACAATTGAATCTAAATCATACCTGAATTGCGTTTTTATTTCTTTTTCATAAAGCCGATTTCAGCAATTCACAAAGACGAAAACCTTTATTTAACCAGGAAAGTCCCACAGATATTCAGATTCTGGCCTCAGAGGGGAGGAGCCTTTTGTTCATGTTTTTAGTGGGAAACCGGAGCTGACACATGGAGAACATGCAAACTCCACACAGCGCTGCCCCACATCGCCCCGGGAGTCCAACGCAGGACCTTCTTGCTGACAAACTACGATCCCTCGTGGGGAGAACGTCAAAACCACCGGAGCTTCAGCGCGTTTATCACTTGTGCCGTCGCGTAGCCACGTTTTTCAAAAGTGCGGTTACTTTTGCGGCACGCACAGCGACACAGTTTCATGCTGAACCTCCAGACGCCCCTGAACGTCCCTCAGATCAGGAGTCTAACCCGCGTGCCTCCTCACTACGCCGCCGGACACAGGATAACCACTCTGCCGCAGCATGCAAGACAGAGATCCAGTTCTTCTACCCGAGTTTATCGACTGCAGACATGAAAGAACAAAGGCGCTTGAATCTGAAATGTAAGCAGGAATAAATGAGAAACATAGGCTTCGTAATCACATGCCTCCTCTACAAGTTCCTTCCTCCTTTTTTCTCTGCACTTTTCCCCCCGGAGCGTGCTTGTAATCCAGTCATGAAAAGGCTACAGAATGAGCTGCTGCTGTGGGCTCATTTCGAGGGCACTAGCACTTCATGAACCTCCATCCATCTCTATCCAACAGCGTTACGCCACCTTTAATAACTCCACAGTGTTATTATCGGCGCGGAGACTCAAAAGCTCCTCGTAAATACTGGCTTTATATCACCTTGACAGGGAGGAATTTGCTCCAAGGGTTTTTGTTTAACAGCTCTTAAAAGTTCCACCTTTTTTTTCCACCAGGAGAATCCATGTTTGAAGCTTGGAATAAATTGGGATAAAATAGAAAAATGCATGACCAAATATGGATAAGACAGCGGGTGAAAGGGAGTGACTTGAACAATGACAATCTAGATAAAGTATCGCAGTAAAACTTGATCCGATCTGAAACCAAACACCGATTTCATGAGCTCTTAAACAGTCTAAAAACAAATATAAAACACTAAACCTAAACTGATCTGACATCTTTTTGAGGGGCATTCAAAATTAAATGTATGTGTGCGTAATCTCTTTAAATGTAAGATTAAAGGTGTTGTATCTGTCTTTAAAACGTTGAAAATCAAGTCGTTTTAACTTTAAACACGCAGCAGTTCACAGGTATTGCTCACTTACCTAATGCCTTCCGAGTATTTTAATTACTCATCACGATGTGTTGGCACCGTGACGATAAAGGTAGCAAAGAGTAACATGCTAGCGCCGCACTCTGAGACGGTGGCGGCGCGCGTCGGTCTCATTTTAACCCGAAAAGATGCCAATATATCTGTGCTGGGGCAAAACAGATTATTACATGAGCAAAATCCAGTACAGGAAGTGCAATGTCACCGTGGAATGAATAAAAACAAGCAGGTGGCGGACCCCCAAACACAAAAACGACATAATGCACCTTTACATTAAGCCATTGTCGCACCCAAGGAAAAGGTCAAACATAATCTGTCCAACATGATATGATGAGGGATTGCACATAACAGATAACGCATCGCTTTCCACGTGTGACATAGGTCAGTATAGGCTCGTTATGGCGTCATGGCGGCATCATTCTCCGCCCCTCCTGAGGTCATCACATATGGACACGTGCTCCGGCTGTCCACACTTCGCCTCGTCTGTCTCCTTTCACGGGGGAACTTGCCACGGGACCACCACTACTTGCAACATCGCACAAGCAGATAATCTTAATGCACAATCATCCATCATCTGTGCCGGAGCGGCCGGGGAGGGAGCGCCGGGATTTGGAGAATAAATGCGTAATGATCTACAGGGCATGTGATGAAGAGGCTGCCTGTCAACACCAGCAGGTAAAACAGCCTTCACTAGAAACAATGGCACGTCTGTGTGAGCCTAGCAACCAGCCATAACATTATGACCACTGACAGCTGAAAGGAACGCCACATAACTGGGATGTTAATGGTAAACGGTCACATTTATGAAGCACTTTTCCACATTTAAGGAAAGGTATTAGGCACAAAGTCAATCTTTTGTGAATAAATAGTTGTGTTGACAGCGTGCAGTGGCCAATACAAAAAAGAAAGTACTTAGATGAATCGATTATGATGGTCATGCTATAAGAGAGTTGTTTGACCGAGTTTGACCGATCCACAAGGAAATATAATTGAAAATGAAATGTTGGACATCCGTGCAGTGCAGTTAAAGCAACAGTATGTAACTTTTAGCTGGCGGCTGTATGATTCAATGGAACTAGACAGTTAAAGCCATACTTCTGGACATTCTCCATGGCGCTAGATAAGTTTGGTCGGTGGAGATGGAAGCTCGCAGTTTCAGTGTAATGAAAACAACCCAAAATAATAAAAAGCTTTATTTTATTCTAGTTTTTGGGATAAAATGTTTAGTGGTGGGGCTTTAATCAAAAATGTGTTGATAAAGCTACTTATTATTTGATTTGAATTCAACATCTCATCTTCCGCAGGGGATTACAAAGACTTGGCAGGTGGTTATAATGTTTTGCTCTCGGGTCTACATCTCCAGAGCACACACGTTTAACTTTGACGGATGAGCTCGGGGCCCTGGACTGGCAGCTCTGATGTGGCTGAGGGGCCCCAGGCTGTGGAGCGCCGCTGAGCCAGCTCCCTCTGTCAGGATTAAGGTGTTCACGCGGTGTACAGTAAACCAGCCACAAAAACACACAATCACGAGCACATCTACCGGCACCGTTTAAGGGGCAGAATGGGAAGAAAGAAGAAGATTTTCAAGGAATTGTTTTGAAATGCTTAAATCCACAATTTTAGGTCTGAAAGATTAAATTTAAATATGCACTGTGAACTGAATAATAGGTACCACTTTATAATAACCTTAATTAACCTTAATAAAGCATGAACAAAGACTTAATTTATAATGAACACATACTTTATTACGAATGATACACTACTTAAATAAGAATTAGGATTGGTGTATTAATTAAGCAGTTACTAAGCCTGAATCATTCATTAAAAAACTGGTTCACTGTGAATTAACTTTGTTCATGCTTTATAAGGCGTAAGTGTAGTTATTATAATAAAGTGTTATTCAATAATCTCACCATGAAAAAAAAGCCTGTAGTCTAATTATTGTTAATATTTTTTAATCAGTCAAATGCTTGTTAAGACTGAGGCTTTATAAATGAGCCTTACGGGTGTTTTTCCTTCCCTTTGGTCTCAAACTGCTCATGGTTTTACATCTACAAGACTAAAGACAGCTAACAATTTAACCACTTTTTGTCGTCTTTTGTCCGCCGAAAGAAACTGCCAATTGATCTAAAACCATCACTACAATACGCTGAATATCCTAAATGGGTTGCTCTGCTGTTTGCTCTGCCAGGTTCATAGTCGGGAAATATATTTAAGGAACAAACATGTACTCTTCCAATCAGTGCACAGCTTTGTTTTCATTGGACACAAAGTCAATGTGCTACTTAGAGCTTTAATCAGTGAATTAACATTCAAGCCAGCGCTGCCTCCAGTTCATTTGTTTTGCAAATGGACCTCCAAAGACTGTTTTATTAAGCGCCCGCTGTCTTATTTCGCAGCTCCCCTTCCTCTTCCATTATTGGAGATCAATATGAGGCAGCTGGGGAGTGGACTTGCATGTGTAACAGTGCGCCGTGAAGCGATGGAGATCAAAATGGGCTCTGTGAGGATACAAAAGTGACGCCAAAGAGGCCTGAGTGATGCGTTTGATCAGGGAGGCTTTGCAAAGCTACAAATCATTAGAAAAACAGGTAGAAACGGGAGAGGATTAGTTAAAACGGAGGTTATGAAGTGTCAAAAAGAAGGACCAGAAAAGCTTTTTAAGTTTTAGAGTGGGCCATACTTCATTTTATCATAGAACTTTTCCATCAACTTGTATTTTACTTTACATATGTGGAGCTATGCCGTTAGTAATCTGATTTAATTATCTGTTGTATTTATGCAAATATTTGTCACATGGCTGGAATAAAAATAAACAGCAACTTTACAGACTGACAGAAGCATATTAAAAAATGAAAGCACAAGATTCTTTCTTTCTGAATGAAATCTGCATTAGTGTAAAGATGGATAAGATAGAGTGATCAGAAATGTTCAGTTCAGTTCTTAATCCTCAAGAAAAGGTCTTACAATTACAATGTCTACATACGGCGATCAATTGCATAAATCTAAGTTGCTTTCATGCACCTCAGGAAATGGGAACACTGTTCAGGTACGTGGGGATTGCGCAGAAAGCTGTCGTGCCACATCGAATATGCAAGCGCTGTGTTTCTGAGCATTGTACACGGTGAATATTCATACATGCCCATATACGCACTTATCTGAACAGCGAGGGGGGGGCGTCCAGAGCCTGCTGCATAAACACACGGTTGTGTATCTGCTTAAATACTGTATGTGTGAGTCATGAGGGAGGAACGGGGCAAAGGGTCCTGGTGGGCTCATGAGCAGAAGTGGGCACGGGAAACAGAAATCAACTAAAGTTAGACATGATTTTAGTGACGTAAAAGCTTGTCAACAGTTGTGTCGTATCTAAGTGATCTTTTACTGACTCAAAGGTGCACTATATAACTTTTGTGTCGTGAATACAGTATGTTGTTGTTTTGCCACTGTACGGTATCAAACTGCTCCATCTTGTGGTTAATAAATTACAAATTACGTTTTAAATTACGTGTACTAACATACTTCAGGTGGTGTCGCCTGCTTTTCTTCACCAAGAAAGATGCGTTTAATGGCACACTGGGAAATGTTCCAAGAAAAAGATGAACATCAACATTTGGACCCGCCACCAGAAAATCTATTATTATTCTATTCAACGGGTCAATAAAGTAATATCTATTTATTTACTGATTGATTGATTGTGTGCTGAAACAAATAATGCCAAAAGAATATTTAAAATCAAACAAAAATAAGTATTTGCATTACAAAAAAAGTCAGAAGGGTCTTCCATGATGGGGCAAGAACACACAAGATCCACCCATCCATTGTCTTCTGCCTGCGTTGCACACACACTCAACATCCCACTTGCCTTTAAAACTATTTATTTGGGACATAAATCTCTTGCAATGGAAATGATAGATGGATACATCTATCATTGTATAGATGTATCCATCTATCATGGTTTTTTTTTAAACTTCACAAATACTACTACTAATTTTCATGGACTGGCTTTAAAAATTGGGGAAAATCACCTTTAATGATAGTTTATTTCGTATAAATGAGCCATATGTGCCAGACTTTGGAAGATTTGTACCTGCTACACTCATGTTTTATTGTTGGAATTATAAAAGAAAAACAACGCTAAATTCCAATGCCCATTTGTTTATTTACAAACACATGTAAATAAATCTTGTACTATCCACTTCTGCTCATGAGAGAACCTCCCGTCAGTGTCCTGGGAACATGTAGGCACCTCTAGAACCTGTCCGGGTCTCCAGCTGCCTCGGCCAATCAGACGGAAGACTTCGGCACTCAGGGACCAATCGGTTTTGGGATTGGGAGCGCATTAGAGTGAGTTTAAATTCATGTCAGCGGTGGTGGCCCAGATTACGGGCTGTGGTTAAAGCCAGATGCAGCGAGGCTCTTCTCTACAGTCAGGTACAGTGTGTTCCACAGGAGATCCAATCAAACAATGCAGAGAAATAGGATGTAATGTCCCCATATTTCAAACATTTCAAACTCAATTTCAGTAAGGAATAGGCTCGATACCAATTCTGATACCACAACGATAGCAAAAAATAATAGTAATTGTAATTTTCAGGACCTAATAATATTAATTTCCACCATAGGATCTTCTGATAAAGCTCAAGATCCTTCTGAAACTGGTTAGGAAATACCAGATTTAGCTTTACTTATGAGTTGTTGTTTTTTCAAATACATCAATACTTCAAATGAGTATTAGTATTGATTAATATTAGTATTTGATTTCTATCTTATTTATGAGATATTATTATTTATTATATATTACTTATTTATGCCATAGATTTCCTTTGTTTGTCACCATTCTTTTGCAATGAAACATAATTAGTAAGTAAACAAATACATGAATGATTGTATTTATGCGAAACCAAAGTGTTATCCAGTGTCTCCTTCTCTCTCTCGTGTGGAATAAGGTTAGAAGCAAATATAATTAATGTGCTGGTGAAGAATTGATTGTTGGTTTCCTTTAAACAGTCCTGCTCAGGCCGTGACATACAACTCCATCCGTTGTCAGGAGGATCGCCTCGGGCCCCCAGCTCCCGGTGTGCACACAGCCCTGCACACGTGCGAGTGCGGGCAGATGCCAAACCCGTCACTCAGAATCTCACGAATGACTGATGTAAAAGAAGATGTATAGATTTCCACAGTGTTTCCCAACTGTTTACGAGTATATCGCTCGCCGTTTGTAACCATGGTACTGTATTTTCGTCTTTTAATGATATTTATGCCAATGCTATTCTACAGAAACACTGTTAAGGATGTGAAATGTACTACAAACACTGTTTTATAGACGTAGTCATAGAAATTCAGGAAATGGCAAAGACCTGGACAAACTGGTACTCAACGGACCAATGGAGCTAAACCAGGACTAAACCACGACTGCCGGACCAGAAAAAACAATCTCTGACAAAGACACTAAAGCTGCGTTCGAAAAAAAAAATTTCTTAGTGATTTGGACTTTGGTCTGGTCATGTTCTAGTCCCTGTTTAGTCATGGTTTGGTCCAGATTTGGTCTTCAATTTGATATGTTGGGTGTATGTGTGAACACAGCCTTACAACCTGACTTGAACTGCGGACGTCCTGACCACAAGGGGAACGCACGCCACAGTTTGAGAAGCCCCGTCTTCCAAAATCAGCCTCTCCGTGATTTCCCCTTGCCCACAACCGTCTTATTCTGTGGCTCTCGTGCCGTGGCCTGTGTTTCGCCCAGGGGCCCGCCTGACTCGCGCTGCTCCTTCAGTGTCTCAGTGCTGACCCATCATTCATCACATCACCACTGGACATCACACGCCTCGCTCTCCTCCTTCCCCTCGCTTTCTCTAGTCTCTCCCCCTTTTCTCGAGCACATTTCTCTCCTCCAACCAAGACAGAAAAGTCACTTCCATGTCGTGCCATCCTCGAGATATTATTATGAACTTTTCTGCTGGATTTGAGATATGCAATGTTGAACTATACAGACACATTTAGCGCTTCGAAACAGACCACCTACATTCTAAAGCTTGGTACTGTCCCATTAGCTTCAGTGTATTATAACGCCAAACAAAAACCAGTGCAGCCGACCACAGGACCACACGAAACACCAGAGCCTCATTAGAAAACAATACTAACACCGTAGTACAGATTATTAGCCGAAAAATTAGCATACATGCTAACAACCTCGCAACCACGAAGTAAACATTCCTTCAACGTAAAGTTATGCTGGACAATAATGCGCCACAACACAACAATGGCATTTTCATTTCATTCCATCAAGCGCCACAAAAGCGACATCATTTGTAACTTTAGAAACTGGAGGGGGACGTTATAGTTGCCAACTATGACAAACATGTGCAGAACTACGTAGCTTAAAAAACTTCAAAATGATTGTTTTTGTTTTGGTGCCTCATTAAAATGAATCAGCACCAGACTGTTGGCACAGCTGTTTGAAACACATCACTTCTGGAAGAGCTTATTGCTACTGGACCGACATCAACAAGGCAATGCAGACTGTGTTCGACGCCACCATCCCATTCGGTTCCGGAACAATGTATATGGGCCTCAAAACCCCCACCATGGACATAATGGATGGATACCTTTGGAACATACTTCTGGAGCTAGGAAAAAGGCCATCACATAAAAATGGATGACACAAACCGCTCTGACGATTAAGGACGTCCAAACAACGGGAAAAAAAGAAACTATTGCATAAAATCCTTTTCATATTAGCATTTCCGTTTTATTTGTGATGGATTTGTCAATGATCCATCGAATAAAGCACATACTGTAACTCAAGTATCACTAAACTCAAGTCATTGGTTAGTATGTTTCGTCCATGTTCATAAGAAATGTAAATTTACCAAACACATTTTATATTCAGTGTGCACAATATCATAAATGTATCGTCAGAACTCTCTCATTTTCTGTCTCCGTCTCTCCAAAAACAAAACCCAAACTGACTTCTACTTCTTGTCCTCCGTGACACAAAATCTCCATGTCGCCGGCAGAAAAACACACTGCCAAAACAGAACGATTTCTGCTCATCGTTGGCTTATGAACCAACTGACATTTACGCACTGAATTATTAAGCCGTACTCCAGACCAAGCGTGACTCAGGCGCTTCTGGGCCACGGGCAAACATTTTGAACTTTTAATTCGTACATTATCCAGTGAACTACCTGCGTGGTCTGTTGAGCGTGCCCCGGCCGAACCGCTAAAACTGCAGCGGAAACGCCCCAGACCGACGGTTGAAAACCTGTCTAATGCCTCACCGCGCCGTTGATGGGGCTTCTGTGGCTAAACCAGTCATAAATAATTTCTCCTCTCGTGGCCTACAAGAATAAGTTATTCAAACTCAAATACAAGTCGTATGTGTGTAGCAAAATGCATAAATCATACTCCGCCATGACCCTGCTCCACTGAACATCTACACGCTCATATTCTCTTAAAGGTGCACTACAAGAACTTTTCTTCTGGAAAGGCTCGGCTGTGCTTGTCTCTATGGAGATTTTAACGCTTTGCCCCGAATGTCCCACAGAATGTCTTTTTTCTTTTTAAAATGGACAATTTATGTATTTTTATCTATTAACCAATTTATTTGTATTGATTTATTCAGGTATTGTTTAGTTTTAGACTGCATTTTCAGCACATTTAAGTGTCTACGTTCTGTTTATAATTTTTGAAAACCTTTAAATACCTAATGTCAAATTGTGTTTAACAAACTATTTCTTATTTTTTCCCTTTTTTCTTTTACATACAAATGAACACATTACCAATTGTATTTTTATTCATGATTAAAGGCGCACTATGCAACTGTTCTGGTGGACCCGCCCTACCAGCTTGTCTCCATGGAGATGCAACTTTGCTTTGCTTGGAATGCTCCACAGTATGGCATTAAACTTGTTTACTCAGCATCTGTGTCATTACGGCTGTTTTGTTTGCTCCAAAAACCCCTTGTGAGTGAGGGTTTCTTCTCCTCAGATCTGACCTGTCACATGTGACTCTGCCTGCTTGTCTCCGTGGAGATAGATAAGTTTAATGCTATACTGTGGGACATGCTAAACAAAGCAATGGCATCTACCATGGAATATACATAATGCACCTTTAATGTGCAATGTCTGCCCATTACAAAAGGAAACTACAAAAAATAAATAGATAATGAATAATAATTAGTGAATAATAAACTAATTAGCAGGATTAATTGTTGGAGAGGTGAAAAGAGTCATTGCAATTTGACTCAATGAGCACCTCCACGGTCCTCTCTAAACGTGTAAATGTCTGAATCGCGGCGCTGCAGTGGATCACGGGACACGTCCAAACTAAAGCCTGTGGAGTTGGCGAGTGGTGATCCTCATGCGCGGCCTAACCCTCCATCATGTCACTCCCAGCAGGATTAAAGCGCTAAAGCCCCTCACTCTGCATTAGCCACTTTGGACGGCCCAGCACTGACGGCTACAGAGCTGCACTTTGAAACACACAAGGAAACACTGTGGAAATCTGCTGTCAATCACTAGTGCTCGGCCACAATACAAATGGGAAAAGATAGATTCATGTGTTTTAATCTGTGTGCCAATAATGTCAATAGTGTAAATGAATCTATGAGCCCAGGTTTGACACCAAAAATAGGAACAAGGGGGAAAAAAAGAATAATAATTAGGTTTGGTCAAATGTTCTTGATGCTGTGCACACTCTGCACCCGTTCACATTCACATGCTCTCACATTCATTCATCAGAGTACACAAGCGCTGGAGGAAAGATTAAGTGCCTTGCCTAAGGACAGGACAGCCGCATGAACCAGCCGATGTGGGAATAATACCAACAACCAAATCTTAGTTAACAGACTTGTCGCATGCAGAGCGCTGTCTTAAAGATCTTAAAACAACAAAAAAGAAAATATAATTGACTATAACCTAACAAACAAAAATGTTATTGCCTTATCACATATTTCTGTGGTTTTAGTGCTTCAAACTCAACCGCCCCTTCACCAGTGGCACTCACCTTCCGATCATAGTCGAGTGCTGCTGCACAGCAGCCTCTAGGAGGCGCTCTAGGATGGTCCATTCCCCCATGGCTGTGGATGTGAGGCAGCCTGCGGGCGCTGAGAACCTGGGTGTTGTGCTCAGTCTGGGCGGTGTGTCCTCTCCGCTCTGCTCCTGCTCCTGTCCTGAATGCTCCTGAACCCAAAGCTCTTGACCGCTGTGTTCTTGTCCACACTTCTCCTGCTCAGACTCCTCTTGTCCAGTCTGGTCCTGTCTCGGCGGTCTGTGAGCGGCACTCAACGCCCGGGCAGCGCCAGGTGGGACACTGGTGAGGATCCGGTTCAAACAGAGTCCAAAGCGGCGCAAAGCCTTGATTCTCTTGTGCTCGTCTTTCTTCTGGTCCTTCCTGTTCTTCCTCAGACGCTCAGACATATAAAAGAATTGTGGAGGTTCACCGCTGCTTGGATTGGAAAGTGGATTCTTATCGGTTTGCTCCTCTGTCTCCCTGGTGCTGGCTCACGTGAGGTTCTCCTTGACACCTCTGCTCCTGGCTATATCCCTCGCTGCACGTGAGTCTATTTACCTCTGGACAGCTGGTCCTCGCTTCTTTCACACCTGAACCACCCTCCAGCACCCGAGTCACAGCTCTGGAGAAAACACAAACAGTTTGTGCAAATCCATGCTCCTCTATTGTCTTCTCACAACCTCTTCTATTCACAGCATTCAGGTCCGTAATTTCATGTGAGCATCAGCCACTAATGATATGCACTTTTCTTTCTTAATCTTCATGTTGCCCTTTTATTTCTTTGTGCAAAAAAAAAAAAAAATCCCTGTCAAAATCCCCTCTCTCCAATGCACTGTTGCTTCTGGCTTGCTTCAGTCTTCCTCCTCCTCCTCCTCCTCCTCCTCTACCACAAGAGCCGCTCGCTACTCAAAAAAACCCCCAATCGTTCCAACAATGACAGGTCTCGCTTGGACGATCTCACCACGTTTGGCCAGAACCAGCTCTCCTCCTCTCCTCTCCTCCCTTCATACTGTGCTGCTCCTCTCCTTCCTCGTGCGTTTGACCCACCTGCCCGTGCGGATTCCCTGTGCGCGGGTGAAGGCAGTGGCCAGACCGAGCGTGTGTCTCCAGGATTAGAGAAAGGAATCATCTCCCCATGCAGCGCTCCTCCCCCCCGTCTCTCTCCTTCCTCTCTCCCTCTCTCTCTCTCTATCCATCAGTGTTTATCCTCTGCTTCCTCCTCCGCCTCCTGCCGCTGAGCTCCACAACCACACACCGTTTTTCATTATTTGTGATTTCGATCATCTACACAAAACAGACCCATTCACAGCCATCGTAGACAGTGTGTTAGACCGATTTCCTCTTCATTTAGTCGTGGCTAAGCCTGAATCCTTCTTAATAAGACTTTGTTCATGCTTTATTCAGACTAAATGATAAGTGTAATTATTATAAAGTGGTACCTATTTGGCACATTATCTGGTAAAACGACATAATAAATGCATATGTAATGAGCATTTATAACTATTTATTAATCATTGGCAAAAAAAATAACAATAACTAATAATTGACTAAATAAACATTACCTTATCATTGACAGAAAAAATAAACATTAACAATTCACTGACAAAAAAATAAACATTAACTAATAATTGACAAAAAAGAAACTAATATATTATGTCTAATAATCATTATATATGGTTAGGGTAAGTTAATGTTAATGATTTGTTTGTTTTTTGTCAATGACTAGTAAATGATTATTAAACATATTAATGCTTTGTAGATATGTGAGCATTAATGTTTAGTTGCTTTTTTGTTCATTATTAGTCAATGATTATATTAAACACTTCGTCAATAAAAAGTGAATGATTAAAAAACATTTCAGAATCAGAATCAGAAAAGGTTTATTGCCATTTTCAGTGAATAAGTTTCACAGGCTGGAACTTGCTTTGGTGATTCGGTGCAACATACAACATACGACAATAATAAAATCAAATAAGGCACGCATTAAAGAAAAACAATTTCAATTTACTAATAAAATAAAAATAGATATGTACACTAAATTTACAGGTGTAGTGCAGAATGTGCAATGAGTGATTGGTTAAATTGTAGTTAAAGTGACAGGTGTGACAGGTGACCAACGGCAGAAGAAACTGTTCTTGTGGTGGGAGGTTCTGGTCCGGATGGACTGCCTGAGGGGAGTGGCTCAAATAGTCCGTGTCCAGGGTGAGAAGGGTCAGCTGTGATCCGACCTGCTGGTCCCAGAGCCCTGGAGACGTACAGGTCCTGCAGAGATGGAAGTCTGCAGCCGATCACCTTCTCAGCAGACGATGCGCTGTAGTCTCTGTTTGTCCCTGGCTGTGGCTCCAGCGTACCACACGGTGATGGAGGAGGTGAGGATGGACTCGATGATGGCCGTGTAGAACTGCACCATCATCAGGAAGTGCATCCTCTGCTGGTCCTTGTTGATGAGGGAGCTGATGGTGGGCTCCCACTAGAGGTCCTGGGTGATGGTGGTGCCTTTTATAAATGGTTAGAATGTATGGCTTATTATAAAGTGTATTCAATGATCTTATTCTTTTATATGCATTTAAATAAAACATGTTTTACATTTTGGTGGTAAACCTTGTAAAATGTCAAAAAGTATCTAATATGAATACAAACTATATGAAGCTGTGAAGGCATAATCAGACATTCCAGACTATATTTTCACTAAGCTCTGATTTGTATGCCAATAGAGTCATGTAAATGTACATATAGACAGGCTAATTCTCAGCTATTGTGAATGAAGATGTGAACTCTTATTCCCGAATTAGCATTTCCTTTCGTTCATTCTGGTCAATAACTTCTCCAGTGAAGCGTATGACACAAATATCAATATTCAAGTCAGTGGTTCAAACCTCCGAGCTCTCTGCAAATTTATAGAAAATGTCTAATATTGAGTCGAGCGTACGGTATTATTCAGTCTGCACTGTTGCGTTAGACAATTACACTTGCAGAGCCTTCACACATCACAGGACTCTACTTCGGACTGTGCCCTTCCTGATCGTGATCCTACTGTTGGACTCTGTTGCCCCTCAGGATAAATAATAAAATTAAAGTTATTTGATTTAATTGTTTTTTTGCTACATGTGCAAATGCAAAGGTTTGGATTATTCAAGAACAGAAGAATTTTGGAATATAACAAAGATTATTTAATCTTTTGTTTGTCTGAAAAGGTGCGTGCAAAGTTTCTCATTTCTCGCATTTTTGGTAGAATGTCGCTTTTTGATGACATCACAGAGGTGCAGGCGTTCTGTTGTCGAACTCGGGCACTACTTCCTGTAAGTTTCACCTTTTATTTGTCAAATTTTCTTCACAAATTACAACTTGACTGATGGAAAAACTGATCATTATTCACCACAGGGACAAGCTCACCAAACGACGTCATAATTACTAAAACTGTCATATGGACTTTAAAATGGGTTCCTCCCATTGAGCTAAATGTAAACAAACAAGGGCAATAGATAGTTAATAGTTTGAGAAGCTTTTTAAACAATGAAAATCAATAAAAGTCATTAAACTCATCAATATAATAAAAAACACATCGGAAAAACATGCATTCCTACTGTGAGCGGAGTCGCCTCTCCACAGATCTGACTTGTGACTTGGCCTGGTGACTTGCCCCCCCCCCCCCCCCCCGCTCGTCCCCCCCGACGTTCCCATCCTGCAGATAGCCAAGTATAACGCCATGCAGTCTCCGTAATATTCTAGGTAAAACAATAACAGTTCCACGAAAAAAAAAAACGAGCTGCCGTCAGAGCCACGGCAGTAAAGTTACATAATGCACCTTTAACTCTGGCCTCATTGAGCTGTGTATGTACAAGCAGACAGTTGTAGTGAACCCAAACATAAGCATCGCGCGGCGGTGACAGTGACCAGGCCCAGGGGAAGTGTTCAGCGACAGGAGGGATGAGCGAGTGCGCCGAGAATTACATTAACAACAGCAACAATCACTGTCTTTTATCCAGACGGACTTTCTCTCGTTCCAGCACGGCAAGATTTGCTTTTACGTATCGTTCCGTTTCATTTAAAACTCTATTGAAATGAGGAAAACCCACAAGGGATTCAAGTCACCGGTTCATATCAGAAATGAATTAAAGACCCTATTTGCAATGTGTAGTTCAGTGCATTAACGTAATAAAACATTTAGAAGGCATTATGATATTGTGGTTTCCAGATTACGTCAGTCAATTCTATGTAAGGATTAAAAGAGATGTGGGACTGGTAAAATAAATAAAGAAATACATGTTTTTTTCCAATAATATAGCATATATATGGTGTGATGTAACGAGATCACCAATATAAATCATAATTTATCACATTTCCTTTTGGGCTAAGTCTCAAAACACAAGGTAATACTGAAAATCGTTCTTCTTTTCTAACAATATATATTTTTATGATTATTATTTTCTTTTTCTTTTCAAAAACTGTGAACATTGTGCACAAATAAAGAGAGAAAAAGCACTGAAAAATGACTGAATGATGCACTGAAATGATGCTTCCGCGCTTCGGTCGCAAAATGTATCATGACTAAGCTGTTTGCAAAGTAAAAATACACAACCACAACAGTAGAAACAAAAAAAAATGTCTTATTTGGCCCATAAACAGGCAAAACTGAAGTGAAAAGATGAGTGCAGAGGATTCTTGCAATTAAACTAAAACCACAAATGCGTCGTCTTCTGCATTATTCACACACTGTCTCTGTTGTAATTCGTTTTCTCATTTCTGGGTCTGAATATTTCTGTGATTTGTGTGAGGCCAAGGAACCGTCACTGAACTCTCTTTCTCTCTGCAGCAGCAGCAGCAAACCACATTGTGCCGATTGTGGGCAAAAGTGGACGTTTATTAGAGCAGCTTATGTGATATTCTATAACGGCACTGAATTAATATGGCCAAAAATATATGTTATTGCAAAGAAATCAAGTCTACAGGAACTAGGAACTAAACGAGGCCTACAACTGGACTGAACAAACGGCCCCAAACCCATGACAAAACCATTAAAAAACAGGAATGCCAATAGACATTTTAAACAGTGCTCGAGGAACTAAGCCTAAACCAACTCTTTAAGCAATAAAATCTAACTCCGAAATCAGCACGGAAATATCCCACGCCCCCCGATTACACCTCATGAGACGCCCCCCCGGCAGCGCCCGCCGTGTTCGCGATGCGCGCCGATCCATTTCTCCCCCGATTGTACGTAATCACAAAAAACCACACACGGTAATCCTGCCCCGGCCTGTGCCAGCACAATCTGGCAGCTCCGAGTCGCACACGTGAAGGGAGAAAGGAGGAGGAAGGCCACAGATACAAATAAATAAATAAAAAAAAAAAAACAGGGACTTGGCCTCAATCCTCCGCCCGCTGGCACAACCCCACAGGACGAGTTTAACAGAGCTGCTCCCTAAACACTTTGGCTAGAAACCAGTCAATGGGGGATAAAATGATATGAACATAAAGTATTACAATTGTTGAGTGGAAGCTTCCTTTTTTGCAACGCCAGTGGTTCCAAAAACTGTGGCCTTTGCTGAATTTGGAGTCGGTTTAATCCCACTGTGTGTCCTGCTTTGGGTTAGTCCTTATTTACAACCCGTACAGAATAGGGATGTCACGATTTCCAATGTTAGCGTGACGATTATTGTGAGGAGAAGCGTCGCGATTTATCGATTATTCGCGCTTATTAACGGCAAGACCAAACCAGACAATAAAAGTCAAAGATGTTTGCCCACCGTTTCCGCAGTACGTGAGCCACTTTATGCAATCAAACGCTCTGAATGATCAATTTGACATAAAAAGCAAGACATAAATTTAGGTTTACTTTTTGGAGAAAAGGCTGAGCAGAAAGATTCATTTTGCTTCTAAAATCGTCACTTTTCTTTTAATTGAACAAAAAATACCCAATTTAGTTTTAGATTATATTATATTATATATTTATTATTATATTGATTGAATAAAAATATATATATATGCACGTTCTTCTAAAAATGTCATGATTATAATGTTGTAATCTTTACGATTATATTGTGACCTAAATAATCATGATTATCGATTAATCTAATAACCTTGACATCCCTTGTACAGGAATGATTTAGTCCTATTTTTAACCTAGTTTAGCCCGGCCTGGAACAGTACAGTTTGAGACCTGGTTTGGTACTCAGGTCAGGAGTTTGAGAGTTAATTGTCAACAGGTTTTAGGTGTATGATCTGACGAGCCAAAGTGAACCAGTTCTGCTTTCTTACTGCTTAATCAACGTTTTAATATGTGTTCTTTATCAGTAAAAATCAGTCTTTTCTTCCTGGGACAAAGATCAGCAATGGTCAATACTTCCTGTGTCTGAAATGTCTGAATATTTACAGTACAGTTTGATTACCAGATTAAAAGTTATTCTTCATTCCTTTCCCAACCAAAGCAAATCATATTTCCAATAATAGTCGGGCCTGGATATAAAGGATATAAACGATATAAACGATAGACTCTATAAAATGCCCTTCATGACACAGCCCATTTCTTTTCCCCCAAACTTGGGTCTAGTTTGGGGGAAGAGGCCGCGACCTCTTCCGGACATTAAGGAAAGGTCAGATTTACCAGGATCATATTTTGCATCGAAAAGCGAGACGAGGGTTCGAGACAGTGGAAAGGTAAAAGATGAACTCTGATTTAGATAAGATGATGATGTGTTTGGGCAAAAGGCCAGGAAACCCCCAGGACGAAGAGAAAGTGTGGTCGTCTCTGCTCGCACCAGGGAACCAAAGGCAATTATAGTTTTAAGCCGGCGGGTTTGGAAATCAATTATCACATGCCAACTTCCCCACGCCCATCTGTCCGCTGTGTTATTCCACGTCAAACACAACGGCCAATTCAATTATGGAGCTCGTGTCTGTTCAAATTGTGCTCAGCTTACAGGACTCGTAAGAACTGTGCCTATTTTGGGGGCTTTGAGTCTTTTAGAGCGCCAAAGAACAGAACAGAACAATGACGTTAAAGTGCCCCCCACAGGTCGGACGACTCATTGAACTAAAATGCAGTTGAGATAAATATATTCAGAATTTAGCAAATTTAAACAAAAATGTTATCACAGAATAGAGCATTTTTTTTAGGTTTAGAATTTCACTTCCTGTTTGTAACTGATGACATCACACTAGGACATTACCCAGCAGACACTGGGCCAAAACTCATCTAATGTCACCGATGACAAATACATAAAAGAATGTGTTGAATTCATGTTTAAAACGTCAAAAAAAGTTGTTTGTGTAAATTATGTCTGGAATGAGTGTCCCTAATGTCAACGTTTTCTCCGGAAATACCTGCTCGATTGGTGTAAAACTGTCATGTATATGTACAACAGGTATAAATACACCAAATAAAGTCAACATTAGACAATTGTAAAAGCCTGTCATACGTCACTTTAAACAGGTTACTGCCCCACATGTGTAAGGGGCACACCATACAACGCATCTTGTACATCTTGTCTTATGTATTGTAATAAAGGATTTTGAATGGCCATCAGTGCCTTTTTTTTTGTATCGTACGTGATCCCGGATTAGAACCGGATCGTGCACATTAAATCCTGTCGGTTCGTCCCTGGAGCAGTCGGTGTTCTTTGTTAAACGACCGCTTTATTTTTAGCTTCTGACCACACGTACCTTCTTCATCCGCAAACCTGGAGATTCTCTGGGGGTCCCCGGGAGTTCTTAAGACTGCAAGGTTTATTTTGATAAGAAATGGCAGATGAATTGTTTATAAGAAGTATTTATTCGGTTAATCGATAAGCGTCACAATATAATAGTAAGAATCCCCAAAAATTATAATCGTGACAGTTTTAGAAGCAAAATTAAGTCATTTTTTTTTACTTCAATCTATTAAAAAAATTGACTTAACTGTAAATAACTTCTGTATCTGGCTGTTTTTGTCCAATTCAACTTTATTTCGTCTTTCAGAAGGTTAAATTTGGTAAAGCCGGTCACAAACTTAAAGAATAGCAGCATGTCAGACCACGGAAACGGAAGAAAATTAAAGATGTCAATGTTGTTCGGTCACAGTCGCAATAATCGTGAATAATCGTTACGTTTCCTCACAATAATCGCAACACTAACATCTGATATGGTGACGTCCCTAACCACAAAGTAATGACATCATTCCTCATAAAACAGTCGCGTGTCAGAAGGATGTTTGGGTCGCCAACATGATCACCGGTAACTAGAAGTCGCCGGGGGAGAAAAACGATATGATAGAAACCACGAAAGGATCAAAAAGGGAGTTTGCAACAGATCCAACCCTCAAACCTTCTTGTTCCGAGGCGGGACTGACACTCTTGGAACAGGAAAACTCACAAAAGAAACAGTTTAACTCACAATGTTTAATCATTCATCACACTGAATGCTTTTTCCATCTTCAGTTTACGTGACTTGAAGCCGGTTGTGGTTTCGAACGGGTCATTAGTACAAACAGTATATACACACTTCCATTTGATGGTTTCGAGTGGTCCGTCTCCTGTGGTCTGAGGCCGAGGATTAGCTGATTTCTCTAAAAGCTCTCTTTTCCACATACTTGACCTTAAGTCTCCGCTTGAACCTATAAACAAGATAAAAGGGATTAGTAAAGCAAACTGGTCAAAACATTAGATCATCTGTCAATATGTCCCAAGATTTATCCACCAGATTTGTAAATAGTGCATTGTGCTGTTTAAATTCAATTGTGAATCTATTGTAAGTGTCAAAAAAAAATAAAAACAAATAAAAATAAAACAGGACAAAATTGGACCTTTCCTGACTTGTTTTAGAATGATCTTGAGCTTTATTTGAAATGGTAAAAGACTACACAGTACCATAAATTACGTTTTCATTGTGGTATTAAAGTTGGCAACATAAAATAAAAGTACTTTATTTAAGTATTGCCCCTATGCCTCAGTATCTAAATAGTGTCATCGTCGCGCTACCAAAACTTTAAAGATTTTGACAACCTTAAATCTCAATCTTTGACGCTTTAGTGTCAAGAACAAAAGGTAGAATTCTGAGGACGAGATGAACACGCTGCTGCTTAATCTGTGCCGTTTCCTTCACCTGTCGCTAACGCTGCGCCCGATCTGTGCCACGTCGGCAACGCTGCGCCCGAACTGTGCCACGTCGGTAACGCTGCGCCCGATCTGTGCCACGTCGGCAACGCTGCGCCCGAACTGTGCCACGTCGGTAACGCCGCGCCTGAACTGTGCCACGTCGGTAACGCCGCGCCTGAACTGTGCCACGTCGGCAACGCCGCGCCTGAACTCTGCCACGTCGGCAACGCCGCGCCTGAACTGTGCCACGTCGGCAACGCCGCGCCTGAACTGTGCCACGTCGGTAACGCTGCGCCTGAACTGTGCCACGTCGGTAACGCTGCGCCTGAACTGTGCCACGTCGGTAACGCCGCGCCTGAACTGTGCCACGTCGGTAACGCTGCGCCTGAACTGTGCCGTCTCCTTCTCGGTGACAGTTACATAATAGTGACCGGGGTCCTTACTTGGCTCTTTCTCTTGGTTCAATCAGGTTCCTCTTCTGCAGACTCTTGAAGCGGTCCTTGAGCACGCTGCCCTCTGGCTGCAAAAAGGTGCGATTACAATTCAGATGAAGCCACGTCACTCAGCGCCAATTCAAAGCACAATTCCCACCCAAATTACAAAATCCTCTTCTTATTACAAAGACTGGTTTAGGTATTAGACAGAATTGCCGAAGATAAGCGCTTTAAAGAGGAGAATTTTCTACGGGCAATTAGATAAAGTCCAACTATGATGATTCTTTTGGGAAAGTGGGTCGCAGAAGTATTAGAGGGATGAAGCTTAGAATAAGACAATGCAGACGGCGGAAGATTAAGCAAACGAACCCAAAGTCATTACAGATAGACGGTGCACTCGGTCCTCGGAGGTCAGATGAAACAAGACATTTTTATAGACTTTGAAACGCACCTTGAGTTGTCGGAGAGAACCGGCCAGCTCGTCACTCAGCTGGAGCTCCAAGTCCTGCGGCTGAAACCTGCGGAGGGGGACAGACGGGCGATATTTTATGGAAAAGAAAAAAAAAGACTACCAATTTATAACTCAATCCTCAACATCTTAAAGCAGAACTAAGTAACTCTGGTGATAGAGCTCCTCCTGCAGGTCTTTTTCTTCCAATTTTTTTCGTCAGTATAATCACATAAAAAAATATTTCACGTTGCCGAGAGAGAGAGAAAAAAAAAAAAAGCCAGGGTTTCTCAGGAGAGTTGTCGGCTAATGTTACATGGCTGGGTTTCCTCTCTGAGACAGCAGGGGGCGACGGTAGACACTTCAAATGCAACAAAAATACTTATTCAAACATAACAAGGACTTACAAAAAACATTCAATAAGGTGAAAATGTTACTTAGTTCTGTTTTAAGGCTGGTTTTAACTGTCTGATTGGTTGATCCACAAAAAGTAAATGGAAAATGTATTAAATTCAGCTTGGAACTGCTTGGAAGTGTCTGAATACGATCCTAATGAGCCTGTTTATTGTCCTAGAAATAACCCTGGACCCTGATTAGCTCTGCGGAAGTTTGCATGGATGTGATTATTAATCCGATTGAGTTTTTCAAATGAAATGCCACAATTTTGTGAAAACTTTAATTTAATATTGCTTTAGAGTAAAATGTGGGGTCTTTTTTTTTAGACGCTCAAATTTCTTTCCAAAGTCCTACATTATTCATTCACGACCTCATATGTAACGATGGTAACCGCTATAAGAACAAGATGAAGCGTGATGTTAGGCTGCCCTAAGAAATGTTTAAATAAATAGTTAGGAGTCTGTTGTATTAAATGAGAAACGCAGACTGCAGTTATCGCCCTTTACAGTGGCAGATCGTGTGCGAAAACTCACTTGAGTCGACCGAGGCGTCTGGGCTGCGCTTTCTGGGCCTCTTGTTTAGCTTTGCGTTGTATCTGTTTCCCCTTCGTTTTGTCGTCTTGTTTTTTGATTGTGGTTTTAATGGTGCGGAGCTGGAAGAGCTGCTGCCGCTTCTCCATGTCCTGTTTTACAGCTAACCGCCGCTGTTCCTGTAAAAGAGGGAGAGAGAGAAGAGTGACGACCACCTCATCACACCGCCAACCTCATCCCACCGCCACCCTCATCCCACCGCCACCCTCATCCCACCGCCACCCTCATCCCACCGCCACCCTCATCCCACCGCCACCCTCATCCCACCGCCAACCTCATCCCACCGCCAACCTCATCCCACCGCCAACCTCATCCCACCGCCAACCCTCATCCCACCGCCAACTCATCACCCACCCGCCAACCTCATCCCACCGCCAACCTCATTCCCACCGCCAACCTCATCACACGCCAAACTCATCACACCGCCAACCTCATCACACCGCCAACCTCATCACACCGCCAACCTCATCACACCGGCCAACCTCATCACACCGCCTCATCACACCGCCAACCTCATCACACCGCCAACCTCATCCCCAAATGAGAGAAAGCGCTGTGACGTTTCATTTTAGTTGCATTTTTACAACTGCGAAAAGGATGAAACTGAACATTTTTAAAAACATAATGAATGTTCTGCATGTCCAAAACAGTCTTACTTATTAAACTAAAAGTCTTAAGAACATGAACTTTGGACTGGGGACTAGGGCTGCAACGATAACTCGAATAGTCATGACTTGAATCATAGTCGTATTTTGATTTGTAATCGTTACCTGGACTACACAGACTCTAATACACACTTTTTTATAAAACAAAAACGGCAGCATTATTAAATAAAAGTGTCAAAAAAAAGAATATGTCATTTCAGATTTGTATCTAGAAGCCTTCAGTTAGTTAAAAAATAAAATGTTAACAGTGCATCGTCATAAACATACAACAAAGTGTCACAAAAAAATAATAATATATATTTTTTTTTTTTTAAAAAGGCAGGATGTTTGACCTTAATGGCACATAATTCTAAGAGGAAAGATTCAAGATGATTCAAATGGGTAAATTCTACATTCACAGTTTAATTATGAACATCTAAGCCAAATATTCCATTGTATTTCCTCTAAAATGAAGCTGTACCTTGACTTTTTCCGCCCTCTCTCGTTTCCTCTGCCTCTCAGTTTTCTTCTGCGCGACTACGATGGCTCCGACCGCCACGTCCTCCTCTTCCTCGCCGTCGAAGTCTGAGGCCAACTCTTCGTCATTGTCCTCATCCTCGACGAGGCCCTGCACCTGCTCCTGAAACACAGTCTCCTGCAGAGAAGAAACACAGTCAAACCGACATAATCATCACGTTACAGATTAGACAAGAGGAGATCCAAACCTCTGTAGCGGCGTCGTTTTTGTCGTACGCCAGTTGCCGTTCGATTTTCTGCTCCTCCTTCTGTTTCACCACTTCTATTTCGTGGGCTTCTTGCAGTAACGACTGGATTCAGACAAAAAAAACATGCACTGATCAGACACAACACTGAGCTAGAACACAAACACATTTTACAATCCATAATCCACACAGTTTACGCCTTTCTAGTATTTTTATCATTTAATTTATGTCCAAAAGGTTCACACACAAAACAGAAAAATGGGCCACGGCCTAATTGTAATGTTCGTAGAAATATATTTACGGATTGAAGAAACTGTCACAATAACTCATTTTGCCACACGATAAATAATGTTTAAATAAGTACAGTATATTTAAAAAGGCATGAGCAACAACAACTGAATAGCAAAAGAAGTAATTTATTAACCCTTTACAGTTAAATCCTATACTACAGAAAATGTCCACAGACTCCCCATTACTGCCAAGAAAAAGTACACACGATAAATAATGTGCACGAAAATATAGATTGATTGGTTTGATAATAACGGTCATCACACGCCGACTGAATGAACCATTTAAGTCTGAAAAAAGTGATGATATTCTTGGAGAAAGTGATATTTTTTGACATGTGCAATTCATTTCATGCTTCTTTTGTGATCACTGTGACATTCCAAGAAAAATAACACTATTACAGTTAATATTGCCTACCCAAATATGTCCTGACTGCTAAATACGGGGGTCTTTTTGGTCTGTGGTCACGGATGACACGATATCAAATTCTTTGTGTTAAAAACAACACAATTTAAGGATTATTCACGATTACTAAATTACCAAGCAGACACGTCTTTAAATGTTCTTTCTCACTGTCGAACACGTTACTATTCTTCAAGGGCGAGACCAGCTTCATGGAACTTTCTGAACAACAAAACAAAGTTAACTTGAAAAATTCCGATGCGATTGAATTGAAGAGATTGAATTGTGACCTGAATAATCACAAACAATCTATTAACAACATCTAATAATCTTGGCAACGTCGCAATAGAACAAAATGGTCCATGTACGCGCTCATGATTACGCGTCAGGGCCGGTCTTACCACTGTGCTACGAAGGAAAAAAAATACTCTGCTTTGTGCCTGAATGATGACATTAACCACGGAGACTCACGCGCGCAGAAAAAGCTTAGACTGACCTGATGTGCAAAGAAGTCTGGGTTATAAGATCCTCCAGGCGCAATGACCTCCACCGCGGGAAGCTCCGAGGGCTTTGCATTCAACTTTTCAGGACGCTAGCAAAATAAAAGCATCGATTAAAAAAAACACAAAAAAAAACCAATGTACATAAGTTGCAAAAGTACAAGTAAACGCCTTACCTTTACACGCTTCTTCTTAGTTTGTTGCAGGTACCATGGATCTGCAGTATCTGTAGCTGGATTCAAATAATTAAACAGAGCGTTAAACAGTGACTTGACAAAAAATAAAAAAGGAAAGAAGACACAAGCCAAATAGATTAAAGAGCTAAAAACAAATGTCAGTGCTACTTTTGGATCCTCTGTTCTTCCTGAGAACGTTCCAAACACACACAAATAGCTCTGCGTCGACCAATTTAGAAAAGAAAACTCGCGGGGCTTTGATGCCATTTTAAAACTATGAAGCTCCTCAAAACGCGTCAACATCCTAGATTTCAGCCTCCTTTAAAAAAATTTTTTTTTTTTTTTTTAAATCATACACGTTTTACATGATCAGCTGTCCGCATCTTCGCCCCGTCCTCGCAGACTTTAAAAACACGCCGCGGTCTCCTCTGTCGTGCTTTGAAACAGCCGATACATCCATGGAAACAGCACGGAGGATCATGATTATTAAAAAAAAAAAAATTAAAAATAAATAAAAAAAAGACACTTTTTCCCACGATGCTAGCTTAGTATTATACGTGTATCCTCAGATCCCAGGACGCCGTTCACACAACAGCCTCCTGAGCTCCTCTTGTATATCTTCACATTCCCGTTGTGGAAATACTGGGAGCGCAAGGATGGGATCATCATGGGACACTTGGTTTGAGCACAAAAGATATCAAAACTGTTGATTATCTTTATTTAGGAGTTCATCAAGTGCATTCAAATAAAGTATAATAAACACAGAGAGGCTACAACAAAGTAAATATCATGTAAACATTGGAACTGCGACTGACGACTGATTTAGTACTCGACTAGTCACCTGTACATATAGTTTTAAAACAGGTATTACACCAAATTAAAGGTTGTAATGTGCAGACCGAAGACGCCTAGAGAAAATGTGCACAAATACAACTTATTTGACTACATTTTGATCTCATAATGCTGCCGTCTTTGTGATGAATCGTCGTTTGGCATTTGTTTTAGGGTCTGTACGGCCCAGATAACCATTACAATGGTCAAAATGCAATTATTTTAATAGTCGAATAGTCACAAGAGATGTCAAGGTTATTTGGTTAATTGATAATCAGGATTACTCGGGTCACAATCTAAGCTTTTGAAACGTCCTGCTTCACAATAACATCTGCAGATACAGTATCGATGTTGTGGGCCGCTGTGTCGACACATTGTGAGCACTTTTGGTAAATGTTTTGTTATTTTGTGCTACAATTTTGCTGTGTTCATGCTATACATTTGACATATTCACTGTTCGCTCAATAAAACGGGTGCATTGCATTTCATTTCATTTGTGCAGGTAATGGTTTAACAAAGAAATATCTGTTGTTAAAATGTGAAAAAATAGCGATATATATTGCAGAATATCGTGTGTTATGTATCGATTATCGCGTGCATCGCTGTATATCCACTCAAAAGTAAATATTACATCTTTTGAATGGATAAAAGTCCATCAAACGTAGCGTATAAAACGGGTTGAAACAATGAAAACGGGCAGCACACGTACTCTCTTGGCCCCAGATGTCGTAGTAGTCTCTGTCGGGGTTGTTGTTGGCCTCCGTTACCGCCCTCTTGGTCGTTCTCGGCGCTCGTCGTCGGTTCAGGAGCAGCTTCTGTCTCCGAGGACCCGCACCCTGGGCTGCTAGGTGCTCGCTGCGCCGGAGTTTCTTTGCGTTGGGCTGCTGATAGGCTAAGACACTAGCACAGACAAAGACTCGCTGGTCAATAATGCACAAATATTTCATACGGTGAGTGCAAAAAAAAAAAAAAAACACCAAAAAGAGAAATAAAGTGGTTTCAATGTGTTTTAAAATCCGCTCACTCTTTTGGCGCCGGGACGAGAGAGTCACGTTTCAGGATGAGGTCTATTCTCAGTGGACGGGGAGATTTGCCTTTTCGTTTCTTTCCCTCCTCCGGCTCTGGGGCTTCATAAAAACAAATATAAACATAAGACTGTTACTGGGAGATAAATCATATAGAATTGCACATCGAGCACAAGTTTAAGTTGAAATGTAAAACACGACAGAAGAGGTCAATGTTGTATTTGCATTCATAAACAAAGCTATCTCAACTTCAGATACGGCAGAGCAGTTCAGGGAGATATGGACCAAACTGGAGACGCCCGATAACAATATCCAACTTAAAAGAACTGTGTGGAAAAATGCCTTTAAAGTGTATTTGATGAGGTGTAAAAACTAGTTTGCAGATGTTTTTTATGATAAATATACCGTATTTTGCGGACTATTAAGCCGCTACTTTTGTCAGATGTTTTGAGCCATGCGGCTTATTTAGAGGCTGCGGCTTTTCTGTGTTTTTTTTCTTTCACCGCTAGGGGCGAACTAACCGGAATTAGAATCAAAACTACAGAAAAGTTAAGCAAAGAAGCAGATGTTGCTTTTTTATTCAGCTAGCAAATAGAACACGGACGACAAATTACCAACTATAAATTATTTTCAAATTCTTGCCGCATCATTATGGAACCCAAACGAAGAAGTTCGTACGAAGCAAGTTTTAAGCTGAAGGCCATCGATCTTGCTAGGAAGCCGCGCGGCTGCACGCAAGCTTAACATCAATGAATGTACGGTGAGACGCTGGAGGGGGACAGCGGGACGAGCTCATGCGATGCCAAAAGTCAAGGAAAGAGTTCTGCGGCCTATACAAAAGGTGCGGCCTATGTATTGTTTTATTATCGTTTTTTTAAAAATAGAGCAAATGCGGCTTATATAGGGGAGCGGCTAAAAGCCCGGAAAATACGGTACTCAATAATCTCATTATTATTATTTGCAAAAGCTTCAAAACACCATTATATTTTGACAATGAGCCCATCTCCAAGAGCAGTATCAATCTCATGTTTACCTTTCTCTTCAGGTTTCTTTGGTTGTCCGATGTCCACAAAAAACAAACTGCCGTCGGGCTTGTCGGCGAGCAGGCCACTGTGGCAGATGAAATGGAGTTATTTATACAAAAACAACACTTTTATTTACAATTCTTAGTTTCTTTATGTAATATTATGTGTATCCTCAGATCCCAGGACACTGTTCACACAACAGCCTCCTGAGCTCCTCTAAGAGATCTTCACATTCCCATCATGGAAATACTTTGAGCGCAAGGATGGGATCATCATGGGACACTTGGACTCGAACACGGAACCTTTGGGTTGTGGGGCGAGAGAGCAACCCCCTATGCCACCGTGCTGCTCATAGATATCAGAACTATTACCAGTAAGTACAAGTACATTAAAATAAGCTACAACAAAGTAAATAACATGTAAACATTAGAACTGCGACTAATTACTGATTTAGTACTCGACTAGTCAGCGATTATTTCACTTGTACAAAGTTTTTAAACTGGTATTAAACCAAATAAAAGGTTGAAATGTGCCAACTGAAGACTCTTAGAGAGAATGTGCATGAATAAAACCTATTTGTTTACATTTTGATCTTACAATGCTGCCGTCTTTGTGATAAATCGTCGTTTGGCATCTGTTTTAGAGTCTGTACGGCCCAGATAACCATTACGATGATCAAAATGCAATTATTTTAATAGTTGTATAGTAATAAAGGGATGTCAAGATGAATCAGTTAATTGATAATCAGGATTATTTAGGTCACAATACAATCGTAAGAACCAAATAATAATAATTGTGAATATTTTAGAAACATTCTAGAAGTATTTTTAGTTCAATCTAGAGTCCAAAAAAATTGACCTTAAAGTAAAAAACTTTTCTTATGGCCGTTGTTGTCAAATTAAATTTTATTTTGTCTTTCAGAAAGTTCTCTGTCACAAACATGTGAAAAAGTAGCATGTCAGACCACGGGAATGAAAGAAAATGGAAGATTTCACTGTTGTTTAGCCTCAATAATCGTGGATAGTCGTTAAAACGTGACGGTTTTTCGCCCCGCTAAATGAATAATATCGTGACGCCACTACTAGCCACGATAATACCGATTAATCTATGCAGCCACGTGAGGAATGGATCGATTATAATGTATGTTCCAGCAGAGGTGCCAAGACCGTTTCTCACACAAGTCAGTGTTTTGGTTCAGGCTCGTTACAGTCGATCGAACTGACATTTCACGTGGAACTAGCGTAAACACGATCACGCGGGTTGACTTAGTAATAAAACTGCAATCCCTTGACCTCATCTTAAAACGAATTCACACTATTTTACACATTTTTTTCTGAGTATGTCCCGACCCTTCCACACTCACCCGGTGGTCCTCTCCTGGTGCCTGATGTCTTCCAGGAACTCCTCTACGTCGTTGATGTCGCTGTGTTTGTTCCAGTTCTTTTTCTTGTTCTTGTTCACGCGTTTCCTCTTGCTGCTGTACAAGTCCGTGGCGTTTGTCGAGGATTTTAAAGTCATAAATCCAGGTTGTGAAGCGGCCACGCGTTTGGGCTTTCGGGGCGCCGCCATGTTGGAAAGGAAAGAGACCCACGCGACCGCTGCTCAAAAACTACGTCACTTATACTAAAGCTAGAAGGACACGTGGAAATCTGTGCGGCGGCCATCTTTTAACTGTAAAAGCATCAAAAGACTAAATTAAAAACAACGTGAAGGGTTTGAAATGAAATTTAAATTCCCCCTAAAACAGTGGCACTGCACTATTATGCAAATTAAACTACGCTTGTGTGATAAAATGACATATGAACACATTCTGTTTAACTCACACGTATTACTGCAAAACTAGATTGTTTTAACTAGTTTTTATTTATCGCTGGTAGAGAATGGACATTAGATAAAGTGCCAAAAGGTCAAATTATCAAATTATTTAAAGGGTCACTATGTAAACTTTCGGTGGGAGTCTTTTTTTATCATTATTATTATTATTATTTTATTCTTATTGTTTTTATTTTTATTTCAAATAAAATGGCTGTAACTGAACAAAAAAGCATACATTTAATGCCATACTGTGCCAAATTCCAGGCAAAGCAATGACGAGCCGTTGCCATAATCTAAAACATCCTCAAAATGTTGCAGGAAGGTGAAACTCGTTCTTCAGTAGAATAATACAGTCAGAACATGGCGAAAAATATATGTGTTCTTTTACACTATGTTGTTGAATCCGTGTGTCCTGCTGGCGCCGCCCACTGGAGAGAGCGTGTAAATGCACACACAGTCTATTTTTATTTTAATGAAAAATAAATTATGGCATTTTAGAAAACATTTTCTGTTTAATTTACCAACTCTATAGGTCAAGTTATACCAAAGAGTGTATATGCAGTCTTCTCTTTTAAAGTACATTTTACAATCATTATTGATGTTTTCATTTTGTTTGTATTTGTGATTTTAATGCATCTTTCTTAATTGTTCTGTAAAGCACTTTGAAGTACACTGCGTACGAATTGTGCTGTGCAAACAAACTTGCCTTGTCCCTGTTGTCACAACAAAACAAACGGCGTTACGTGTATTTTTGCAGTTTATTCACATTTCAAAATACAAGTATACAGTAATACAACAATATTTCTGAGATACTACGGTGTGTTTTGTATTTAACATTTTTGGAGGATTTGTTTTGTGTGTGATTTTGCATTGTTTTGACACAATCTAATGTGAAACGGTCAGATAGATAAAATTTAAGAAAAATGGCAAACCGTGAATAAACAACCGTGTTAGTGATGTGTTTTGTAAATGTGCGGTTTGATAAAGTTGTTATCTCGTTTCTGCATGTGCGTTGGCCCCAAATGCATCATGGGAAGTGTTGCTCCTGCTCCTATGTTCTTTTTTTCTTTTTCCCCTCCCTTCGTTTTAAAGCGAGAACAACGCTTAAGACACTCGAGAATAAATTGTTATTTTGTCATATTTTTCGACTTAATATTTGTCAAAGGTAAGTAACAGCAATTCGATGAAACTTTACTTAACCAAATGGTAAAAAGTAGGTTCGTGGATGGTTAGTGTTTAAAGAGTATTTTTTGTGCAAAAGGAAACGCAGGACGAGCCGTTTTGCGCTGCTCCGGTGCCGCGGACCGAAAAGCGCACGAGAAACGCTCAAATTGGACTCGAAATTGTGCCTATTGCGCGCGGTCATCTGACAAAACGCGATCAATCAAACGGTCCCTGGACATGTCTAGTGTCAACATCCAGAAGTAGTTCCCGCTTTGGTCGAGTCGTTTTCGCGATCTTCGATGTTTTTTATCATGAGTTCGTCGCTTTGCTTTGGCACTTTTTTCCTTCCCGTTTACATTCTTCAGCCACAGCAGCCATCGTCTTTACGCGCGGTGGTTTGCGCGAGCGGGGCAGTCGAGGCGGGCGGTGCACTCGGTTTTCCCTCATAATAGCTCATTCTGCATTAAATATGAAGCCGTGTGCGCCTCCGGGCTGGACGTGTCGCGAAAACGAGCGCACCCGGGGAGGTTGCGCAGAGGGCGGGTCTGGCGCTGCGGGCGTCGCGCTGCGGTTGGTGTTTTGACGCACGGCCTCCCGCCCCCACATCCTGCTTACGAAATATTATTGGACATAAAGAGAGAGGTCTCTCTAGTGACTGGGGGCTTCGGGTGTCACTAATGACAGTTTATTACATAAACTGAGCTCAATCGTTCATCTAAAAAACTTTGTTTCAGCTCCTTGAACACCTCTGTGAGACTTTCTTCAGACTAATGTATTTAAGCCGTGGGGTGTAGTATTTTTGCAATGCCTCACGTAGTTACAAATACATCTTATGAAGGTGGTTTTAAAACAGTCAATTATCTGTAGAATTGTCTTGAGCGTCAAGTCACATCTGCAGTTAATTTAATTCACTTTGACATCAACCTGCCTCGTGATGATGCTTATAAACTACATATTTAAATGCATAATGTTCATTAATACGGGTTTTTCTTTACAAATAAAATAAAAATTTGATGCATAATAAGTTCTGACAATACTCTTTCTGACAGGTGAGTAGTCATGGCCCGTACAAAGCAGACTGCCCGTAAATCCACTGGAGGTAAAGCTCCTCGTAAGCAGCTGGCCACAAAGGCAGCTCGCAAGAGCGCTCCTTCTACTGGAGGAGTCAAGAAGCCCCATCGCTACAGGTGAGAGCTACAACTCCATCCAAACAGACCAGCATCAAACAGACGCGCACATTTACCTGTAATCACCTGTGGCATTCACCTCACTGTCCTCCTCCCTCAGGCCTGGCACTGTGGCTCTTGCGAGATCCGTCCGTTATCAGAAGTCCACTGAGCTGCTGATCCGGAAGCTGCCGTTCCAGCGTCTGGTCAGAGAAATCGCCCAGGACTTCAAGACCGACCTGCGCTTCCAGAGCGCGCCATCGGGCTCTGCAGGTGTGGCATTCACTTCATCTGTCACGTAATTGAGTTATTTACGTTTATAATACTTGTTATGACACTGATGTGGTTCTTCTGCAGGAGGCCAGCGAGCGCCTACCTGGTGGGTCTGTTTGAGGACACCAACCTGTGTGCGATCCACGCCAAGCGTGTGACCATCATGCCCAAAGACATCCAGCTGGCCCGTCGCATCCGCGGAGAGCGCGCTTAAATGCTCCTCATTTCTTTTGCTGTTGTTTCCCTCTGTCCCTCACTCTGAGTAGTTTGGTTTAGGTTTATATTTAGGGTTATATATAAAATGTGTGATCATGTCTCCTTTGGTGCTACAAGTAGCCTTTATCTTAAATATATCCTGTGTTTGTTTGCAATTTTAATTAGTTCACTCAAGGAAAAAAATAATAAAACTCACAAGAATGCTTTAGAGGGTGTTTTTGTTAGTTTTGTGATTTGTTTAGCAACTCAAGTTATGATTAGGATAAAACATCTGCAGACACACACACACTTAGATTGTCTATTGTTGTTGAAGTAGCAATCATTTTGATTTTTACAATTAAGGTGTATTTCTACTGTTCAGTGTATCAAAAAAAAAGAAAGAAAAAAAAAGCTGGTTCTGGTCATCTAAAAAAGTCATTGTTTTCTGATGACACTGCATGAATTAACAGCGGCGTATATGTAGCAAATTTATGTTGATGGTATTTTCATTTTCAGCCTCACTGTGTCCAGGTGATATTACTTTTTGTTCTACTCTCAGGTTAATATGACCTTTTTTTTCTACAGTGTTTGAATTTGTTCTGATTTTTGAGCTAAATATTTGTACTCAATTCATACCGACATAATAAACACGTGAAAAACGACAGCACTATTGTTTCATTTGATCACTAAGCTTTACAGATTCCAACTCACTGGTCCATGAAGTGTTCTTTACCCTTCATTTTAATTTTACAACCAGAATAATCCAACCAAAACATTAGTCCATAGACAGAGGCCACAAAGCACAAAACCTTACTGCACATTCACAAATCACAAAAATAAACGCACTATCATTATTAATGCAACTCTGTCGTGTATTTCTCCATTACAATCTTCTTAAAAGTAACATTAAACTGGAAATTAATCTTTCTTTCTATAGCTAAATAGTTATGTGGTTCTCTGTTGTTTTAGTTATTTATTTTTAAACGTATTTATTGCTACTTTGCTTTGATTGGTTTTATTAAAAATCAAAATTAGCACTTTTTTTATAGACATAATCTTTGTTGTTTTTGTTGTTATTTTGTGGTTGTGTTTGTCTCATAAAAATGCGCCATGCAAACACAGCGGATTTGCATAATTTATCATAGAAAACAACATTATTCACCCCCAGATGTATTACTTTTGTTTCCAGACGCTTTTAAATTCCACTTTTGATTATGTTTCGCCGCTTTATCCAACCAAAACTTGACAAAAACAACCAACAACAACACTATAATTTGAGTGAAGCTGCAAACAATACAACAAAAAGCAAAGCGGCGTGTAATTGTTGCGTTATCGCGTTATTGTTGCGTTATTGTTGCGTTATTGTTGCGTTATTGTTGCGCTACTGTTGCTTTGTGAACACATGATTGACGCGCCGCCATTTTCCCGTTGGACCGCTTCCCATTGTGGATAAAAAAATACAGACAAGCGCAGCCTTTCTCACGACTTCTGCCTACTTTTCCTCAAGGTAAGCCCCCCGGACTGTCTCCCTGTGATTTCAAATAAACTTTCGAGTCTTTTGAGAAACAGCACCGCGTTTTGGCGACAAGCGCGAATCGAAATGTGCGCGTTGGAAGTGTAGAAAGGGCAAAGACGGAGCCGAGTTGTTCAAATGAAGCGTTTCTGAGCGCGTTCGCATGAGTGCAACTGCCGTTTCGGGGGAAAAAATGCGCTTGTTCACTTCGATCCTACGCGGCCATTATTGGACCAAAACTGTTCCTTTTTACACCTATTTGTTTATTAAAATGTCGTCTTCGCGGTGCGGTAGTTCATCGCAGTGGAAGAGGTGCACGTTCTTGTGAAATGTGCATTGTTTTTTTTTTGTGCGCAAAGACTGTCCTCAGCCTGCGTCCTTATCCGCAGCGCGCATCATCCGCCGCCATCGTCAGAGCGGTGGGCGGGGCTCTACGGTGACAGACAAGCCCGCCCGCTGCCTGTCTCTGACCGGTGATTGGCTAAAAAAAACTGTCTATAATAATAAAGTGTGGGTCAGCCAGCCAATCACATCAGCACAACTTGGATATTTCGTATGCGCAATGTTTACGTTCCATTGATCAAGAACTCTATTCTTTGGACCTGTCACAGTTACAAACAAGGAATAAAGTCTAAAGAATAAAGTCTAAAGAATAAAGTCTAAAGAATAAAGTCTAAAGAATAAAGTCTAAAGAATAAAGTCCAAAGAATAAAGAATAAAGAAGAAAGTCCTAAAGAATAAAGAATAAAGTTAAAGAATGAAGTATGTAGTCTAAAGTCTAAAGAATGAAGTCTAAAGAAAGAATGAAGTCTAAAGAAAGAATGAAGTCTAAAGAAAGAATGAAGTCTAAAGAAAAAAGTCTAAAGAATAAAGTCTAAAGTCTGGTGGTAATGTAACACTGTGGACACCAACCGCCATAAAACACCCAAGAAGTATCAACAGCTACTCTGTCAGATTATGTAACATCAGCTTTCCTTTTTGTCTTTTCAACAGCTTTCTTCGTGGACTTTAAAAACAACCATTGGCAATATATTAAGCCTGCCTAACCTTTTGTCCCTGCAGGTGAGTAGCCATGGCCCGTACAAAGCAGACTGCCCGTAAATCCACTGGAGGAAAAGCTCCTCGTAAGCAGCTGGCCACAAAGGCAGCTCGCAAGAGCGCTCCTTCTACTGGAGGAGTCAAGAAGCCCCATCGCTACAGGTGAGAGCTACAACTCCATCCAAACAGACCACAGTTTACCTGTAATCACCTGTTTGGCGATTCACCTCACTGTCCTCCTCCCTCAGGCCTGCCACTGTGGCTCTGCGTGAGATCCGTCGTTATCAGAAAGTCCACTGAGCTTGCTGATCCCGGAAGCTGCCGTTCAGCGTCTGGTCAGACGAAATTCGCCCAGGACTTCAAGCATCTTGACTCAGCTCTCCAAAGATTCGCGCCGCGCATCGAGGGCTCGACAAACAAGGCTGTGCATTCACTTCATCTGTCACGTTAATTGCAGTTATTTACTTTATAATTACTTGTCTATGACACTGATGTGGTCTCTCTGCAGGAGGGCCAGCGAGGCCTACCTGGTGGGTCTGTTTGAGGACACCAACCTGTGTGCGATCCACGCCAAGCGTGTGACCATCATGCCCAAAGACATCCAGCTGGCCCGTCGCATCCGCGGAGAGCGCGCTTAAATGTTTCCTCTTCTACCCAATGTCTTCTTCGTTTTAACTTCCCTTAATTGTTTAATTGTTTCAACTTTGGGTCATTAAAACAATGTGTAAAGAAGAGAGACCTCATGTATCTCATGTGCGTTGTTCACCTGATGTTTTAGAGGAGTTTTAGAGCTTTAGAGTAGATAAGTGGAGCAGAGGTGATGGTGCTTTGTGTCTCTGGTGCTACTCAAACTTACCTCTATCGTTGATTATATTGTGTTCAGTGAGACTGGATTCTGTGCATTCTGTTTCGATTTCTCTGTCAAACTGTTTTGCATCAGTTGGCCAAGATGTATCCAAGGTAATTATTTTAGTTTTGACTAAAAATACTATAAAAAGTGCACAGAATGTGACAATATTCCATTTGGTTTCAAATACATTTCCAGATTTTTATTAATACACTTTATTAAATCAAGCTTCACCTTTTTTATTTTGCGCAATATTTTTCATAGTTTATTTTCAGTATTGGCCTCTCCTTTTAAAATGTTACTGTCAGACTTTTCTCAGGTTTTTTTTGTCTTTTTATGCTTGATTTGACAATGTGTGAACAAGTGTTGTGATATTTTTCAAATGTGTCTGAAATAAATTAATGAACTCTGAATGCGTATTATCCCACACTTCAAAATGCATAAATTAAAGAATAGCTGTAAAGAGTCACTTATACTTCTGAAGATTACCGAATTGGGCTCAAAGACGAGATGGATTTATACTTTGAATGTGATTAATGATTAGTAAACTCTCCCAGCACTTCAGCTTTATCACCACTAGATGGCAGTCAAAGCTCACAGAGCACTCTGCATTGCTGACCGCTCATTGATGGTCATAGACCAGGGCTATTTAATAACATTTTCCCGAGGGCCAAAGCCTCTGGGACAGAGGTACACACCTACAGTAACAATATTTTACGGTCTCAAAAAATATCACGGACAAATTGAGTTAATACAAATAACTACCGACAAATTCGATTTTTTTAAGAAATAACATATCAAATGCTTTACTGACACTGCTTTGCAAAATTGCCCATCCAGAGCTGAACCAGAATTAAATTAGGACTAGACTAATTCAAATCAGGTTTAATCAGGTCTGGATCAGGACTAACCCAGAATCAAACAAGGACTAAACCCAAGACCAAACCAGGTCTAGTGCTAACCCAGAATTAAACCAGTAAACAAGATTTTTTTTTTTTTCAAAGAAATATATTTGGAAGATGGGTTATGGGCCGGATTAACTCGCTTGGCGGGCCTGATTTGGCCCCCGGGCCTTATATTGAATAGCCCTGTCATAGACTCCTGGTCAAATTCAGTTTCAAATATCAAAGCTGTAAGTCTACAGTGTACACACAGTGAACAATAACAATTTATGAGATAAACTTAACCTTCATTAAAGGAGAGACCAATGTGCCTCAGTCTGTAGGTTACTCTTAACTTTCAGATTTCCAAGATTAAAAAGTACAAAGCAACATATTAGATATTACACTTCTATTGGCCTAATATAACAGACATGTCATGAAACAGCTGCTTTAATCCTGTTTCGAATAGGCCGGTGCCAAACACATGATCGCCACATGAGGTAATGTGCATCACAGTTTGTCAGTGGATTAAACGTATTTACAGCATTATCTCTCTTTTTCATACGGGACCATTCTGAAATGGTGGGACATTGTGTGAAAAGGCAAACTAAAACAAAACAGCTGCGTTAAAGGCGTTATCAGGTAAAATACCAAAACGAAAAAGTTCAAAAGATTATTCTAATGATTATTGTATTTCTGCTTTAATATAGGTTATACATTGTTACATTTTGTTTCTGAACTTGGGACTGAGAAATGTAGGAATAGCAATCAATTGTTTCTAAAAAAACAAAGCAAAAACATTGGCCCTCGGCCCCTGTGTCCCGCCGCACGTGCTCCTGTCCTACTTCTCTTCGCCCTAGTCTCCCTCCCCTTTTTGTTGTTGTGTTACTTTTAATGGCAGCCGTGGGGCACATTTACCGCCACTACTGTAGTTGTATGTCTTCAAAATATGTGTTTTATGCTATACCGTGAAAAAAAAAAAAGAACGAGAGAGCGAAAGCAGACTTTAGACTTTATTCTTTAGACTTTATTCTTTTCGACTGTGCCAGAGAGCTTTGAACTTGCTCTGCTACTGACCGGTCATATGACGTTATAAAGCATATTCGTAAAGAATGCGTGGCATTCGATTCCTTTCCGCTGTGATCTCATGGGCTTTGAAGACAATGAAACATAAACACAGTGGTTTATGTTTCATTGAATAAAGTCCAAAGAATGAAGTCTAAAGAATAAAGTCTAAAGTCTGAAGAATAAAGTCTAAAGTCTAAAGTCTAAAGTCTAAGACGTACAACAAAAGTAGGTGGCAACCGCCATTAAAACACCACCAAAGAAAAAGTAGGTGACAGTAAATGCACCTTTTCAGTTGGCTGCCAGCCGCCATTAAAAGTAACACAACAACAACAACAAGCGGCAGAAAGCAGTGTGTGTGTGACAGCCGTGGACCCCAGTGGTAAAAGTGATCCTCGGTGACGAGAAGTAAGTCTTCTTGAAACACCATATTTACCACACTGAAGTGCCAATTCTGCCCTGTCCCAGAGGCTGTGCAGGGGTGTGGATACTGTTTCCATCTCTCAAGGGGGGCGCGAGAAAATGTTTGAGAAGCTCTGACTTAGACAATCAGTTTTTAGTTTTTTTCAAAACAGCTTTCTTTGTGGAATTGAAACCATTGGCAATATATTAAGCCTGCCTAACCTTTTGTCCCTGCAGGTGAGTAGCCATGGCCCGTACAAAGCAGACTGCCCGTAGGTCCACTGGAGGAAAAGCTCCTCGTAAGCAGCTGGCCACAAAGGCAGCTCGCAAGAGCGCTCCTTCTACTGGAGGAATCAAGAAGCCCCATCGCTACAGGTGAGAGCTACAACTCCATCCAAACAGACCACAGTTTACCTGAGGTGAATTTACCTGCATTCACCTCACTGTCCTCCTCCCTCAGGCCTGGCACTGTGGCTCTGCGTGAGATCCGTCGTTATCAGAAGTCCACTGAGCTGCTGATCCGGAAGCTGCCGTTCCAGCGTCTGGTCAGAGAAATCGCCCAGGACTTCAAGATTGACCTGCGCTTCCAGTGCGCCGCCATCGGGGTCTGCAGGTGTGGCATTCACTTCATCTGTCACGTAATTGAGTTATTTACGTTTATAATACTTGTATGACACTGATGTGGTTCGTTCTTCTGCAGGAGGCCAGCGAGGCCTACCTGGTGGGTCTGTTTGAGGACACCAACCTGTGTGCGATCCACGCCAAGCGTGTGACCATCATGCCCAAAGACATCCAGCTGGCCCGTCGCGTCCGCGGAGAGCGCGCTTAAATTGGTGTAATCCCTTATTTGTCCAGGAGTGTTCCATTGTAGAAAAAGATTCAGTTGTTTTCATCTGGACATGTTTTTTTCTAGAAAAACAAGATGTTTCAACTCATCTAAGAGTCATTCTCAATCTGTGGATCAAGTCTGGTAACTCAGATATTTATTCTACTCTGAGTAGGCCCTGCCCACCGGGCGGAACCTCCGGATGACGGCTGTTTACAGTTTCACTTGAGACTACTCTTCTTTGTATCCTAACCCTGTGACGGGCTATCAATATCCTATTGTAAACTGTCACTCCCTAATCACTGATGAGTACCTGATTAGCATCAGAATGCCCAGGGCTTCTCCAGCTCCAGAACTTCAAAACACTATTGTATACGACCAGTAGGTTGAACCTTAAACCTCCATTTCTGTTTGAAGAGGGATTCTCTCTTTTTTTAACGCAAATATTGGCCTCCTTAACTCCTCTTTCAAACCATCTCTTCTCCTGCTTAGAATCTTCACCTCACTGTCCTCAAAGGAGTGGTTTGTGGCTGTAAGATGAAGATGCCTGACGCTTTGTGCCCCCATTACAGGGCTGTTAGGATACGAAGAAGAGTAGTCTCAAGTGACACTGTAAACACTCATCATCAGGCGGTTCCGCCCGGTGGGCAGGGCCTACTACTGAGTTCCCAGACTTGATCCGAAGATTGAGAATAACTCAGTCAGTGTCCAGATGACTATAATTTAATATTTTTCTACAAAGCATGCTTTAATGTTTCCTCTTCTACCCAATGTCTTCTTCGCTTTAACTTCCCTTAATTGTTTAATTGTTTAAACTTTGGGTCATTAGAACAATGTGTAAAGAGAGACCTCATGGATCTCATGTGCGTTGTTCACCTGATGTTTAAGAGAAGTTTTAGAGCTTCAGAGTAGATAAGAAGTGGAGCAGAGGTGATGGTGCTTTGTGTCTCTGGTGCTACTCAAACATACCTTACTTATCAGTTTATTGTCAGTATTGGCTTCTCCTTTTAAAATGTTACTGTCAGACTTTTTCTCAGTTTGACTCATTAAGTTTTTTTTTGTCTTTTTATGCTTGATTTGACAATGTGTGAATAAAAGTTGTGTTATTTTTCAAATGTGTCTGAAATAAATTAATGAACTCTGAATGCGTATTATCCCACATTTCAAAATGCATTCATTAAAGAATAGTTGTAAAGAGTCACTTATACTTGTGAAGATCACCGGATTAGGCTCAAAGACGAGATGGATTATACTTTGAGTGTGATTAATGATTAGTAAACTCTTTGTAGTCCACCCTTGATGTGGGCTACAACCAGCACTTCAGCTTTATCACCACTAGATGGCAGTCAAAGCTCACAGAGGACTCTGCATTACATTGGCCACTCGTTGATGGTCATAGACTCCTGGTCAAATTCAGTTTCAAATATCATAAAGCTATAGTGTACACACAGTGTACAATAACAATTTATGAGATAAACTTAACCTTCATTAATGTAGAGATCAATGTGCCTCAGTCTGTAGGTTACTCTACTCCTGAAGATGTGAGACAGGCTTCTAATCTGTCAATGTTCAAATGTAAGCTAAAAACTGTTTTGTTTGGCTATGCATATGACTCAAATGATTTTCTTTGCACTCTTCTCTTTTATGTCTTACAATATTTTACGGATAGCCTGAAAATGGCACGTTTAAATTTCTTTAAATGAAAAGGTCTTTAGAGAAATTCTTTACAATTCTAAAACTACTGTTTTGTCACAATTACATTTGAACATGTAAAAAATTCCGCTCGACACAATAGCCCATTGTACCGGTGTCCAAGCGCAGCTGCATCGCAGGTGCCTGGGGAGAGGGTTAGAACACGCGCTTAGATTGTCAGTCGGCACTAAGTCCAGGAAGAGCGCACCTACCCTCTGATCAAGAGCGAGTTTTAACACTAACAGTTTTGGTCGAGTTTTGTCCGGGACAATTAGTTTAGCGAAAGCTAAATCTAGGGAGGGGGCAGAGGAGACCGGGTCCGTGGTTAGAGATACAAAAGCGCCACACATAAGGTGGAGGCGTCGACGAGGTCATAAAAGATACATACGCTCTGTACCGAAGTTGTGCAGAGGCAGATAGCACGACGGTCAAACATGGGAAAGATTCAATCTCAAAGCGATCCCGGAGACATATCTTACGCTGGCAATGTCAAATAAATATGGGAAAGAGTGTCTGGAGTGTCTGCCAGTGTGGTCCAATAGACTTGGTTTTCTATCTGGCGGATCACTGAGCACGGACAATATATGTGATCCATGTCAGTAAAATTGTTTTGTGATTTCTATCATGGCTTTGTGATTTTAATGACATTTTTTTTCCTGTTGTGTGAAGCACTTTGAATTGCCTTGTGTACAAACTGTGCTCTAAAAATAAACTTGCCTTGCCTTGCCTTGCCTTTCTCTATTTGTAGAGCACAATTCGTACACAAGGCCAGGCCCATGTCTACAGGGGTGCAAAAGGGGTGCATTGCAACCTCATTTATAAGTGTTTGCACCCTCATTTGAGCACATAAAATAATGGCATTTAATGGAAGATATATTGTCTTTGCACCCCTTTGAAACTCGAATGCACCCACAGTCAGTTCGGTCTGGACCCGTGTTTGCACAAGGCAATTCAAAGTGCCACACAACAAGAAAAAAAAATCCATTAAAATCGCAAAGACATGACAGAAATCTCAAAACCGTTTAAGACATAAAAGTGCAAACAAAATCATTTCAGTCATATGCACGGCTAAACAACTGTTTTTAGCTTTAAAACATTGCCAGAGTAGAAGCCTGTCTCACATCTTCAGGAAGACTGTTCCAGTTTTATGCTGCATAAAACTGAAACGCAGATTCCCCATGTTTAGTCCTGACTCTGGGCACCAGCAGGAGGCCGGTCCCTGAGGTCCTCAGAGTCCAAGATGGTTCATATGGCACTAACATGTCCGAGATGTACTTTGGTGCTAGGCCATGGAGAGGCTTGTACACAAACAGAGCTGCCTTAAAGTCTATTCTCTGAGCTTGAACCAGTGCAGAGACCTGAGCACAGGACTATTGTGATCGTATTTCCTGGTTCTAGTCAGGACCCGAGCAGCAGCGTTCTGGATGTACTGCAGCTGTTTTACAGCTCGTTTGGAGAGGCCAGTGAGCAGGCCGTTACAGTAGTCTAATCTACTGGAGACAAACGCATGGATAAGTCTCTCCAAGTCTGGTTTGGACAATATACTTTTGATTGTGGCAATTGGACGTGGCTGTTGAAGTTCAAGTCTGAGTCCATCATTACCCCCAGATTTCTAACTTGATTTGTAAGTTTTAGAGCGAGATTCTAGAGGTGACTGCTAACACTGACAGAGTGAGTCCACTGATCCATATTCACCTGCCGTCAGTGAAACATAGATCTGAGTGACGTCTTGATATTTGTGGTGAACAGGAGGTTGAACAGAAGGGGTCCCAGGATTGACCCTTGGAGCACCCCACAGGTCAAGGGCATGTGGTCAGAGACACAGTTACCAATTTCAATAAAGTACTTCCTGTCTTCCAGATAGGACTTTAACCAGTTTAGGGCAGTGCCAGTGATGCCCACCCACTCCACTAGTCCCTGTAAGAGGATCTCATGATAGACAGTGTCAAAAGCAGCACTCAGATCTAACAGAATTAAGACTGTGGCTTTGCCCGTGTCAGTGTTCAGGTGGATGTCATTTGTCACCTTTTTGTCACCTTGACAAGAGCAGTCTCAGTGCTGTGATGAGGTCTAAAACCTGACTGGAAAACATCAAATGAGTTGTTTATTAAGAGGAAATCTGCGGCATCAAGACTGCTCTTCTTTAGGAGATTGAAATGATATGTTAATTATCTGAGTGAGTGGTGCTAACAAACTGTTCAGCACAGACTTTAGAAATCTGGAGGTCACACATCGAGGCAGCATGTAGATGAACTCAGGCTGGTGATGATCTCATGGACAGTTTTGTCAGTTACAGATGCAAAGTGAGTCAACTCTAAGTGTGTAGATGGTTTTAGGGTTATTTCTTGCTTTGTAGAATTTATAGCACTTTTAATGCCCTGAACTTTGTCATGAAAGAATGATGCAAAGTCATTACACTTGGATGTGGAAATGAGTTCTAACGGCAGCTGAGCTGGAGGGTTTGTTAATGTGTTTACTGTGGCAAACAGGACACGCGAGTTGTTACTTCAACTCCCAATTATTTCAGAAAAATATCCTTCCCTAGTTCTACATATGAAAACAACTTCTGTCTGTAAATCTCTTTTTGAACCTGGAGCTTTGACCTGCGCCATTTCCGTTCGGCCCGGCGGCCAAATCATCATTTCTCCATGGCGCCTTCTGCTTATTTTGAACCATTTTAGCTTTCATAGGGGCAATGGTGTCGAGAACATTCAAAACACTAGATGTACTGGAGTTCAACAAGTCATTTACATTAGAACATGAGACATTTTCAAAGTTTATCATCTCCATAAACAGTTTTCTTGTGCTGTCATTTATGTGTCTCCTCCGAACAACAGCAGGATCAGCTGGTGGTTTGGGAAAAACAGAAAGGTCAAAGAAGACATAGAAATGATCAGACAGAGCAACATGTCACTTTGTCACTTCTATTGGCCTAATATAACAGACATGTCATGAAACAGCTGCTTTAATCCTGTTTCGAATAGGCCGGTGCCAAACACATGATCGCCACATGAGGTAATGTGCATCACAGTTTGTCAGTGGATTAAACGTATTTACAGCATTATCTCTCTTTTTCATACGGACCATTCTGAAAAGGTGGGACATTGTGTGAAAAGGCAAACTAAAACAAAACAGCTGCGTTAAAAGCGTTATCAGGTAAAATACCAAAACGAAAAAGTTCAAAAGATTTATTCTAATGATTATTGTATTTCTGCTTTAATATAGGTTATACATTGGTACATGGTACATTTTGTTTCTGAATTTGGGACTAGAGAATGTAGCAATCAATTATGTTTCTAAAAAAAAACAAAAAACATTGACCCTAATTCCTCAAACTTGTATCTGTTCAAACCACTATCTAGCAGAAAATCACAAGAATTGAACTGTTGAATGTAAATGCATGGCTTTATTTTATCAAACACAATTAAAAACTTAATGAAACTCAACAAAACACTGACGCTCAGGCCCTGACTAGTACCAAGGAAGTCCAATCACATTAGTCCTGTGCTCAGGTCTCTGCACTGGCTTCAGGCTCAGAGAATAGACTTCAAAGCAGCTCTGCTTGTGTACAAGTCTCTCCATGGCCTAGCACCAAAGTACATCTCGGACATGTTAGAGGCATATGAACCATCTCGGACTCTGAGGACCTCAGGGACCGGCCTCCTGCTGGTGCCAGAGTCAGAACTATTCAGGGACCGGCCTCCTGCTGGTGCCAGAGTCAGAACTATTCAGGGACCGGCCTCCTGCTGGTGCCAAAGTGAGGACTAAACATGGACCGGCCTGCAGCTGGTGCATTGGACTAAACATTTTTATACAGCTAAGATCTGGAACAGTCTTCTTGAAGATGTGAGACAGGCTTCTACTCTAGAAATGTTCAAAGCTGTGCATATGACTGAAATGATTTTCTTTGCACTCTTCTCTTTTGTGTCTTAAACTGTTTTGTGATTTCTGTCTTGTCTTTGTGATTTTAATGTATTTTTCCCTGTAGTGTGAAGCACCTTGAATTGCCTTGCGCCCTTATGTTTAATGGAAATCTAAAAGGAATTGAAGTACAATAAACAAACAAAAATAATTTCTCTGTATGAAGTTTCGCAGTGTCCCAGGTAGTCACGTCTGAATTTACAACCCTCTGGAGACTGGGTGAGTCGAAAGGTGGAAAAATAAAACCTTCGTACACCAACAGAGCCTGTACAGTCAGTCATCCAATATGAAGTATTGTTTCTTCTTCCCAAAGGTCTGGTGGTGCGCTCCATCTGTGCCGGGGGGGATTACAGCCGATCTGTCTGTCTGCTGCTCAAAGTGCTGACCGCAGACCTGCTCCAGATTAACAGGAGTTGCGCAGGACGAGGTTGTTGCTGCTGCTGCTGCTGCTGCTGCATTGTGGGTAAGAAAAAGGGAGGGGTGATTGAATAAGAGAAAGACAATGTACAATGTAGTAGTTACTGTATAGCTCTCTCTGCTGTCACTCTCTAAAAAAGTCCATCCAGGCAAGTATCTGTCAAATATCTTCACACTTCACTTCACTACATAAATGGATCAAGCTGAATCATTACACACAGTACAATTCCTGGATTTTCTTCAACTACTGTCATGCCAATACTTGCTGTAGCATTGCACACCGCATGATGCTACATTCTAGTTCTACAATGTTTTTTTTCATAGTTTTTAATCTGGTTTTTGCCCCCATCTGAGAGTGTGACATCATCACATATTAGAAGCTGAACACCACCAATAACATTCGGAATTGTCTCGCCTTATGTGTTTCTTTTTTTTTTTTTTAATGGCTCCGTGCTGTATTTTATTGTCCATTGATGTAATCTGTGACGCTGTTTGGTTGCTTTTAAATGTGCTAATTAAATAAAGAGGCTCGGCTCGGGGCATCTGGCGCGTAAACTGTCTAATCACCATTCAACTCCAATAGTTCCGTAAAAAAATAAGGCAAAATTTAATGTCCCATATTGGGTAAAAAATGAAACAAACCTTTTATAAACCGCTAAATATCTTGTTGCAATATATGTGTGCGTGCCCGTGGGTGCGTGCGGGTGCGTGCGGGTGCGTATGGGTGCATGTGGGTCTGGTGTGGTGGAGGAGGGACTGGACTGGGAGGTTTGGACCCAGATTAAGGACTGAGGGAGGGAGCACCACAGGAATGACACGTTTATGCTTCATTTTTTGCACGTCTTCTTGACTCAAATATAAAATAAAATATAAATTAGCATGACACACAAACATACCTGCTCACAGTGGGGAAGAATACTTTGAACATGTATTTAGTTACAGAATACTGAATATACCTGAATGAAAGTATATTAATCAGAATACTCAGAATACTTTCATATTCAGTACCATTATATTGCATAGAAAACGCGACATATGATTAAACAGCTTTTTGCTTTTGTTTCGCCATCTGTTCTGCATTTATTCATAAGACAAGAGAACCTTTAGCCTAAATTAGAGAAGGAACAATTGCACACGCACTCACTATACTGTAAGAGCTGCATTTTCTGTTTCCCTCACTAATTCCGTGCAGTTCTGATTTTAGAAATCTAACTGGACTCTGAATACCACCAATTTTGGGTGTGTTTAATGTCTTCGCAATTTACTATTTGATTAATTTAGTCTTAAAAACAAATATAAATGCCTTTCAATATTAATTTCCTGAACATGGACAATACAGACTTTTTAATCAGTGCAATTTATATATTCAAATATTCAAATTCCTTCCTCTAAAAAGTCTAAACTCTGGTCCAAACCTCATACTTGGACTGGCTGTGGGAGCGCTCGATTAAAAATACCCAAGATAATCATTGACGATTACATTTAAGATGCCATAACACATAGGAATGCTGCCCATAACCCCCCCACACACCAGAAAAGACCACGATGCAATGCCGTAAAAGCCCATAGACCTCTTTGTCCTGACAACAACACACTAATGGATAGGATTTTGGCTCATGTTAAAAAACCATGCACACAGACAAACATGTTGACTTCTGCATGTGTTTGTGTGTTTTTGACGTTTAGTGACTTAACGGCGCACCCCTTGACCTCGCCCCGCGTCGGCCCGCGATTGGTCCACGGCTCCGGCATGGAGGATTAGACCCCGTATCCCCACTTTGTCGGCGCTCTCCTCCGGCCTCGCTCCTTTTACCCGCGTCACATGATCCCTTACATCACGGGATTGAGGTCAGGCCTGGATTAGGGCAGGGGCGAGCTACCACCAGAAACAAGTAAAGGGAGAGGAAGAGAGAGAGAGAGAGAGAGAAAGAGAGAGAGAGGAAAAGTGTTTGAGGAGAGATGGAGGGTGAGACAAAGGATGCGAAGGACATGGATGAGAAAGGCCAAAGGTTTCCACTAAAAGGGGATTGAACAATAGAAAGGTCCTGGTGTTACAGTGTGAAAGCTGATGAATGCAGTAAAGTCTGTTTCCAAAGAGACGCGCCGATAAAAAACAATTCTGATCATCAGGCACAAAGTATGAACACTCAAGCAACGATGGACATCTGTCTCTTATTAAGAATATATACGTAAAAAGTGGATTTAAGCCCGGTTGCAGAGATGGGTTGAGTAGACAAATTCGTATTCAAATAAGAGTAAAATGATAATGCTCCAGAGTAAAAAAGTATTGTGGGAAGCTATTAATGGAGTAAAAGTGACTGCATGGACGTGATGTATCATTCAGCTTTGATTTAATTGTACGGACAAAACAGAATCACGCATAAACGTTGTATTTTTAAGGGATAGAAAATTAGAAAAACGATCTGAAAATAAAAAGCAAGAAACACACACATTTAAATGACTCATTGTGGTAAGAGTAAATATAACTTATACTCAAGTAAAAGTACAGATACTTCAGAGAAATTATTACCGTAAAAGTAAAGTAAAAAGTAAGTCAAGTAAATGCACTATACACACCTGCCTGGTTGTAATATTTTTGTAGAAAGTCTAACTCAATATTGTAGTTTTTATCGAATGTATTTTATTGAATGGAATGATTGGCGCCAAATCACAAGTTCCAGAAACTATGCTCAGCCTTACACTTATAACATGCAACCAGTCACTTATTCAGACCATTCATTTATGTATCTGTTTATTTATCATCCGTGAAACCGCAGCGACGTGCAGACTCACAGCCCCAAAACTCCAAACCCGACAGCGTCTTTGTTGAGGCAGGTAAGACCGTAATCACCGTCCACACATTTTCACCAACACTCACCAACTGAGTGATAGTCTCAACGCTCACGGAGAAAAAAGTTTTGACGTGTGGCTCTAAACCTTGACGTGACTTGTTTGGACTTGAACAATGAGATCCTGAGCTGAACTTCCTGTTTTGGCTCAGGTGAATCACAGCATTAAAGACATTGGACACAACACAATGGAAATAACAATTTACACGTATATTTCATCGCACAAATACATCAAATATAAAATGTGAGTTGTAGTGCTTGAACAAAGTGTTTTCTTTTTATTTCAGACTTAGTCATTGTCTATTCAATGCACTATTCTGTAACATATTGACCTGTTTGGCAAAGGTGGGAGATGTAGCAGGTGGTATGTCGAAATACATATATATATTAAAAAAAAAGAACGTCATGTACTGTCTTTTATCAAAATATGTTTTAAACGGCTGCAGAAAGCTGTTTTTAATTTATTTTGTGTGCAATACTTAAACCTCGAGTACACGTTTTGCATTTACAGGTGGGTCTGGAATAACTTCTGGGCGTGTCAAAGTTGAATAAACAATATCATCTCCCATCATACACTGGACTCTTCTGCATCTGTCAGAGCCTGTAAGGAGCAGAACCAATTTGTCATGTTTAATCCTGATACTGGCCAAGGTCCAAAAGGCCCCGAGAAAGATGGACGTAAAAAGTGAGGGAGATAAGAGAAGAGTGACAGTGCGGAGAGGAGGAGGAAGACGGACACGTAAGCCGGTCTAATTCACTTAGCGTAGCGCTGAGGGGGCAGGACGCTAAGAGGATTGAGGACATATTCTAAATTAGATCAACAGGAATAACAAACCCAGAGGTGAGGGTACCGGGACAAGGGGGCGCCGTGGAGAGGTGGCACCGGAGGAGACGCAGCGCAGGGGGTGAAGGAGGGGCCAAGGGTACGTAAGTATCAGTCAGGCCAAACATAAAGGAGTTCTTGTGATTGGAACGGCGTCATACCAAGTTTAAGATCTGGAAATGTGTGGTTTTCCAAGTCACGACAAAACAAAACCAAGCCTGAAACTAACATTTGGATTTAGACCTGGACCAAACTGGACTAAATCAAGACTGAACTGTGTGCAAATGAGGAAAAGATGGAACATTAATACAGTAAATAAAACAAATAATGGAATATATTAAGAGTGCATTATGTAACCTGCTTGTCTGCATAGAATCCGATTGTTTGCCTTGAATATTCCACAGTACGGCATTACATTAATCGATTTCCATAGCGCGGGACCATCCAGGCAAGGCTACAACATCAACAATCAATCAGGGCCATCAACCCGTCAATGGGACTTCGGAGGAGAAGTGGCCTGTATAGTGAACGCTGGCACATCAACACGCCAGACTGACTCGTGCTCGTTAACGTGCACCGTCCCACATGAAATAGAATATACATAAAGCTTTAAAGACAAGACTGAATAACTCCAGAAGAAGACGACGTACACAGCAGTTTGAGACTCCTAATTTCAGTCCGAGAATAGAAAACGTATGCAGACATTCGCGGTTTGCCTCTGCTCCTTCCTTGGACTTTGGACAGATACATAAAAGGCATGTTAGAAGTCAAGAAGAACTCAAATAAAACCAAAAATTATTAGCAGCATTTGTCAAAAAGCTAAAATTTCCGTTTTTGAAGACAAGCCAAAGCCATAATCCCGTCTAAAGTGTTTTAGTCGCAGCACATATGATTAATCTGCAGCTCTGGAGTCTGACTTTTACTATTAGTGATATTAACTAGGTGTTAAGTTGTAATCTGTGTAAAGCCCTTAGTGGAAGTGTGTGCTGAGGTTGACAGAGGCGGCTTCATCCAGGACTACAGCACCTGATCCTGTTACTACAGACTCTTTAGAGCATTAACACGTGAATTATGGATCGTCATTTGATCACAGCCATTTCCAGCTTTGGGTTTAAACCTGTCGATTCGTGCTGTGTAATGTGTCATCATGAGATTATCAGTATTTCATTCAGAAACGCAAAAAGAAATACATCTAAGAAAGACTGACGCGGTAAACTTTCAGGAAATTTGGCTGCGAAAAAAGGAACACGCAATATAACGACATGTTAGTAATCAACGAGTTATTCTCTGCTATTACCAGTTGCGTCCTCCGAACAACACTTGAGAAACCACTTTGGCCAAACAATATAAAGTAGTACTTCTTACTGTAAAATTTGGAAAAATTCAAGGTTTTTTCATGTTGTACCAACGTAATATTAATGTTCCAAGTCTTATTAAAGGTGTGGAGGCTCATCAAAACAATGTCAAATGCAACATTTTGAATCATTCACTTCATTGTCGGGTTGTCTGTGGCGCTCTGCTCCGTATAAATTTCAAAATGTGGCCCTCAGTGAAAAAAGTTTGGACACCCCTGGATTATACGTTTCCTTCGTGTCGAGGTTCTCTCTCTCTCTCATCTTGAATAATCTCTGCGTTGGCTGGTTCATTTGTAATTCTCTTTAATGAAAAAATAAATTAATCTACTTAATCACTGCCACATTCTTGTTAAACATAACATTCTAAGCTTTGTAAACCTAGTTATGTATTCAAATGTTTGTCTGCTGTATAAGATCATCCATGATACTGCTCCTCCACTAAAAAAGTATATTTCTCTGAGCTCTGAAGCATCTCGAGCCACTCGATCGACGAGTGCAGGATCCCTAAAAGCAGAGCTTTATTACGCGTACAAACCATCACACATTTTCTTGCCCGGCAAAAAAATGGCTCCTCTCAAACCAAACTCCCGTAATGTGGACTGATGTGTGTGTATGAGCTTGGGAGAGGCTCAGTGTGATGTTCTGGAAAAGAGTGAAGGATTTAATATGTGAAAAATTATTTTTATGCAGTTGGGAAGACATTTTTTATGATGGACTAGTCATTATATTATCGTTTTACTTTAATATTTTTTAACAGGGACTACACAATAAACTTGAGCTACAACCTGGTAAACTGCATTAAGGTTCATGTATACTGTACACTGTCCCTGTTTTCAAGGGCAGTTTCTTCACCTGGTGATATCTCCTGGCCACTGACATTTTCTGAGTCATTGTTGGAAGGCCTAACGTTTGCTTCATCTACATTGGATTGGGAAGCAGAATTTTCATCATTCAATGAAAAAAAGAAATATTCAGTTGACAATGATATATCTCACCAGGAGGTTTGGTTGTAGTTCTCTCAGCGTTACTTTCTCAGAGGTTCCTGATTTGGATTCCTCTTTTTTCCATCTCGACTATCTCTTCAAGGTTCTAGTCTCAGCATCTCAGCAACACATGTCAACTCATGGGCCTCCTCAGTCTAATTTTCTCTCTCTCTGTCAAATGGTCAATAGTTATAAATAAGTGAAGGAGAACTTCTGCTGTCCTCTATTCTGCATCGGATTCAAGCCTGTTGTGCTTCTCTGTCGTTGAACTCTACTTTGGACTCAAACTCCTGTGATGAGCTCTCAGTCTGTGTCTTGATGTGCGTCGTTCGTGGACGTCTCAGGATCCTTGTATTACTACTAGGTTTTGTCTGCTCTTGGTATTCTTCTGAACTAAATACTTCTGGGCGTACAATCCCCTCGTTCAACAGCTCATCATCACATTTCTGAGGTATGCACAAACTTTGTCAGGTTGTTAAACTGGGACAAGCTGTTGAACTGTTCGCTTCCCAGGTAGCAGGTGTTTTTTTAGTGTAGTAGCAGGCAGTATTAGAATTTCCCACCACAGCGATCTGCGATTGCTGACTCTCTAATGATGGGCATGCCAGAGCACCGATCAGTTTGGGGCTGTGTGCAGACAGTGCTGCGGCGTGCACAGGTAGTAGAAGCCCTGGGACCCTTTTTTTTTTAAAAATAAGTATATATATATTAATCCAGAATTTTGGTGCAGAGCAATTCCTCTAATGAATGATTGTTCATGAGCACCAGTTAATGTGTACTTTCTCTAGCTGAGTGTGAGGCGAAAAGTGCCACTGGAATTGACACGTTTCAAAACCATCAATCCCTTCACAAAGCAAAGTTTCATTCTATCATAATATATATATAATTTGTGATTGTGACCAATGTAAAACAAATAAATACATTGTTTTATGTAAACCACCAAGTTTCCATCCGTACATTGCATCCAGTTTCTTGTATAAATGTGAAACCAGCTCAGGCCCACAGCTGCTGGATGAGACTATGCCAGTACACTACTATGACATTAAAGGAACTTGATATATGGCCTCTAAATGTTGTTTTAAATGTACAAATCTCTGCTGCATTGTGTTAGTTTGAAAATCCTCCATGCTTCATATACCGGTACTTATCCAAGAATGTAAAATATTCCATTGGGTTTTAAAATCACAGTTTTATCGAGACATTATAATTCTCTCTGCGAACTTGCACTCCAAGGTTCAGTGATGCATTAGATTTAATTGTATAAAAGGTAGCATATTTCAACAGATGTGGGACGTTTTGATACAGGGGGTTTGCCTTTTATCGTTCTACCAGCACAAAGTCTAATAAATAGGGTTTTATAGATTATACTTTTCAAACCACATCACTCTCTGATTTCAGTGGTTATGACAAATATTTCTAGCTTGGATGTGAAAGTTACATAGCAGTGGTCATATGAGCAGAGTGGTAAATGTTTAATGAGGTTGTGCGTTTGATTCCTGTGACGGCCAACTACCACCAAGTTTGCATGTACAGCGAGACATTCAATGAAATGACTACTTCCCCTAAACTGAAAGTGCTGAAAAGTGTTATGCTTTAGTCTTGACACTGTCCTATCCCATGCAGACAGCTACTTCAAAAGCAATAGCATATTCTAACAGAGATTAACAAGAGAATGTGTGTTCTGTTGACCCACTGTCAGAAGGAACACTCTCCTCCTGTGGCTAAATGAACAGACTTGTGTTTAAATTGAGCAACTATAAAGTTCACAGTGGATTTATATCTCGTGTTCTCCTTACCTCAGATCACCCACAAAGCTCTCATTATGATAAACCGATCTGTTTGCGCTGTAGCAGAGGACATTTTCTGTAATTTACTGTCCAAAAGAACTTTAAAAGCGTTGACATTAACAGACTGCGCTCTTCATTGCATCAGCAGCTAAAAGCCTCTGAGTGTGGCCAGAACATTTTGTTAGTGTGTTATTGTCTTTGCGGGAGAAAAATATGCACACACCCAGGATAATTTATGAATAAATACGTGTTGTCTTGAATGTATAGTAGGAAGTTTGAGCTATCATCAAATAGCTTAATTATGTTTGTGCATGGTGTTATCAAAAGTCATGTGAGTGCAAAGGTTTGGAGAGTCTGTTTCAGGTTTCAGATTTCCTCTACAAACGTATATTTGTGCAAGCACTGTGCTCCAGCTCTGTGCAGTATTTGCATAATGAAGCCCTTTGTTTATCACAGAACTGCATTCATTACCATTAAACAAGCTTTAAAGTAGATAAAGTGCGAGGACCAAAGTGCAGCAGACAACAATCAAACGCCTGACTCTCATGTGTGGTGCTGTCTGGAGCTTCCTGGTGAGCAGGTATAGCATGTATTTGAGAAGCAGCCGATCTTCCACGGCGACAGGGTATAGGGACTTAATGGCTCCTGATTTACACCTGTAACCAGACTCACAGCCGCGCTCAGATCCAATATCCTGTAATAGGCACCATTTTGAGGATTTTGCTATGACAGAAGTCCCATTTTTCCTCTGAATACCTATATATATATATATATATATATATATATATATATATAATAAGGGATATAAGGGAAAGCTGAACTCATTTTTTGGTAAAGTTGTAGTGCTCAGCTCAGGCATACTTAAGGAATGGTTGAATTCAAACTTTCTGTTGGTTAAATAAACTGTTTTTAAAAGCCCTTTGAGGAGCTGCTGTTGTGATTTTGGGCTCTACAAAAATAATTTGATTTGGAAAATATCTTATTAGTACAGAAGAAAAACAATATAATAGCCTATTACTGCTTCTATCCTGTAGATTGTACCTCTCCTTCTGCTTTTTATCTATAAAACAGCTCATTATTTTAAATGGTGGTATTTGTAGACTTAAAGGAACTCAGTTTTCAGATCGAAGGTCAGCCATCTGCTTGTTTGCATGGAGATGTTATTGCTTTGCCTGAAATGTTCCATCTTATGGCATTTTGGCATCTTATATCTCCATGGGGAACCAATGATAAGCACTATCATTGTGAAAACCAGTTTAAAACCACAGTCCCAAAGAGTGTGATTCTAAAAAGAGCAACAATAGCAGTACAAGATAGCATTATTTACAGTGGTGACAAATAAACGTGATACTTTTGATTTACAGTATAATTCTGTATCTTGTGTTTACGGTGCCCATTCATCGTGACCCACCAGTGTAACGTTATAAATCAGTGGCATTGAGATGATCCTGCTATCAGCCACCAGCCTGTGTTTGAGACTGAAATATCTCCCCCATAAGACTCTCCATAAGTGATGCACTGGAGTTTCCAGGCAGGCGGCCAACCAGCATAACTTCACAATATGAGGCACGCTTACATAACCACAAAGTTAAGCTCAAACTGTATCAAAGGCAAAAACTAAACCCAGAGGGGAGAGAAAATGGAGCCCAAGTTGAACATTTTGCTGCTGAAATGATAGAATTTTAGTTTTACAAGAACCTTGTAAATTCCCAATTCAATTTAATTTATTGAAGGAGAAATCTGACTCCGCGGACGGACAGGCAGACGCGCTTCAATTTACAGATTTACAGACTGTGGAGCTGGACCTACTCAGGGGAGAACCAGTTTTTTCGAGGCAGATGAAGAGCTGTTTATCTGGAGTAGAGACTGTTTCTCCAATTCTCAGGGTGTCAAACAAGACCAAGTTATTAATTTGCAAACCATATAAAACATCAACACAACCTTGAATTTTAACAGACAATTTTAAAAAGAGTAATACTGTTAGCAGCATTAGTAGGTGGAATTTATTATGACACTCGGAAAATGAGGGTCATCTCACTCGAAATGATGCATTAGTTTGAAGGGTTATGAATGTTTTTGGGCACAGGGTCAAGCAGCTGATTATAGTTGTTAAAACGGTCCCCTCCAGATTTCTCTCCCTTTCTAATAAACTGATAAACTTCTGAGAACTGAAGTACATTCTCAGTCAAGTGGAGAAGTTTT
>BJKM01000613.1:280000-317349 GCA_015082035.1 Chaenogobius annularis | reverse complement strand
AGAAGAGATTCCAGTTTGAACAGGAAGCAATGGACAATGAGCGAGGCACTAGGCTAATCAGTATCGCACCACGCCGAAGTCAAGTGGACCAGTTGAGGAGTGCGGGCTCACTCAGATTTATGAGAGAGGAATTATTGGATCCAAAACTGACGATGAGTAAGGTGTCCGGCTAATCAGTTTGAACTGGATAGTCAATGGACCAAGTTGGAGGAGCCGGGGGCTAATCAGCTATTGGACTGGAAGTCATGGACCCAGTGAGAGGGTGCGTGATCAGCTCGAGAGCTAATAGATTGATGAATCAATGGACCAGTGAGGAGGCGGGGCTAATCAGTTGCAGGAAGTCAATTCACTGCAATCAGCTGAGTGAAGGCGGGGCTCAATCAGTTTGAACAGGCAATGCAATGGATTCTACGGTGAGGAAGCGGGGCATAAGTATCATGGTATCGGACCTGTTATCCATTATTAAGATATGCGAGGTATTAGGGGAATGCGCGGATCCCGTTTTAGGATTCCATTTACAGGTTAACATAGAACAAATGTAAAATAGGATCTACTGTTATTTCAAAGTTCATTATCTAAAGTGACCTGATAAAAATTAGAGTCCCTAACACCACAAACCCAAAGGTCAGGTTAAATCCAAGATGAAGGGGGTGAAAAAGCAGCAAGTGAAAGAAACCACTGAATAATGTTATGCAATCGTGAATGTGAAAGCAATGCACGGATTATGGTCTAATTCCAAAAGGACCACACCAAAAACGTCGACAAACATTCTTAACTCTAATAAGGATGTGACGGCTGATAGGCACATACTCATGTTAATTGGCTAACCGAATGCAGAGGAGTTTGGTTTCGAGGTAAAATAGTTACGAAGTACAGTTTCTAGAAAGGATCACAAAAACAACTAAATCTGAAGAGAGTCGCACCAAACTACAAGCTTCAGAGACGACAAAAGAGAGGTACTGGAATTTGGACTTATATCGATTCCGGAGTAAACCATCTTTTCTATCATCAACGAGAATACAATTTTGAATCAATATATAATTTGACTCGTAAGCTATCGAGACTGAAGAACAGGGCGACACGTATGTGCTCGTCTGCTCGAACCTGCAGCTGCTTACAGTCTCACCCATACCCTACCTACCTCTCTCTCTCATCAGGAAGCGGAGGACTATCCAGCGGATGCGTCGCTCTATTCTTCGTCCTGCTCTCTTCTCTCTCCGTTCCTCGGCTCTTTCCTTCCCTCTCACCTCACTCCTTAACGTCACTCTCTATCTACCCTCCCTCTACCTAAGCTCTTGATCCTCACTCTCTCGGGCATCTCGTCGTCCTCACTCTCATCGCCTACAGTCCTCTCACCTCGCTTCACCTCTCTACCTCTCCTCTCTTCTCTCTCATCCTCACTCCTCTCTCCTCTCATCCTCTCTCCTCATCTCTCCTCTCCCTCTCTCTCCTCTTCCCTCTCCTCTCTCTCCTCTCTCCTCTCTCTCTTCCCTCTCCTCCCATTCCTCTCTCCTCTCCTCCTCCTCCTCTCTCTCTCCTCTCCCCTCTCTCCGTCTCCTCCTCTCTCCTCTCTCCTCTCACTCCTCTCTCCTCGCTCCTCTGATTCTCACTCCTTCTCACTCTCATCCTTCTCTCTCCTCCCTCCTCCACTCCTCTCTCCTCCACTCCTCTGTCCTCTTCTCCTCTCTCTCTATCCTCTACTCCTCTCTCCCTCTCTCTCGACCTCTCTTTCCTCTCTCTCTCTCCGTCTCTCCTTCTTCCCTCTCTCCTCTCTCCTCTCTCGCCTCTTACCCTGGGTATGCTTTCTTCTCTCTCCTTCGCTCTCTCTCTCTCCTCTCGCCCTTCTCTCTCCTCGTGGCTCCTCTCAATCTCTCCGGTCCCATATCCCTCTCACCTCACTCCTGGCTATCTCACTCTCTCCCTAATCAACGCGCACATCGCTCTCCTACTTCTCTCGTCTCTTCCTCTCATCCTCTCGTCCCCTCCCCCTCTCCTCTCGGTCCTGCCTCTCCTTGTCTCCTCCTCTCTCTTCAACTTCTTACCCTCTCTACTCTGCGATTCCTCTCTCCTCTCTCCTCTCACTCCTCTAGTGCTCCTCGTCGGGCTCTCCTCTATTCTCACGTCTTCTCCTCTCACTGCACCTCATCCTACTCCTTCTCTCCCTCTCCTCTCTCCTCCTCCTCTCCTCCTGCTTACCTCGTCACTCCTCTTTGCTCTGCTCGCCTTCATCACCCCTCCTCTCTCACTCCTCTCCCTCTCACTTTTACTTCCTCTCTCCCTCTCCCCTCTCCTCTCTTCCTCTCTTCTCAATCTCCTCTTCTCCCTGCAGTCTCTTCTCATCCTTCGTCTCTCCTCTCCCCGTACTCCTGCACTTCCTCTCTCCTCCTCCTCATCCTCCGTCATCTGCCTCTCTCAGTCTCGGCCTCTCTCTCCCTCCTCTCTCCTGCTTCTCCTCTCTCATCTCTCAATCTCCGCTTCGAATCTCACTCTCTCCTCTCCTCAACGTCTTCCTCTAACCCATCTCACTCATCTCCTATCCTCTATCATTCTCTCCATCTCCCCTTCTACTACCTTCTAACCTCTCTCCTCTCTCTCTCTCCTCCCCCTCTTCCCATCTCCCTCTCCCTCTCCCTTTCTGCTCTCTTCTCTTGTCCCCTCTAACTCCGTCCTCTCCCTCTTCCTCTCTCCGTCTCTCCTCTCTCCTCTTGGTGTCCCTCTCTCTCTCCTCTCTCTCTCCTCTCCTCTCCTCCTCTCTCCTCTCTTCCTCTTCTCCTCTCAGTCCTCTCTCCTCTCCCTCTCTCTCTCCTCTCCTCTCTCCTCTCTCTCTCCTCCTCTCTCATCTCTCCTCTCGGCCCTTCTTACACACCTACTCTCCTCTCCTCCTCTCATCCCCTCTCACCTCTCACTTGCGTATCCATCTCGCTTCTTCGGGCATCCATCTGCGTCTTCTCTCGGCTCTCACCTTCTCTCTCCCTCTCTCCCTCTCCCTCTCCCTCTCCTCTCACCTCTCTCTCTCCTCCCTCTCTCCTCATCTCCTCTCTCCTCTCTCTCAACCCTTCTCTTCTCCTCTCCTCTCCATTCTCTCCTCTCCCTTCCTTCTTCTCTCCCTCTCAACTCTCCTTCTCATTCTCTCCCGGTGCTCTCATCTTATCTACACATCTCCCTCCTCCTCTTCTCCTCTCTCATCTCTCTCTCCCTCTCTCACCGCTCTTCTCCTCCCACTCTCTCCTCGTGCATCCCCTCTACCACTCTCCCCTCTCACCACTCACTCTTTCCTCTCCATCAATCCCTCATCCACTTTCATCATATGTTCTCTCACCTCTCGTCGCCCACAGAACCTCTCTCTCTACTCTCTTCTCTCGTTCTACATCTCTTCTCTCTCATATCGTCCTCTCCCCTCTCCCTTCAATAATCAGCCTCGATCTCACCCTCTACAGCACACCACTCTCTCTTCTCCTTCTCCTGTAAAAGGTTCCCATACTCAAACCTACTCCCGTTCTCTCGTCTTCTCTCCCTCTCCTCTCTCCGCTACTCGTCTCTTCCGTCCTCTCTCATCATACCCGCATCTTCTCCTCTCTCTCTCTAGCTCCTCTCTCCTCTCTCTTCTCCCTCGGTCCACTCTCCATCTCCCTCTCTCTTCTCTTCTCCCCTCTCCCCGTTCTCCTCATCCCCTCTCCCCTCTCTCTCTCCTTCTCCTCTCTTCCCTCTCCCCTCTCCCCTTCTACCTTCCTTCTCTCTCCCTACTCACAAGTAATACCCTCTCCCTGACTCTCCTTCCCTCTCCCCCTCCTCTCTCTCTCATCCCTCGCGCTCAATCCCTCCTCTCCCTTTCCCTCTCTCTCCCTCATTCCCCCTCTCCCCTCTCCTCTTATCTCTCCCTCTTCTCCCGACTCCACTCCCTAATCCCTTTCTATCTCCCCTCTCCCTCTCTACATCCTTCTTCCCTCTCCCTTCTTCTCTCGCACTTCACCCTCTCCATACTCCCCTCCTCCTCTCACAATCTACTCCCTCTCCGCTTCTCTCTTTCTCATCCCTCTCCTCTCTCTCTTTCCTCTCTCCTCTCTCTCTCTCTCATCTCTCACTCTCTCGCACTCTCCCTCTCGCCTCTCCATCTTCCCCTCTCCTCGCTTTGACTCTCTCCCTCTCCCCTACTCCACCTCCTCCTCTCTACTTCTCACGCTCTCTGCTACTAATCCGCATCTCACTCTCCCCTCTCCCATCTCTCCCTCTCTTTCTCTCCTTCTCTCCCCTCGTCCACTCTCTTTCCTCTCCTCTCTCATCTCTCCTCATCCCTACTCTGCCTCTCTCATCTCTCTCACCTTCATCCCTCTCCTCATCGTCTATCCTCCTCTCTTTCTCTCTCTCTCTCCTCTCTCCCTCTCGCCCTCTTCACCTCTCTCTTAACTCTCACCCACTACCCCTCTCCCTTCTTCTCTTCTCTCCTCGTCCCTCTTCCCCTCTCGCGACCTGCTTCCTCATCTCCTCTCTCATCTCTCCTCTCCCTCTCCTCTCTCCTTCTTCCTCTCTATCCCTCTCACTCTCGCCCTCTCCCCCTCTCCCCTCTCCATCTCCCGCCTCCCCCTTCTCATCTCGTTCTCATCCCTCTCCCCTCTCCTCTCTCCTCTCTCCTCTCTCTTCCTCTCTCACTTCATCTCCTCTCATAGCTCTCTCATCTATCTCTCTTCCCCTCTCTCCTCTCCATATGTTTCCTCTCGGACCCGTCTTCCTCTCTCCTCTCGTCCCAGCCTCTCACTCTCAACCATCTCCCGCCTCTCCCTTCATCTTCTTCTCCTCCCTACAACTCTCATTCATCCTCTCGCTCCTCTCTCCTCTCTCTCGCCTCTCCTCTCTGTTCCTCTCTTCCTCTCTCTGAGCTGAGGTCTGAGCTGGAGTGCTGAGGGCTGAAGCTGAGGCGAGCTGGAGATGACGTTTGAGCTGGAGGCTGGAGGAGCTGAGGCTGCGCAACGCTGCGAGGCTAGGCCTCGAGCTGAAGGCAGAAAGCTTGAGGCTGGGAGATGAGGCGCTGAGCTTGGAGGAGGGCTGAGGCTGAGCTGAGGGAATGCGAAGCTGAGGCTGGAGCTGAGGCTAGCTGAGGCTTGAGTAGAGTGAGGCTGGACTGCTCTGGAGTGCAGGTTGGCTGAGCTGAGGCCTGAGCTGAGGCTGAAGGCATCGAGGCTGAGTGTGAGGGAGATGAGGCTGAGCTGAGGCTGGAAGAGGCTGGAGGGAACACTCGAAGCAGAGAAGGTATAGATTCTGAAAGAGTAAAGATCAAAAATCCTGATAGGCGTGTGTGAGTGAGGTAATGTTCCTGGCTGGTGATCTGAAGGGCATTGAGCTGAGGCTGGGGCTCATGAGAGTCTGAGGCTGAGAGCTGAGGCTGAAGCTGAGGTTGGAGATGAGGCTGGGCTGAGGCTTGGAGCTGAGGGCTGAAGCTGAGGCTTGGAAGCTGGAGGGCTGAGGCTGGGAGTGAAGGCTGAGGCTAAGCTTGAGGCTGAAGCTGAGGCTGAGGCTGCTGAGCTGAGGCTGGAGCTGAGGCTCGGAGCTGAGGCTGAGGTGAGGCTGGAGATGGAGGCTGAGGCTGAAGCTGATTTGGCTGGGAGCTGAAAGGCTGGAGCTGGAGTGAGGCTGGACTGAGGCGAAATGAGGCTTGGAGTGAGGCTGAGGCTGGAAGCTGAGGCTGGAGCTGGAGGCTGGGAGCTGAGGTGAAGCTGAGGCTGAGGCTGGAGCTGAGGCGAGCTGAGGCTGAAGCTGGGAGTGAGGCTGGAGCTGAGGGCTGGAGCTGAGGCTGAGGCTTGGACTGAGGCTGGAGCTGAGGCTCGAGGCTGAAGGCTGGAGATTGAGGCCTGAGGGCTGAGTGAGGCTGGAGCTGAGGCTGAAGCTGAGGCTGAAGCTGGAGCTGAGGACTGGAGCTGAGGCTGGAAAGTGAGGCTGGAGTGAGGCTGAAGCTGAAGCTGAGGTGAGCTGAGGCTGAGCTGAGGTGCGGCTGGAGATGAGGCTGGGAGGCTGAGGTGGAGCTGAGGCTGAAGCTGAGGCGCTGAGGCTTGGAGCTGAGGGCCTGAAGCTGAGGCTGAGGCTGGAGATGAGGCTGAAGCTGAGGCTGGAGATGAGGCTGGAGCTGAGGCTGGAGCTGAGGCTGAAGCTGAGGCTGAAGCTGAGGCTGAGGCTGGAGCTGAGGCTGAGGCTGAAGCTGAGGCTGAAGCTGAGCTGAAGGCTGGAGCTGAGGCTGGAGCTGAGGCTGGAGCTGGAGGCTGGGAGCTGAAGGCTGGAGGCTGAGGTGAGCCTGGAGATGAGGCTGAGGCTGAAGGCTGAGGCTGGAGCTGAGGCTGGAGCTGGAGCTGAGGCCTGGAGCTGAGGCTGAAGTGAGGCTGGAGCTGAGGCTGAGGCTGGAGCTGGGCCCTGGAGCTGAGGCTGGAGCTGAGGCTGAAGCTGAGGGCTGAGGCTGGAGCTGAGGCTGAAAGGCTGAGGCTGAAGCCTGGAGCTGAGGTCTGGACTGAGGGCTGGAGCTGAGGACTGAGGCTGGAAGGCGAGGCTGGAGCTGAGGTGAGGTCTGAGGCTGGAGAGAGGCGAGGCTGAAGCTGAGGCTGAGCTGAGGCGAGGCTGAAGTGGGCTGAGCTGGAGCTGAGGCTGGAGCTGAGGTGGAGCTGAGGCTGGAGGAGGCTGGAGCTGAGGCTGGCTAGCTGAGTTGAGCTGAGGCTGGCTGGAGATGAGGCTGAGGAGCTGAGGCTGGGCTGAGGGCTGGAGTGGGCTGAGGCTGGAGCTGAGGCTGGACTGAGCGAGCTGAGGCTGAGCTGAGGCTGAGCTGAGCTGAGGCTGAAGCTGAGGTGACGCGAGCTGAGGGCTTGGAGCTGAGGCTGGAGGCTCGAGCTGAGCTGAGGCTGAAGCTGAAGCTGAGGCTGGAGCCTGAGGCTGAGCTGAGGCTGAGGCTGAGGTGGAGCTGAGGCTGGAGCTGAGGCTGAGCTGAGGCTGAGGCTGAGAGCTGAGCTGGGCTGAGGCTGAAGCTGAAGGAGCTGAATAGTGCTGGAGCTGAGGGGCTGAGCGAAGCCGAGCAAGTGAGTGGCTGGAGCTGAGGCTGAGAGCTGAGGCTGAAGCTGAGGCTGGACTGAGGCTGGGGAGCTATGAGGCTGAGGCTGAGCTGAGCTAGGCTGAGGCTGGGCTGAAGCTGAGGCTGGAGCTGAGGCTGGGCTGGAGCTGAGGCTGGAGCTGAGGCTGAAGCTGAGGCTGGAGCTGAGCTGAGGCTGAGCTGAGGCTTTGAGCTGAGGCTGGAGCTGAGGCTGAAGCTGAGGCTTGAGGCTGGAGCTGAGGCTGAAGCTGAGCCTGAGTGGAGCTGAGGGGAGCTGAGGCTGAGCCTGGAGCTGAAAGGCTGGAGCTTGAGGCTGAGAGCTGAGGCTGGAGAGCTGGGCTGAGAGCTGGAGCTGAGGCCGAGGCTGAAGCTGAGGCTGAGCTGAGATGCAGGCTGAGGCTAGAGGAGCTGAGGCTGGAGCTGAGGCCTGAGGCTGAGGAGCTGAGGCTGAGAGCTGGAGCTGAGGCTGGAGTGCTGAGTGCTGGGGAGGCTGAGGCTGGAGCTGGAGCTGAGGCTGGAGCTGAGGCTGAGCTGAGCTGAGCTGAGGCTGAGAGCTGAGGCTGAGGCTGAGGCTGGAGCTAGTTAAGTGAGAGGCTGAGCTGAGGGCTGAGGCTGAGGCTGAAGCTGGGGCTGGAGCTGAGGCTGAGACTGAGGCTGAGGCTGAGAGCTGAGCTAGACTGAGGCTGAGCTGAGGCTGAGGACTGAGGCTGAGCTAGCTGATGAGGCTGCAGCTGGGTAGGCTGAGGCTGCTGAGGCTGAAGCTGAGTAGCTGAAGCTGGCAGCTGGGGAATGAATATGAGGGACTGCCATGAAATTGTACCGCATTCCTCTGTTCTTTAGCTGATGAAAGCATGAAATATTCCTTTCATGGTGATGTCCTCAAAAGGCTGGTTAAACGTGAAGTAAACGTGAGCAGTCGAGACCTGACGAAGGAAAAACAAACGATCTGAAAAACAGAACCTTTAAGAGGAAGAATTACAGCGATACAAACGATAAACGTTTTCTGGATGGTGATGTCTGATACACCTGTCCCTCCTGTTGGTACACACACAACACACATGCACGCACATGCCCCACACTCACAACATTTCACACACGCACACAACACGCACACAACACACTCACACGACACACTGCACCACACTCACACACGCACACACATCATGCACGCACACACACACGCAACACACACACACATGCACGCACAGCACTCACAACTCACACACACGCACAGCACATCACACACACACACACATGCAGCACATGATCACACATGCATCACACACCACACGCACACACACGCACACCACCACACACACACACCACGACACGGCACGCACACTCACACACACACACACACACACACACACACACATGCACACACTCACACACACATGCACTCACACTCACACCACTCGACACCCACATCACGCACATGCCTCACACTCCACACACACACGCACATGCACGCACACTCACACTCACAACGCACCACCCACACACACGCACACACACACACTCACATATGACACTCACACACGCACACACACATGCAGGCACACACACACACACGCACACGCACACACACACACATGCACGCACATGCACTCAGACTCACGCACATGCCCATCACAACAACACACACACATGCAGACGCACATGCACTCACACATGCACACACACACACGCCACACACGCACACACACACACGCACACACATGCACGCACACTCACAACACACACACACGCACACACATGCACGCACACTCACACAGCACATCATCCACTCACATCCACACTCACCACTCACACACACCACAGCACACGCAGGCACCATCACACACTTCACAACACTCACTTCACAAACACATTCACACACTCACACACTCACACACTCTCATCACACACACACATTCACACACTCACAAACACTCACACACACACACACACACACACTCACACACACAATTCACACACTCACACACACTCACACACACTCACCTCTCACACACACACTCTCACAAACACATTCACACACACATTCACACACTCACACACACACACACCACACACACACACACACCCTCACACACACTCTACTCACTAACACATCACACACAATTCAACACCACTCACTACACACACTCACACAACACACACTCAACTCACACACCCACACGCACAGACACAATGCACGCACATCCGACACACAACACACACACACACACACACTCACACTCTCACACACACTCACACTCTCACACACACTCCCACACACTCACACACACTCACACACACTCACACTCTCACACACACTCCCACACACACACAAACACACACAGTGTGCGTCCACTGCAGCTGCCCGACCTGGGGCTCTGCCATGGAGTGAAAGGGTTCTTCAGAACCCAAACGCCTCGACTCGAACGTGAAACCACAAGAGGAACTGTATGTTTTAATTCACTCACAGGTTTGATCCAAGTTCATGTTCAGATTGTTTTGTGAAATGTGAGAAAAATAAATACAAATATAATAAAAACTATAAAGTAAGATCCAAATACGTCACTTTAACAGATGAATTACCATTTCAATTGTACTTTTCAGAGTTTGGGAGAACATACTTGTACTTGACTATTGTGTTGTATTGCGTTGTATGTATTGTGTTGTATTGTATTGTGTTGTGTTGTATTGTGTTGTATGTATTGTATTGTGTTGTATGTATTGTGTTGTATTGTATTGTGTTGTATGTATTGTATACTTTTGTATTGTGTTGTTTGTATTGTGTTGTGTTGTATTATTTTGTATGTATTGTATTGAGTTGTAAGTAGTGTGTTGTATTGTGTTGTATGTATTGTCTTGTATTATGTTGTATGTAGTGTGTTGTATTGTGTTGTATTTATTGTGTTGTATTACATTGTATTGTATGTATTGTGTTGTATTACATTGTATTGTGTTGTATGTGTTGTGTTGTGTTGTATTGTATTGTGCTGTGTTGTATGTATTGTGTTTTATTGTGTTGTATTACATAGTATTGTGTTGTATGTATTGTGTTGTGTTATATGTATTGTGTTGTGTTGTATTGTGTTGTATGTATTGTGTTGTATTACATTGTATTGTGTTGTATTATTTGTATTGTATTGTGTTGTATGTATTGTGCTTTATTGTGTTGTGTTACATAGTATTGTGTTGTATGTATTGTGTTGTGTTATATGTATTGTGTTGTGTTGTATTGTGTTGTATGTATTGTGTTGTATTACATTGCATTGTGTTGTGTTATATGTATTGTGTTGTGTTGTATTGTCTTGTATGTATTGTGTTGTATGTATTGTGTTGTATTACATTGTATTGTGTTGTATGTATTGTGTTGTATTACATTGTATTGTGTTGTATGTATTGTGTTGTATTACATTGTATTGTGTTGTATGTATTGTGTTGTATTACATTGTATTTTGTTGTATGTATTGTGTTGTATTATGTTGTATGTAGTGTGTTGTATTGTGTTGTATTTATTGTGTTGTATTACATTGTATTGTATGTATTGTGTTGTATTACATTGTATTGTGTTGTATGTATTGTGTTGTATTACATTGTTTTGTGTTGTATTACATTGTATTGTGTTGTATTACATTGTATTGTGTTGTATGTATTGTGTTGTATTACATTGTATTGTGTTGTATGTATTGTGTTGTATGCATTGTGTTGTATTACATTATATTGTGTTGTATGTATTGTGTTGTATGTATTGTGTTGTATGTATTGTGTTGTATTACATTATATTGTGTTGTATGTAGTGTGTTGTATTGTGTTGTACAACGTGTGTACATGTTTCTATTGCTCCTCCCACTGAGGTTTACAAGTGACAAAATGACATTATTTCAACGTGTGTGTGTGTGTGTGTGTGTGTGTGTGTTCGTGTTCTTTGCTCTGCTCCTTTCACTTTCTTACATTTTCTGTCCCAGTGAGCTGTCCCGAGGCTCCTCCCCCCACAGTCACATGATCAGCTGTTTCCTGCCAACACACTTCCTGTCCCGCAGGGTGACCAGCTGTCCTCACTCTGCCCCTCACGGAAGAAGAGGATCTGGAGGATGAACCAAATATGGCAGTTTGTTGGTTTCAGTGTTCTGAATACAAGCTCCTCCCACTGTGTACAAGCCCCTCTCACCGTGTGATGACTAATCAACTGAAATGATCAATTCTGACCAATCAGCACGATGATGGCTCTCTCCCTCTGGGCGGAGCTAGGGAAGAACGGGTGGAGATAGAGGGCGGAGCTGGGGGGTTTGGGGAGGAGCTAAAGGGTGGAGCTAAGGTGGAGCTAGAAGGCGGAACTAGAGGGGGCTGGGGAGGAGCTAGAGAGGGGAGCTAGGGCAGAACTAAAGGCCGTAGCTAGAGGGTGGAGCTAGGGGGCGGAGCTAGAGGGGGGGCTGGGGAGGAGCTTGAAGGCGGAGCTAGCACAAGCTAAATGCAAAGCTAAATCTTATAAAGCTAGCTAGAATCAGAATCAGAAAGAGTTTATTGCCATTGTCAATGAACAAACTTCACAAACACAGGAACTTGTCTCGGCCTTAAGGTGCAACATAAAACACTGAGTAATAATAAAACAACATATATTCAGTCACAAAAAGGGCATTTAAGGGACAATTTAAATTACTACTTATAGTATAAAATAAAATAAGATAGGCATTACTATGTAAAAACAAGTACAGTGGAGTGATGAAGAGTGTAGTTTAAAGAAGAACACTAATTCTTTGTGGCGGTACGGTGTTCCCTGGTCGGATGGACCGTGGCCTCACTGCCTGAAGGAGTGGCCTCCTGCCTGAGGGGAGTGCTCCTGCCTGAGGGGAGTGGTTCAAATAGACCATGTCCAGGGTGAGAAGGGTCAGCTGTGATCCGACCTGCTCGTCCCAGAGCCCTGGAGACGTACAGGTCCTGCAGAGATGGAAGTCTGCAGCCGATCACCTTCTCAGCAGAACGCAGTCTCTGTTTGTCCTGGCTGTGCTCAGCAGAGGGCGCTGTAGTCTCTGTTTGTCCCTGGCTGTGGCTCCAGCAGAGGGCGCTGTAGTCTGTTTGTCCCTGGCTGTGGCTTCCAGCAGACTGGTACCACACGGTGATGAGGAGGTGAGGATGGACTCAATGATGGCCGTGTAGAACTGCACCATCATCTGCACCTGGAGCTTGGCTTTCTCAGCTGCCGCAGGAAGTACATCCTCTGCTGGGCCTTCTTGATGAGGGAGCTGATGGAGGGCTCCCACTTGAGGTCCTGGGTGATGGTGGTGCCAGGAAGCGGAAGGAGTCCACGGTGGTGATGGGGGAGTCTGTCATGATGAGGGGGGGCTGGGGGGCTGTGACTTTCCTGAAGTCCACGATTATCTCCACTGTCTTCTGGCGTTGAACTCCAGGTTGTTACCGCTGCACCAGGACACCAGCCGGACCACCTCCCTCCTGTAGACAGACTCATCCCCGTCCGAGATGAGCCCGATGAGGGTGGTGTCGTCCGCAAACTTTGATGAGTTTTACGGAGTCGTGGCTGGAGGTGCAGCAGTTTGTGTTCAGGGAGAAGAGCAGAGGGGAAAGTACACAGCCCTGAGGAGCTCCTGTGCTGATAGTCCGAGTGTCTGAGACATTCTTCCCCAGCCAACTGTATGTCGGCCCATTTTATAACTATGATCTCACTGTATTTACTCTCTCTCCGCCTCTCTTCTCTCTCTACTCTCCCCTCCACCCTCTCTCTCCTCACTACTTCCCCGCCCCTCTCTCTTCACTCCTCCCCCTCCGCCCTCTCTCTCTCTCTCTCTTCTCCTCCCCCTCTCCCTACTCCTCCTCTCACCTCCTCTCTCTCCCCTCCCCCCTCGTCTCTCTCACTCCTGCCCCCCTCCCCCCTCTCTCTCTCTCTCACTCCTCCCCCCCTCCCTCCGCTCCTCCTCCTCTCTCATCTCACTCCTTCCTCCTCCCCTCTCTCTCTCTCTCTCTCTCACTCCTCCCCTCCGCCCTCTCTCTCTCTCACTCCTCCCCCTCCACCCTCTCTTCTCTCTCACTCTCCTCCTCTCTCTCTCTCTCTCACCTCTCTCCCCTCAACCCTCTCTCTCTCTCTCACTCCTCTCTCTCTCTCTCACTCCTCCCCCCTCCACCCTCTCTCTCTCTCTCCACTCTCTCCTCCCTCCTCCCCTCCACCCTCTCTCTCTCTCTCACTCCTCCCTCCTCCGCCTCTCTCTCTCTCTCACTCCTCCCCCTCCCCTCTCTCTCTCTCTCTCACCCTCTCTCTCCCCCCTCCACCCTCTCTCTCTCTCACTCTCCTCCCCCCTCCACCCTCTCTCTCTCTCCTCACTCCTCCCCCTCCACTCCTCTCTCTCCCTCTCCTCCCCCCCTCCCCCCCTCTCCTCTCTCTCTCACTCCTCCCCCCTCCACCCTCTCTCTCTCTCTCTCCCCTCCTCCCCCCCTCCACCCTCTCTCTCTCTCTCTCACTCCTCCTCCTCCCTCCACCCCTCTCTCTCCTCTCTCATCTCTCCTCCCCTCCTCCCCCCTCCGCCCTCTCTCCTCTCTCACTCCTCCCCCTCTCTCCCTCTCCTCTCTCTCTCACTCCTCCCCCCTCCGCCCTCCTCTCTCCTCATCCCTCCCCTCTCTCTCTCTCCTCCCCCTCTACTCCTCTCCCTCCGCCCTCTCTCTCTCTCACTCCTCCCCCCTCCGCCCTCTCTCCCTCTCTCTCTCTCACTCCTCCCCCCTCTCCTCTTCTCATCTCTCTTCATTGGTATGGGCGAGCGAGGGCCGTGGGATTGGCTCCCGCGGGCTCGTTTGGGGGCTCATTATGGAGTGAGAGGAGATAAGCGGAGGAGAGGGGCTGGTAACGACGCTCGTCTGGGGGGTCCTCGTGTTTTTACAGACCACGAGCCTGATAAAAGACAACAGGGTTTAAGTTTAACAACAGCGACGTTTTACACTGTTTTTTCCCCCAAAAAAGGAAAAAAAAGTACATTAAAGTGGGACGCAACAGATAAAAACATATCACTTTTTTACTTATAGTTGGGCATATATTTACTATTTTACATGCATACCTTAGATAGTTTGTGGGCCATGTAGTAGTAATAGTAGTAGTAGTAGTAGTAGTAGTAGTAGTAGTAGTAGTAGTAATCATTAATTGTAGGAGTATCTCACAGGGGTGTCCAAACCTTTACATTCGGGGCCGCATATTTAAACTAGACAAAAGTGGAGGAGAGAGAGAGAGAGAGAGAGAGAGAGAGAGAGGGGGCGAGGGGGATAGAGGGGGGGAGAGAGGGGGGGGAGAGAGAGAGGACAGGGCCCTGCTGAGCTTCCATGAAACTGACGAGATCGGGCTTGGACCACAAAGAATGGCCATATTACAAGTGATGGTTTAGTGGTCTGTGGTCCACGGAGCAGGTGCGTTCACGCGTTCTGTTCCGTTAACGGGGGCCGAAGGACACGCCCTGGACAGGAAGTTCTTTGGTTGAAATTGGTAACTGTGTCTCAGACAGAGATGCCCTGACCTGTGGGGTGCCCCAAGGGTCAATCCTGGGACCCCTTCTGTTCAACCTCTACATGCTGCCGTTAGGTCAGTTGATACGCAGCGAGAATGTGTCCTATCACAATTACGCAGACGACGACACTCAGAATCTATGTTTCCATGACGACAGGTGAATATGGACCAGTGGATTCACTCTGTCACTGCATCCAACAGATCAGTGTGTGGATGCAAAACAACTTTCTCCAGCTGAACTCAGACAAGACTGAAATCATCGTCTTTGGGCCACAGAAACAAAGAGAAAGTGTTAACTGTCACCTCCAGAGTCTCGCTCTAAAACCTACACATCAAGTTAGAAATCTGGGGGTAATAATGGACTCAGATTTGAATTTTAACAGCCACGTCAGATCAATCACATCAGCAGCTTTTTTACCATCTAAAAAACATTGCCAAAATCAAAAAGTATAGTGTCTAAACCAGACCTGGAGAGACTTATCCATGCGTTTTGTCTCTAGTAGATTAGACTACTGTAACGGCCTGCTCACTGGCCTCTCCAAACGAGCTGTAAAACAGCTGCAGTACATCCAGAACGCTGCTGCTCGGGTCCTGACTAGAACCAGGAAGTACGATCACATTAGTCCTGTGCTCAGGTCTCTGCACTGCCCCTGTGGCTCAGAGAATAGACTTCAAAGCAGCTCTGCTTGTATACAAGTCTCTCCATGGCCTAGCACCAAAGTACATCTCGGACATGTTAGTGCCATATGAACCATCTCGGACTCTGAGGACCTCAGGGACCGGCCTCCTGCTGGTGCCAGAGTCAGGACTAAACATGGGGAATCTGCGTTTCAGTTTTATGCAGCTAAAATCTGGAACAGTCTTCCTGAGGATGTGAGACAGGTTCTACTCTGGCAATGTTCAAATCTAAACTAAAAACTGTTTTGTTTGGCTGAAATGACTGAAATGCTTTTCTTCTGCACTCTTCTCTTTTATGTCTTAAACTATTTGACGGAGCCTGAAAATGGCACTTTTAAATTAAGATTTGTGATTTCTGTCTTTGTGATTTTAATGCATTTTTTCCTGTTGTGAAGCACTTTGAATTGCAATGTGGACGAATCGTGCTCTACAAATAAACTGCCTTGACCTTTCCTTCCGTTAACCGGGCCGAAGGACACGTTCTGAGCGGGCCCCTGTGTGCGGACCCTTCAGGACCTGTGCGAGTCTCCTCTCTCCCAACACTATTATTAGAACCGGCTCTTGTCTCCGCTCAGGATCTTTGCCGCGTCCTCCGAGGGCCGTGGGCGGAGTGTGAGCCGGTTGCCGAGGGTAATGGAACTTCATGAATTAAATACGACGACTGAACGTGGCGAGTGCTGCTCCGACCACAGAGGGCGACGGGGGGGAAGCTGCTTCAAATCTGTCTGGACCTCCGGGAGCGACGTCTTCAAAGGGACGTGTGACCTCATCGTGGGGATTGGGACCCTTTTCTTAGCGATTCGTCGTTTCAACACAAAATATCACGTCTTTGGAATGAGAAAAAAAAAAACGTCCTCTGAATGTTGCGTGAAACAGGAACATGAATACGTTTCACGTTCTAGAATTCGATGATGCCATGATCTCATATGGAGGGCGGGGCCTTTACGGCTTTGGAAAGAAATCCGCAAATGAATGGTCATGGTCAAGGATTGGCTCCTCGAAGCTGCTGTGGTCAGTACCCCTCCCGCGCTCAAGAGGGTCACAGAACGGAGCTGTCAACGCATTGAAACGTTTAGCGTCGTCAACAGAACAGAAGTGGCATCATGAGTACGTCTGTAGCATTTCCCAACGTAGAAAAACCGCGAGATCTCCAGCGTCCACATGCGTTACGTCGGCAGAGATGGCGTACCTGGTCAATGTGTGTTTGACGGACACTTCCTCCTCGATCAGAAGGGTCACACAGGGGTTAACGTGTTTCAAGGGCGTGGTCAACCGCACGGATCTGACGCACGTTCACATGACACCATCTCGTGCCTGTTGTCTGATAAAGAAAAGCTCTCTTCAGTGTTTTCTCTGATTAATGCTCCTGTGAAATAAACTAACCTAAACTAACTAACCAAAACATGTCTCCAGCGGGTTAGGGTCAGCCTTCTGGGGCTTGATGCCCAACGAGGACTGGGGGCAGTATGCACGGACCAGCTGGTGTGGCCTGAAGCGAGGCGGCGGGTTAGGGTATGAAGCCAAAGGCAAACGGGCAATCTCTGCATTCTGGCGTCGTGGTGAGAGTCAGGGGCGAGGAATGTGGCCATCGGCCCACCTTTTGCACCACACAGACGGGCACGAGGCGGTTTAGGCACGGCACAGGGGCACACAGTCAAACAGGGCCGCATTGACCCTAACTCTAACGACGCATTGACCCTAACTCTAATATCAGACCGCATTGACCCTAACCTAACTCTAATATCAGACGCATTGACCCTAACCTAACTCTAATCCGGACCGCATTGACCCTAAACCCTAACCTATCTGACCGGCATTGACCCTAACCCTAACTCTAATCTGACCGCATTGACCCTAACCCTAACTCTAATCCGACCGCATTGACCCTAACTCTAATATCAGACCGCATTGACCCTAACCCTAACTCTAATCCGACCGCATTGACCCTAATGTTTGAGGAGGAGACCGGCTCTAGACCGGGATCAATGAAACTAATTCATGTTTCTGGACGATAGAAATGTTTGGGACGTAGAAGTTTCCAGAGTCTTCGGTTTGGCCCGCGACGCTCTTTTACCCACTTTACGCTCAGATCGGACCCAGTTTTGTCACTTCCTGTTTCAGTTTGATTTAGGCCTGATGTGGTCCGAGTCTGAGCCTGGTCCTGGTTTGGTTCCATCCACGTTCAGCCCATCTGGTTGAATCAGCCCTTCACTGCGGAACACGTATGATGGAGCTCAGATATGGACGCAAACAGTTGCCCGAGCGATGTAGTTGCCATGCGATGTGTGCGCAAATGTTTTGTTGGGGGGGGGCATGATAACAGGATATGAGTCACCGCCTCTCCGCACCGCTGCATATTCCGGCCAGGGTACATCTCTTGACTCGGTTTGCCTGCCATCCACGATGTACTCTTTTCGTTAGTATAAGAAAAGTTGGGTATTCGTGCCCACATTAGCACTACATCCTCACCCTTGATGCATCCCTGTGCTCTGGAGCGACGGCATGATGAACGGTGCTTCTGCTTTATTAAAGTGAACAGACAATTTGTACCCATAGGAAATAAAGGTTGCGATCTTTGAACACACAGAGAATATAACAGCCAGAATCTGCCACTCCTCTATAATGGTGGCTGTATATACGAGATAACGACCGTATTCTAGACTCGAGGCCATTGGCCACACCGCCTTCTTAGTCGTTTTGACTCTACCTACTGGGACGCGCGGAATACGAGAAAATCGGAGACCTCAGAAGACGATGTTTAGTAGACAATTGTTTCTATATTGCTTCGAGCTTCCATAGTTAAGAGGTGGGTTCTTGGATAGGAGATAGCTCGGTGGTGCGTATAGATGGCTGCTTGGGTTGTGTGAAAGAATGAGATAGAGATAGTATTTTAATACAAGAGTATGAGATCCTATTTGGTGATACTATATATCTTTTTGTATTAGAACTAATATAAAGTACCACCAAGTAGCTACATTCACTTAAAGGTCATCAGTAGAATATGTAAAGTTTCTGAAAACGAGATGATATATAGTTCACCAAATGTAAAATATATGCTACCTATCTAATAAGCACGTTTTAAATGTAGCAAGATACCTATAATATACTCAAATAATAGGCAGAAATGTGTAAATATAAAACGATCAATGACTATAAGCAGTTCGTTTAGTAACAATATCGATTTAATGATAGATGTAGTGATCATTGTGTGTCAATTAGCTTGTTATAACTACTATAATGAAACTACAATCCCGGATGTTCTCTCTACTCTCGTTTTGCTCGGCAGATCTCTTCTCGTCGCAGAGTGAGATACAAGCCTGGTCGGACCTCGTCCGTTAATTTCGGCACCCTCCAGGTCGCTGGCGGACCCGGTTAACATTAAATAGATGCCTATTCGTAACCTTTCAGATGTGCCTGGGGCTCTTCAGTGTTCAGGGTTTGAAAAGTTAATAAGTAGAACACCGTGTGAAGATCGCTGTGCGCAGTACATGATTGTGGCTCTACGTAAGCTCGTTCCGACCGTGGAATCGTGAATACACACTCTTAAATTACATCATACATGTCTGGAGTTCTCTGTCCGCGAGTCGTCCTTGCAGCATAAAGCTAGAGGCATAGCGTTATTACGAGTCTTTGATCGCTTCTCGAATGCGTGCGGAACTCTATCCTCGCGTTTGTGCGCTCACTGAGCGCCTTGCAAGACAAGACAAAGGTAGAGCGCGGCGAGGCCTCGGGAAACGGGTTCTATATTGCATAACTGTTACTTACAAACTCAGTTCTTATCATGTGTGTAGAGGGCACAGATCATATAGGTCATTGGTTGTTTATGTTCCTCATGTAAATGCCTTCTGTGAATAACAGCTTTGTCACAGTTACACAGTGAGTATTATATTGCGCGCCATACTAAGCAAGATAGACCGACAAAATATCCTTTGTTTGCTCTTGGAATTCAGATGGTTTGAAGCGCTGAGCGACATGACTGAAAGGCGTCAATTGTGTTGGTTCAGTGTTCTTTTTGGCATTAGTAGAAGATTTGATCGTGTCTTTTTGTAAGACGGAATTCTATGTGTTTCGAGTTTCATAACAAAAAAAGCACACATTCGACGATTGACTTCGCACCAAGGATATAGTATAGCTCTCACGAAGGTGGCATTCTTAGGCCGACGAGTTGTTGTAAATATAAATTGTCTATTAGATAGCCGACGCGCGTTGTGTAAGAGCCTGCATACTCCTATGTGATGTTGGTATGCGCTGGCTTGGGCCGTCTGCAGACGGGTAAACATTTTCGTCTCGATGCGGAGTAGGTCGCGTCGACAAACAGGGAAACAGCGTTGGCTCAACATGTGCTAGCTTCGTTGTTGCCCTAGGGTTGCTTGTGACTGTTACGCGTCGTAGTAGTCTAAGCTCGGTAGCGTGGTTTGTATCGGCAGCTGATGTCTAAGTCGCACAGCGGTTTGGCATAGCTCGGTCGGTGTGTTGTTTTCGCGCTGCTTGTGGTCGGGCTGATGCTCGTCTGTGTCGCGCGGTGGCTCGTGAGCTGTTGTGGCTCACTCAGAATAGTTGTGTCGGAATCGTGGATTCTCTCGGCCGCCGCACAGCGTTTTCGGGGGGGGGGGGAAGAGGGAACCGTGAGCCGCTCCCTTGTGAATGTTGAGTGCGGGTGAGAGTAGAGCAATGTGCGGTGCTGCTGCGCGTGAAGTGTTGTGGCACAGTTGTGTGTCAGTGTTTGCGCACGTAGTGTGTGAAGTGTTGTTGCATCGTGTGCTGTGATTGTGCTCAACGTGTGTGTGTGTGTGGCTGTTGGGAATAGTCGCTGTTGTAAGCTAAGGTACCTGTGGCTACAGGTTCGGATACTGTTCAGAGACGCATACACTTGGTAAGGTGCTGACTGTTCAATATTGTGTCTGTATCCGCGGACTACGCGTAAACCTGGTGGAAGTAAGTGTGGGCCTCTGGTCATCTGTCTGAGCTGTGTTGCATGTCCCTCTTGTGTGTCAGTGAGGTCGTTTGACAATACGTGTAGTGTGTTATAGCTTTCCTCACAGTATGTCGTGTGCTGCTGTGCGTGGCGAGATCTCATGTGATGTGTGTGTTGCTTCAAGTTTAAGTTGCTGTTGTGTTGCTTTGCACTCTCATTGTGTAGGAACGCTGGATGCTGCATATTTCAGGGTTGGAGTGATTGCTCAGTGTGTGAGATGTCGTGCTTCCGCAATCACTCGTCGCGCTCTATCGCTGGCACATGTCACTGGACGCTGTGTCTGCTCATCCTGGAGCAGGTCGATCGCTTGCACTCAGTTCATTTCTGGTGAGTTGTACGTGGCATCGATTGATGGGTGGGTGGTGTTATGCTCAACTATTGGGAGGTCGCTGTGTGTTGCCATTAGTTGTTTGTATTTAGTGTGTTTACTCATTGTGTTGTGTGTTGCTACAATTCGGTGAAGTAGTGTATCGACTCATTGTGAGTGTGTTCAGGGGCTCGCACACACATAAAATGTTCCGTCAAAGAACGGTGTGCATGTCAAATACAGGAAGTCTGATGAACGCGGTGGCCTCGATATGACTCGAGAGGGTGTTGCGGCTTTTTGCAGTTTCTATGATCGTTTAGTGTAGAGTGGTTGCATAACAATACATGGTTTCAGGGCCTAGTTTGCACGCATGACCATGATGTTGATATGCTTTGCTCATTGTGAGTGTAGTGTGCATACAACATCACAATTTGTGAGTGTTTGGCTTCATTGTGTGTTTGCTTCATTGTGAGTGGTGTTTGCTCATTGTGGTGGTGTTGCTCGCACATATATTACTCTCGTCAGTGTGTTAGCATTGTCATTAGTTGTGTTAGTTTGCCTATTTTGTCTGTGGTGGGTGTTGCCTGCTGAGTGTTGAATCCGAGCGAGTGTCTTTGACTCAGCAGCCTGTCGTGTGCTGCTCATCACACGGTTTGAGTGCGTGTTGCTCCATCTCGGTCGTAGTGGTGCTCACAAGCTACGCATATTGTGCATGGTCTCGTGTGTTGCCGCTTCAAAATCATTGTGTAGGCTCAGCTGCTGACGCTGAATTGTGTGGAGTGTGTCCGTTGCTCCATTGTTGTGTTGCTCGAATTTTCGAGATCGATGCAGCGGAATATTGGGACGAGTGAAGCGAGGCTTACCTATCGGAGGCCACTGGAGCTTCTCGATCTCTGCTAACCATGAGATAGCGTCTGAATATATGGTTTAAATCAGGCAGTTTTCTCCCCTCACCGCGCTGAGAATGCTAGACCGCTGCACACTGAATCTCTCGCTGGAAGCCTCGCGTGTAACTTCTGTTCACGACTTCTATACTCTGAGCTTTAAGTACTTAGCAATTTGGCGCTGACTTTTGGTTGATTTGTTAATTGTTGATTGTTGTTGTTGTTTATTGTTGTTGTTGTTTGTTTTGTCTTAGGACTTCTTGACCGCACTGTCTCAAGCTAACTAAACCAAACGTGACATAGCACGATGTAGGTGAAAACAAGGTGAAAATGCAACCAGCTGTTCGTGCGGCAACACATAAGAGCGGTCAAAACAGAGACTGACGCAAGGGGAATCCAAAGACGTTTTTTCATGCCCGCTGTCTCGATGATTCAATCTACTATGAGCTTGTCATTGTGTGCGTTGCTTTTTGAGTCTCGTAGTTTTGTGATGTCCACAATCATGTTTTTCCAATAAATCGTCTCTGCAAGCTCAATGTTGTTTGTATCAGGGGGAGATTGACTTTATTACACGGGAAGTTTGTGTTTATTTTATTCACTAGAGAGGATGTATTTTGTTTCAATGTAAACTATTTTATTATATTAGACTTGTAACAAGTGTCACTTTCCAATCATTTTAATAAGAAGCATAACCCTATACTGTGTAGATGATTGTTATTGGCGTGGTTTGTAAATTATAGCAGATCTTTTATACATTATATAGAGATTAAATGCTCTACAACCACGTTATAGAGGCATTCTTTATTTCGACTCGCAGAGACACACTGCTTTGGCACTTACACCCAAAAGGAAGGCCCAGAGTTATTGGTAATGAACTTGTAGGTGTTAATCATATCTCTCGACATCAATGTTAGATCGAAGTTTGGACTTCTTCTGTAGTATTTATTATATATTAACTCTTCTCACTCATAAATGGATTGTTAAATTATTTAAGTTTATAATGTACCTGCTGTTAGCGATCTGTCCTGGAGACGCAGAAGTCTTACAGATTTCAGCTCTTATGTATGTCTAAGTGTCTAGTGAGTCATGTGTCAGTGTGTCTCAGTATTTTTTTGTAGTGAGAGAGCAGACCGGTCAGGATACATTACTCATTGCCAAGGGGGAGACAAAGGGGCCGTTATTATGTCTCACTATGTTATATACTATCTGCGCTGTGTGAGATGCGGCGTATGGTGGTCCGCGCTCGTGGAGAAGTGGGGACTAGGCGCGGTGGCTGGGAGTCTGTCCGTCCACGTTTTTGCGCCAAGGCCGTCTTGCTTATATACAGCAGGGTACAAGTCAGTCTGCTCCGCCATAGACGAGACAACTGTGATAAGTAAATCATTATCTTCAATTGCGCTGGAGGTGCTCGGGACCATAAGGTGTATTACATCAGAGATGATGGATGATAAACGTCTCGTAGATGTTTGTAAGCGGGATGATCACGAGCAGCAGTGAGGATTGCTAGACGTCTTAACTGATCATCAGCTCGATGGTTTTGGCTAATCTTTAAATTATTGGAGCTATGTTCTGGTTTATTCATTTAGGTTTTATACTGGAATGTACGCGTACATATATATAGACGGAGTGACTTGTGTTTAGGTGTGTCATTAGCCTGCAGTTTCAGTTTATAAGCTTCTCGACCTTAATATAGATCTCACCCTCTTCTAATACATCCGACTGTTTATTTGTGCAACAGCGCTAACCCGTATCCATGCTCTGATCACCAATCAACATACCTACCAACTGCAAGCACGCATTACTGACACATAAGACTACATTCTACCAGCGCTAGAATGTATCTCAGACCTCCATTACAAGAACTCACCGGAAGACTCCGCAAAAGTGGACGTCGAAATTCGCACTCCATAACCGGTGGTTCCACCCCTAACTCACGCTTAGATCATATCACCTAACCAATCGCAGCCTCCCTAACTCACCTTCTAGCAGACCTCAACTCTCTGACTTCAGTTTTACACACTAATTTTCTCTATTTCTATATATAGTCAGCATCTGTTATTCTCATCCGTCGCACGTCTGATTGGCTAAGGGACTGTGATTATTGTCAATCAATCTCCTCCGTGTCACTTTGTACAAGTATCGACCCTAACCACATATGACCAATGCGATAATACTTCAGACCCTTGAGAACGCCCGTTCACGTAAGTCAACGCTCGCAACGGAAAGGCGCCCTATATGTCTTGTCAGTACAGGGCTCTTGCACTAAATCACACTCCACTGGCTAGGTTCATCCACCTCATATGACTCAGCCCACATTGACTCGCTCATACCGCCGATAACTATCGTATCTCGACAGTAGTGCAGGTTACTTTAAAGACGCTCCGTACTCCCGGCGAACTCAAACGAGGGATCCACTGCTCAATAAACTCAACCTTTGGATATCTCCTCAAACATACTCGGCGCCGCTTAACCTCACAGGCCAAACGTCTTCCATAACAGTCTGTTCTCCAACATTTGCTTGATTTAGGAGTAATTTTCACACCCACCTCCACATTAACTTTACTTATTACTCGTGTGTCTGATCTCACCTGCCTCGTAGAAGAACTAGTGGTCCGAGCACTTCCCCTAACCACCCTTAATTGATCAGCGTTATTATTTTAGCCCTAGTTTCATAATACGGGCTATAAAATACGGTCACCGCCTAGAACTCACTAACCTCACGTACGGACTAGTGAGCTTTATGGTGGAACCTCGGAAGGCCAAATTCAACTTGTCTCAATAGGTATTAAGACACTTTTGCAGAAATCACTGCAATCTATAAACTCACTCTGAGTAGCTAGTGGTGACTTTCCTGAAGCTTGTTGGTAAGTGTCAACCGCTAATCCCCCTTTGAGGTGACTTCCTATGTGACCTCTGACTTTCTGCTCGCTGTGACAGACTCACCTAACTCACGCTAACTCACCCTACACCTGGATCACACAGCACTAGAGACCATGGCTACCCTCAAACTCATGGATGCGATCCTGAGACCTCGACTCTGCTCGCGCACGTACATGGCTAACTCACCCTGGTGGCGGGCAAACTCCACGCATACACGAGCACTTTCCCCTACGCTGACACAGGCTGTTTCGTCCAGTCACCTCGTACATGGTGCAGGTCTCTCTACCGCCAATATAGACCTCACGCCACTAAACTCCGGTGTCACCGCCTATAGGCTGCTCCCTCAGACCGGCAGCTCGAACGCAACATGTGTCGCAGCTAACACCTCATCCTACAACCCGCTCCAACGCACATACTCCCAATCACACTCACTGTAGGCATACCTAAACACAAGAACAGTCAGCACAACACTATACACAGCTGCCTCATAGAGTAGAGCTCTCGTAAGCCGACTCTATCGGCTCCTCACCAAGAGCTAAGACATGTCAGAACTCTGCCCTTATAAAGCAATCTCTGAACATGACTACTCTAAGAGAATTATATGACGCAGATTAGTTATCTAAATTGCGATTGTGATGTTTTAATTGTAAGATTCTGTTCTGAGTGCACATTTGCACGTCATTGGTGTACCCTCATACCTAACTTTGCTCCCTGTGTCCAATGTATGTGGCCTAGTCACCTTAATCGTCAACCACTCTAGACTCCCCACGTAGTTCCCGCGTAATATACTCACTCTCCTGTACGAGAGTTGCAACCTATAGAACGGATGAACACGCTGAGCCCCTAAAAGATATCACACACACTTCATAGCTGGTTCATTACCTAGACGAGTCATATCACCCTTGATGTCTTCTCGAGGCTCTCCGCGGAGTATAGTTGTACATTATTCGAAACATTGACTCTTAAAGGCACAGCGATTGTCCCATGAGTTGTAGCCAAGAAACTTAGGTTGTTTATATCACAAGGTTTCAGTTGTTTTTTGTTTTCGGTCTCTTGGTCTCTGTTTGTAGAATATAGTATGAATACTCGTTCGCACTGCTTACATACGAAGAGTCAGCTCTCATAGCGATGTAGACACGAGCTCACTGAGAAAACTCTTTATGAATTTACTATCACGTTTATAACATCTGTGATAGAGTCTCTTGGTCAGAAGATGCGGACTCCTGCTAATGGTCCATTGAAAACTTAACTGGGATGGGCCTAATTGTTCCCTGTGCCGCGTTGCGCACCTGCCTCACCATTGTGTAAGCTCTTGTCTTCGTAGTTTAGACGAGTCAACTGACCACGACAAGTCGACGTGCCTCCAGGGCGACTACGCTCTAAGCGGGTTTCAGCAGACCATTAGCTCAGATATCAAAAGCGTTGAAGAGTAGGTGATATGCAACTAAATAGCTCATAGATACACGCCACTCCATTATGATTGATATGTAGAATGAGATTTAAGGCCGCTTGACCGTCACCTCCTCGTTGATTATTCTATTCATTTATTTGCTTCTCGCGCTGCTCAGGACAATCAAGAATCCCACTATCTTTTGCAGGCCCTCCCAACAGTACTCCAAGTCAGCAACACGGTGCAGGGAAGAAAAAACACATAGAACAATAGCGCCCCCGAATACCCATTAGAATCGTTCAGATGTCGGGACCCACGTGTAGTTAGCCAGGGCGGGTCCAAAAGCAACAGACTCCATAGTGGGCCACGGGCTACTCGCACCGATGATGTTGCGGGTCACTAAATATCTGAGGATGTTTGAAAGTGCAACAAGAAGATTCTCTAGACTCCTTGGGCCTATGTCTGACGTCCATCGAAACGTCCTCTTCCTGATTTGTAGAGCCATTATCTAAGACTCATATTACATTAGAAAGTGAACGTCCGATGAATTAGTGTCTCCATCGTTTTTCACTCCAAACAGAAGTCGCAGACATGTTCTACAGTACTTCCGAGATCTACAACAAACTCTGTACTGAGTACATTTTAACTTAGGGAAATTGATAAAACAGAAAGCATTTTTCAAAAACAGGCCTAATAGTTTCACATTTGTGTGCGATACACACACATTTGGAACATTTCTGATGGATTGCAAAAATATAATCGGACAATTGTCATCAGCATAAAGATTGTCCGCCACCATTGATAAAACAGGTGCATGTTACAAAGAAAGGAATTGTGTTACCAGTTGATGAATCACAAGTATGCCAGGACACGGGCCCAAATCTGGCATGATCTATCTCAGGTTCCGCGACTGCAGCCGTCATAACCGTCACGTGTTGGAGTAGAAGACATCGGAGAGCAACGCGTGACGTTTGTAGAGCGACCTGGGTTGCTTGTGCGTGTGTTTCTCAAGTGGATAGAAGCGACTGCCGCCCTCGTCTGTGAAGCAGCTTTCTTTGTTTAGCAATATCCGCGGGTAGAGAGTTGATAGATCATTCAGATATTGTTGCTTGTGTGGTGAAGTAACTATGTGTTGTGGAAAGGGGCACTGTCTCGGATGTATCTGTACGTTAGTGTCAAGAAAACAGGCTGATATGGATGCAGTAGTGTCACAGTGGCTCTTAATTCGAATGTGTTGCTTCGTGCCGCCAATGGCCAATAGGTGGGAGTTGGGTGGGTGGGGCATTTGGTGAATGTTCCCCAGTCTAGCAATAGGACAGACTCAGGATGAGAGAGTCGGCCCCTACCGCATTAGCTGAATATCCGCCCTGGGAGATACAAGGTGTTAGCCCATGTCTCCTATGCTAAGACAACACAGAAGGCAGACAGATGAGCTGTGGGTCGCTCTCTGGAGAGATAAGATGGGGAGCAGAACGGACTCACGCTGACGGAGAAGGCGTGTTAGAGGGCTCAACAGCCTCGCTCCCAGGCACAGGCAGCTTTGGGCTAGCTAGCTATTTTGTTATTTTGTAAAATAAACAAACACAGCTGATGAGGCTTATCTCGACTCGGTAAAAAAGTTTGCACGGACACACTATCTCAGAGACATTTAGGCTCGGTCCGCGCCCCACTGAAGGTCTTGTTGTGACTCGCTTTTTATAATTGCGCTTGCTCCGCTTGCGTGGGTTTACTTGGAAACTACCTGCCGCGGACCCTCTGCCGGGAGCGCGAGCCAGAGTCGTGTTAGGTAGCACGAGTTCAGTAATCTCGTCGAGCATGAACAACGTTTTCTATCTACAGAGAGCGCATTTTTCTCAGCCAGCGGATACACTGCGACCCAGGAACCCTGCCCTGGAACGCGTAGCCCCCTGGACCCTGCCCGGAACGCCTGCCTTGCTCTTACTCAGGACTCTTTGTTATTGGCAGCTGTCAGCATCGAAATAGTAAAGGCAGCGACTGACTTTACACAGAACAGTAGCTAACTCTCAGGCGTGTGTTATACTGAGATGACGTTATAAGAGGAGGCATCTGTAGTGTATTATAAAAGATTTATGGGTATATCATTCTCGACTCAAAGGTTAAAGTACAATGCAAGAGTAAATACTGAGGCCTATTATTCTTAGATTTATCAGCTTGTAGTGAATATTTCATCTAATCTCATTCTCAGCAATATGAGCTAGAGGATATTCTCATTGTCCAATATGAACAACATCGACGACCATGTCGCTACTAACCTCAGAATCAACGATTGGGTAGTCTCTAAAACGAGCGTCCTGTGTAAAATCAGGGTGCGTGGCATTTGGATTTGGAGGTAGAGACGAAGATTGTTGGTACTCACACCAGATGCTTAGAAATACAGTCATGTTCTGGCGCGGGCCGCGAGAGGTGTACACGCGCCCTAAAAACAGCATGCTAACTATATGGTGCTCACCGTTTGCCATAGAATCAGAGGTCGTGTCGATCAATGTGAGTTTGTTCTTCTACAGACTGTCACAGATATGTCTCGCATAGTGTGTTACTTTTACTTTAGTCTGCAAACGGTGTGGCGATAGCGTAGCTTAGTTGAGGGGCTAGGGGACGATCAACGAGATCTCAGCGAGCGACGATCCAGCGTGCGCTAGGAGCAGCGGAGAACTGTATCTCGACCAACTGCTGGCGGAAGCGCCACCGTGCAGAGGCATTGGATGCGTTAACGGGTGGGAGCGAGACCGCCATGCTCGAATCCCACGACGCTCTCTAGATCCATCGAGCCTCCACAAAGCCCTCATACACATGCAGCAGAGTAGCCATTCGACACGCTCTATAGCAAAATCGGCGAACCAGCACACCTCGGAGACATCTCGGTCATCGAGATACACATCCCAATCCCAGACCTACAACAAGTATTGAAGCCCCGAGTCCACACAATACACACAGGAGCACGATCGCGAGTACACTTCAACAGCCAGGTACAGCACTGTCACTCGCTTGCCTCACTCACTTTCCACAGGTTAAGTCCCATGTCTACTGCTGACAGCTCTCCAGGTACAGCTCGTCACTCGTGCACTTCGAACTTCTTCGACTAGAGTACACAGGCCTGCTGCCCTCTATTCCAGGTACACGGCGCTCGCTTGTTTGTTTACAGATCATACTGCCAGGTAGCGAGCCCGCGCGTTTGTTCGGACACGGTAGAGTAGCCGCCCCTCTCAGCAGTGCTCAGACCAGGGCTGAGGCAAGCAGGTGCCGCCCCTCCGCTGCACGCTCACTTCAGAGTGTCTTGTGCCGCTTTCGTGTCGATACACAGGCTAGACCATAGGCTCCCCTGCGCATACCTCATAGCTCACCTCTCCGCAGGTACACGCCTTTATAGTAAGCTTCTCATCTCGGGACCTCACACTCTTGACACGACCAGGGTACAGCCACCCACCCCTCGCACTCACATCGTCACTAGTAAAGTGGCACGGTTCACCAAGTCATCCAACGGTACAGGGCAACGCACGAGCGGTCCGTCTGGTAGCACGCAGTACCTCAGCAGCTTGACATGTCGCCTGACATCTCCAGTCGCAGGCGATATCTATCCCCGCCAACCGGCCGCTCCTTCTCTTCTGCTGCACGCAGGTACAGGCCTCTTCCTCGATGCCCCTCGTCGTTTCCATTCCCCGCTAACACGGCTGAAAAAGAGCACGGTGGTTGGGAGTTTGCCTCAATATCAAACAAAAGCCCCCCGGCCCCTTAATCATCAACAGGGACGCTCTACTACTCATACCATCACGATCGTCAATATGCTACAAGAAGTGCCTCTCTTGTGCGACATTCATCCAAAACATCCTCTACAAGAAATCTAGGGTGATTCATTTTATTCTTTTCTTTTTTTTTTTAACTCTCCCCTACTCGCCATTCCTTCCGTTCGCTACGCCTACGTTCAGATGGAGCCACGCGCCTCACTCAAGTCACTCTCTTCCTCTATGATGAGCAGCCCCCACAATTGCCAGTAGCGAGATGTAATTGGTAGATCAACGACTCTCCGTCCTTCAATCTTGCTCATGTTTCAGCTCGCTCGCCCGAGGCATCATCCCGGCTAGGTAAGATGAGTGTAAACACATGCTGTCCTCTACACCATCCACTCCAGATTCGTAAAACGCGCATTACAGGACGCCCACGTACCATCCCTCTCTCCGAGTACATAGCACCACGAGCCTTAACTGTCTCTGTTCCTTCTCTCATCAGGTCTCCAATCATGCCCCCCAAACCTAATGAAAATCACATCATAAAAGCCCCCGAAGCCCCCCGATCTACCTGGATAAAATATCCGCCTCGCACGCGTAGGTGCACCCCTAAGAGTGAAGACCTGAAGCCGCCGCGATCACATTTCGAGACTCTCCTCCCAGAGTAGTTGTCGATCAGAGTGAAAGATTCGTAGCTGAATGGTCGAAGCAGCGAAGTGTAGCATGACGTTGGTGGAACTGTGGCAGTGGAAGATACTAAATGCGAGCGCTCTACCAATAGAGACGGAGTAAGCTAGTGTATAGGTTGAGACGCATAGCTTGCGTGCATTGATATATGTGCAAGTACATATAAGTAGATGGCATGGGGAACCCTGGAGGGTTGACGAGCAGCAAGAGAGTGAGAACCTACCGCTGTCAGTTTACACTAGAGCCACACAAGTCTTACTCGACAGTAGGACAGATCTCTCACGACCTGCTACTCTTAGCGAGATGTGCACTGCACAGCGCGATTATTTCTTAGGCAGGTCAGATCTCCTGGCAAACCAAGTTTTATTCTGACTGTGATTGTTTCTATAAACCAAACTCGGATGAACTTCCGCGTGCGGGCGGAAGAGGGTCCTGTTGGTTGTACTGATAGCTCGGTTACGAATCTCAAGGCAACCTAAACGCATGAGCACATGGAATCATTGGAATGGCTCGTTCTTAGATACAGTACCTATAATGAACGCGCATTGGCTGCTGGTCTAGAATATTGGGTGTCTTAGGCCTTATCTACACAGCTGTATTCTATATTCCAGAAGGGTGTAGTATCCTTCTAATCTCACGCTCATGGGACTACATTTTAAGGCCGATTTTACTTTCATGCTACTATATTATAATAATATGATAATACTCAGTTGGACACTCCAAAACTTTTACAGACTCACTTGGACTCCTTGACTGTTGTTATGTTTAGATGTTCTTTATTGTATGTGTAGAACAAAAAGTGCTGAATTGTATATGCAGTGATAATGTTTTTCTAATCCTCTAAATTCCGTGACATTGTAGCTATCATCACGCTTCTCTCCCGCATTTAAGGTATAGTTACGCAAGTTCTCTTTTTTGTTCTTTTTTAGCCGTAGTTATAATTGCTCTCAAATGGTTCTAATAATAAAACAGTATACTAAATAATACAATACATAGGCGCCATTAACCTGTTAAAATCTTTAAGATAGAGAATAATAGTAGGGCCTATTGAGGTCTCGCGCTGGAGAGAAGCTCTTTCCTTTTGTATTCAATTATATCGCGCTGTGTGCTACTGACAGCACATCAGTTCAGCCATGACTTGAAGTCACTACCTATCACGTCACGCGCAACAATACAGAGCTGATCATCACAATTCTGTTAACGTACATTCAGTCTGAGGTATGATTAAAACATCTTGCGACTGCGATGGAAAGAGGCGGAAGACGGGAGATGCTTGCCTAGACTAAGATTCGGCATGAGCACGTGCCATTTTAATGACAGTTGCTAAGACTTTAAAAGATTGCTTAGTACGAACTTCTTCGTTTGGGGTCAGCATAATGTGATAGACTCGCAAGATATATCTGTGAAAGATTTGCACAGTTTTTTAGATGTAATGTGTTGTGGTGAAATCTGTTGTCGTCTCGCAGGATTTCAGTCCATATGTTGTCTATAGGCATCTTAAATAAAGAGGCACTGATATAGTGGATCGTTTACTGTGCTTCTTTGCTTAATTTTCTCCTGTACTTTATTCTCTGTTTCTCTATGTGCAATCGGATTATAGTTATTATCGCTATATAGTATCACCTTACTAAGCGTGATGAAAAAAAAACCACAGAAAGCACTGTAGACAGCCTCTAAATAAGTATATATATACTCATGACAGGCTTACAATAATACTAATCTGTAAAACAGTGAGTGCTAGTGACTTATATCGTCCGCTAAATCCGGTAGTTATATGTTATATGTCACGTGTACTCAGGTTATTGATAGTGTATATATACTCTAGTACCACATATTTTGTCATTTTCAACATTAAGTAGGTTGTGAAATTAAAAGATATCTGCGATTGAATTAACTTTTGTCTCCCATCACTGGTACGTTTGCCTTCGTGTCTAGCTCTGCACACTGATTATATTTCTTTATTGTCATTTCGATCTGTTGATCTGAACCTAGCTTTAAGCAGTACTGTTGGAACACGCACCTGTAAGGCCTAAGCCAATACACTGTCAAAGGCCTCTAAAACCACAGCACCTAGATTAGCCCCAGCTGCCAAGAAAAAAGCTGTAGGACCCGGTGGCCCTGTAGCCCCAGATGCCCAACTGTCAGAGGCACCCCATGTAGCCGCCACCAGTATAAAACGAAAATAAAATAAAATACAAAAAAAAATAAAACAAAAAAAAACAAACAAAAATCAAAAAAAGAAAAAAACAAAGAACAAAAAAATAACAAAAGACAGGCTCAGCGTCTGTAGCCCCGCCACTGTAGCCCGGTGCCTGTAGGCCCGCCTGTAGCCCCCCTCTGTAGGCCCCGCCCTGTAGCCCCCCTGCCCTTAGCCCCGCCTGTAGCCCCGCTGCCCTGTAGGCCCCGCCCTGTAGCCCCCGGTGCCCTGTAGGCCCCGCCGCGCACTGTACTCTTGGTGCTTCTTCATGCGCACAGACCTCATGGAGGCCACAGCCGATGCTGGAGCTCACACCGGCTGCACACTGCTGAGATGTTCAGAGAGGTCCAGAGGAGGCCTACGTGAGAGCACTACACCTGACACTCATCAGAAACACCTCCAGCTCTGCTCCATCCCTGCTCTCCACTTTTCTGAGCAGCGTCTGTTTCTGGGGATGCGGCTCCTCTGACTGAGACGCCTTCTCTCTTTCGCTCGCTCGCTCAGGTGGCAAACATACAAACGCTCCAAATGGAATATTGATTTTACTTTTACTTTAATCTATGTTTAAGCAGGCATTAAACTTTATGAAATTGAAAACACAACTTTTTCACAATGATGTGCAGAAGGTGTCCTCAGGGATCATAGTCTCGGTGAAACAAAAGGAGAATTACAATGTGGATGAAGCGGGTCGAATCCAGCAAGGTTTGGACCCACAAGGATCTGGTCCGGCTCCAATGGCAGCTCATGTCAGACAACTTCAAATAATACATGGATTGAACATGTGTTCTTTTGTAAAACTTTCTCTTTAAATGGTTTAATGGGGTAGAAGGGCTGGCGGTACTTATTTGGAGCGTCGTTAACCCGGTCATAACATTGCCCCTCGAGTTGTGTTTACGACGTCCTCTTCTCTGATCCTTCTCTGCGCCTCACACACACAAGAACACACACACAACACACAATACACACACACACACACACACACACACACACACACACAATACACACACACACACACACACAAACACATACACACACCACCACACACACACACACACACACACACACACACTCACACACACACACACACACACACACACACACACACACACACACACACACACACACACACACACACTCACACACACACACACACACACACACACACACAACACACACACACACATACACACACACTTTGATCAACAACAAACTGATCTTCTTTAACGAATACAACACAGACAATGTGACGAGGACGGCAGAGATGAAAGGCCGGAGCTTTCCTTTGTACATCATGACATCACTGCACTCGCGCTCTGAAGGATGCGACAGTGAAGGGAACCATCGTCGGCACGCCGCAATTATGTCTGAAAGCGTGGAACAAATACTGCCACAAACAGGGTTCATTAACACACAACACACACAAGACAATAAGACGATCTTTACGCATAATGAATCAGATACAAAAACAACAAAAACAAGCTGTGCTAATTAGGTTTTGACTTGTTTTTGACAGACGAAGCACGGGAATGGATTGCTTCTCACTGGAGGAACTAAATCACATGTTTGGAACGATTTCTGCTGGAAAAATGTTGGAAAAATTATATTTTATTTGATGGATTTAAGTGCGCATTGTTCCCAGGGAAATACTGGTTGTTTGTCCAATGTCTCATCACTATCGTGTGTTTTGTGTCCTTTCAATCATAAATACTGGACTAGGCCTATCAAAGAGGACAGTCTTCTAAAACGATGTGCCTCGGGTGTAGGACTCCTGCGACGGAGATGATTCATGGATACCTGTGGAGTGTACCTTAGGCTGCAGCAAAACAGGCAGTGATCGAGAAATGGGTGACGGGGTCGTTTAAGAGATAGATCTGAACTGAACCTTCACCGGAACGTTCATTTTGAAGTGTTTGCAGTGGTCCAAAGTTGTTGCCCACTTACGTAATGTCGTCTGAGCCCAGTGCCAGTTTTGGGTTCTGACCGCCTTACTTCCAAGTAGCACACAGCGGTCTCATTTTGACCCTAAGAGCTGCTTTTACAATATGTCTGTACAGGGACAAAAGCTGATTTTTTATTCATCACATGAAAAAAAATCACCCAATTCCTGCTGCAGTCCGATTCCTGCGCGCCGCGGTCCGATTCCTGCGCGCCGCGGTCCGATTCCTGCGCGCCGCGGTCCGATTCCTGCGCGCCGCGGTCCGATTCCAGCGCGCCGCGGTCCGATTCCTGCGCTCTGCAGTCCGAGCGGAGCAGCATGGTTTTGAAATGTAGTCAGTGCATAAATGTATGAGAAAAGTGATGAATTTGTGATGACGAGACCGCGCGGCCGGTGCTTAAGTGCTGCGGCCGACACCCGCGCCATGAAATATTTACGGCGGTTAAACTCGCCGTACTGCCACATATCTTGGAAAAAATAATAATAAAAAAATAAAGGTTGGTTTGCTTAGCTCTACATTTAGCCTACTTGAGTATAACTTTTTCATACAATTGTCAGAGCCCAAACTTTTAAGGCTCTTTAAAGACGGTCACTGAGTCAGGGTGACAACTGGTCCCTCCTCGTCTTCCACACTGTGAAAGCTTTCCTCACTGCAGCAACAGAAATGCACCGACAACGCAACACCTTTCTACACCAGCAGGCGGCGCTAGTGGCTAAACTGTGCTGAGAGGAGTTTTGTGAATAAATTAGCTAAAAAGCACGTGTTTGACCAATGTAATTAGCAATAAACTGTAGTCCTGACCGTGACATGCGCACGTGTGGATTATTACAGCTTCTGGCCAAAGGAGGAGGAGCTTATGTTTGGATTCATACAAGGCTAAAATGAAGCTAAGCTAATTGCAGCGCATTGTCGTCACAGATGAAGTGGTGACATCGCACTGACCCATAGACCTGAGGAGTGACACTACAAAGCGTCGCCCGATCAGGCCACGCCTCCCCGAACTCGTGGAGAGGCAAATCGGGCTCAAAACTGGGCACAAATCCTCTAATGCGCGGAACACTTCACTTGAGTAATAGATCGTAGTGTAACGATCTCTTGCTCGAGTAAAAGTAAGAGTAAACCTACAAGTGACAAAAGATTTATGTCGACGACCCTTTGTACCTCTATTTTGTACTTCTACTTGGTCATACTTTAACGTACGAGTACTCTTACTTGAGCATGGTTTTTGGCTCCTCTTGCCGTGGAGAGCGAGTCCGTTCCACGACCATTACGGAGCAGCGTTTGAAGCAGCGTTTGTGTGCGTTAGCCCCGTTGTTCATTAGCATCCCGCTCTATTTATAGCAGCAAACCGTACGAGCGATCTGGGTCTGAACTCTTCCGAAGAACCGAGGAAAAGCACGCCCAGTGTCATCATCTGTCTCCGCGGCGTTCAGATGCGTCACGGTACTGAAAATCAAAAAGCCGCGTGAAGAGTTCAAAGCTTGACGTTTGAATAATCTGCTCGCGTCACGGGGTTGTTTTTGGACAACTTTTCACGTGTTGCTGTTCTTTGTCAGCTTTGTAGCATCAACGCCGCGACGACGAGACAATCTATTTACATAAGAAAAGCTTCAAATCCGTGCGTCGCCGAGTGAATTATGCACCCTCATCCAGACTTTGACGGGGACACTATCTCGCAGCTGTGAAGAGTGTAAAGTAGAGCGCAGGAGAAAGGTCCGAACCCACGATAAGCTAACATTAAACGGTCGCGCCATATGGGGGAAAAGGTGTGGTATGTAAAGGTGCACGGTGTGGCATTTGTGCTTGGAATGTTCCACAAAAAAAGTACAAAACAAAACCACGAAGGCAGGATTTTTTGGGCGATAAAAAAACCCACAACTGTCACTGAAAAATCCAGATTGTGGAGATTTTTAGGCAAAGGACATTGTGACCTTTCCATCAGAATTGTTTTATTTATTATTAAAGTTAATTCAAAAGCAAAATGACTTAGAGAACCAAGAGATCTAGTAACATTCTGGAATTTCCCCATTGTGGGACAAATAAAGGTGATCTTATCCTATTTTGACCTTATTAAACGTCTTTTCAAGGCCCTGTGTGATGGTTAAATATGTATTTTTGGGGCATTTGAAGTGTCTGTTGTCGCCCCCTGCTGTCGCTGGGAGAAAAACCAGCGTCGCAATGTTTGCTGACATCGACCAGACGACAACTCTCCTGAGAAACCCTGGCTCTTTTTATGTTTCCTATGTGTGACCGTGTATTTTCGCAAGGGAACTGCAGGGGGAGCTCTGACGCTAACGTTATCAAACTGTCGAAAATAAAACGACATAAAACCAAGAAAAAAACAAACAAACACTAAGGATGTGTTTGGACATGGAGCATCATTACAAGGGCCGCCTGTAACTATGGTTACTGCAAAGTTTGCACACATTCAATATTTAAAAGGTAATTTTTTTGTTTCGAATTTGAGAAAAAAGACACTTCAAAATTCAGCGACGGAAATTCAGAATAAAAACTCTTCAAACTCGTTTTTTCAAGGTTAAAATAAGCATTATAACATTTCTGTAGCGCTCGAGCCTCAGGACAATATGGGATCAACTCAATCCAAATACAACTTTAGCCAAACTAATGAGTTATAATATGTTGAAGAGCTCATGAAAGCGCTTCAATGCGTGGCACAATATTGAGCGACTCGGGTTCAGAACGAGGTCGTCAGAAGCTGTTCTTTTGTGTCACAGCCCTATAAATGTGTCTCCCAGGTAACAGGCCAACACATGAGGGGCTTTCATACTGTGCGGACACTCGGACCATCAGCACAGGTGCTCCACAGGGCTGTGTACTCTCTCCTCTGCTCTTCTCCATGTGATGATCAGGAAAGTCACAGCCCCCCAGCCCCCCAGCCCCCCCCTAACCCTGACAGACTAAGAATATTTTGCATGCCCTTATTTTATTTTTGTATATTTAGCAGTCTATACTTTTTTACTATTCTTGGCTCAAGCCAGTAACTGGCGAGAGGCATCTTAGGCCCGAGCGCCACAAGCCCATTAGTTCTGCACGTAGTGCCCCCAGAATCGAGCGCTTTGAGCTCGCCCGCTTCCAAACGCACACTCACGCACTCGCCCAATCAC
>BJKM01000613.1:232500-275000 GCA_015082035.1 Chaenogobius annularis | reverse complement strand
TGGTGTGTGTGTCGTAATGCCCGATGCTGTCGGAGCTGGGGATCATGGCGTCTGTCATGACCAGGAGCCGAAAGCGGGACCGGCGGTGGATGACCGAGGCCCTCACGGTGATTGGGCTGCTCACTGTGGTCAGGCGCCCACATCCTGCGACACACGAGAGAAGAGCAGTCACATGACGGGGGGTTACCATGGAGACATGCTAATGTGACAGTCTCTGAGAAATCCTGTCACTTTCTCTCCAAACAAACAACTGTTTCTGAATTCATTATGATTTCGATGATCGGCCCCAGAGTTTGAAGAGGTTTATTACAGTTTGAACACGGTTAAGAGCCCAAAAAAGTACATTTTGCATAAAGTGGCACATGTCTCGCCCGTCTCTCTCTCCCGCTCTCTTCCATTATCGCCGCGCTGCATCGTAATAAATGCAATCTCCAATAAGATCAGAAAGCAATTAACGGAAACAGCACATAACTCACCACGGCGCCCTCTCGTCTGCTCATTTCACTTTGATAAAAACATTCCATTTTCACTCAATATTTGGTCTGAATATTGGGCCACCGTAGCCACATGATGCGTTACACCGTGTCCCCCCGCCTCCCCCGGCCCCCCGCCCCCCCCCCCGTTCTTAAGTAGGTCATTCCGTGTTCGAGAAATCAGCAAATTCAAGGTTCAAACTCAAGCAAAAAATGCACGTGGAGATATGAATATTAATTATGATATAAGTCATAACGAGGGCTGTTTTGTGCTAGGCTTTCTCACGTGCAGCGTTGCCATAGCGAAATGCAGTGGTGAAATACTCATAGTCACGGGGCAAATCATACATGTAGGACGAGGTTTAGGGACGATCATATCCATGTTTAGCAGCGTCATGAAGCGCAGCCACACCACAAAGGCCACAGGAGGGCGCTGTATTCCCTGGAGGCGGAGCGGTTACAGTCGCTGTGGCGAAGAGGAAGAATGAAAAGCTGTTCTGTCTGTGCCGTTTCTAAAGTTGAAGCGTCTCGTCTCGGGCTGCTCTGATTGGCTGCTTTTGATTGGCTGCTCTGATGGCTGCTCTGATGGCTGCTCTGATTGGCTGCTCTGATTGGCTGCTCTGATTGGCTGCTTTGATTGGCTGCTCTGATGGGCTGCTCTGATTGGGCTGCTCTGATTGGCTGCTGATTGGCTGCTTTGATTGGCTGCTCTGAGGGCTGCTCTGATGGGCTGCTCTGATGCTCTGCTCTGATGGGCTGCTGCTCTGATGGGCTGCTCTGATGGGCTGCTCTGATTGGCTGCTGCTGAAGCTGAAGTTGTGGTTTTTGTAGTTTTTAACCGGAAAATCAATAGTCTTTTTCAGGTTTTCAAAAGTATCGGAAATCAGATTAAATATCAATACTTATTGTCGTCCAAACTAGATACTTATTGAAACAAGAATTGATACTGAAAAAGGCTTTATCAAAACTAGTACTAGTATGGTGTACAATGTAAATGCGCTAACAGACGTTCGTAGCCAGCGCCGTGGCATATGTGAACGTGGCGCTAACAGATGTTCGTACTCAGCGGCGTGGCACATGTGAACGTGGCGCTAACAGACGTTCGTACTCAGCGGTGTGCCACATGTAAACGTGGCGCTAACAGACGTTCGTAGCCAGCGCCGTGTGCACATGTGAACGTGCGCTAACAGACGTTCGTAGCCAGCGCCGTGGCACATGTGAACGTGGCGCTAACAGACGTTCGTACTCAGCGCCGTGGCACATGTGAACGTGGTGCTAACAGACGTTTGTAGCCAGCGCCGTGGCACATGTGAACGTGGCGCTAACAGACGTTCGTAGCCAGCGCCGTGGCACATGTGAACGTGGCGCTAACAGACGTTCGTAGCCAGCGCCGTGGCACATGTGAACGTGGCGCTAACAGACGTTCGTACTCAGTGGCGTGGCACATGTGAACGTGGCGCTAAAAGACGTTCGTACCCAGCGGCGTGGCACAGGTGAACGTGGCGCTAACAGACGTTCGTACCCAGCGGCGTGGCACAGGTGAACGTGGCGCTAACAGACGTTCGTACCCAGTTTGTTCATGCAGCCGTGGAGCCGTCTCTCCAGCAGCAGCACCCTCTGCTGCAGCTCTTCGTAGTCGTACGCTCCCACCTCGTCCTGGATGGAGGTGAGGAGCAGGGACAGGTTCTGCAGCTCGGACCTCAGGGCGCCCAGGCGCTGCACATCCACGCGGTACTGGTCCACCACGGACAGCAGGGGGCGCAGCTGGGACATCTGCCCCTGCAGCTCCTACACAGAGAGAGAGAGCAGCGTGAGGAGCAGCGTGAGGAGCATCGTGAGGAGCATCGTGAGGAACACACGTGTCATTAGCTTGACTATTTAAAAATGTTCTCTCAGTTGTTGCCTTAGTTTGTTAGTTATTTAAGTTAGAGTTAGTTCAGGACGAGTCAGGATAAACTCCTCCTCAAAAACCTGTCTGAAATATGGAAGTGCCTTCAGCCCGTGACAAACCTTTTAGACATGAAGTGACACAAACGGTCGCACTCATATAAACCTGGCAGAACTTGACTCCAAATCTCACGTCACACTTCATACAATATAGTGCAGTCCTAATGCCCATTTCCACACAAGCAGCAGGACTGAGATGAGGAGATATATATATATATATATATATATATAAATATATTTCCTTCCCACCCTCCACGGGTGGTCTCGTCCCTTTTTCTAAACTCGGGCCTTTTCTACCAGAGGCCTGGGAGCTTGAGGGTTCTTCAGTATCTTTGCTCTTGCACTTTTCTGGACTGAGATGTCTCATGTTTTTCCAGGGATCTGTTATACCCCATGCCCAGTGTTGTGCTCCAGTGTTGTAGCCCCTCCTCCAGTGTTGTAGCCCCCCTCCCTCCAGTGTTGTAGCCCCTCCTCCAGTGTTGTAGCCCCTCCTCCAGTGTTGTAGCCACTCTTCCAGTGTTGTAGCCCCTCCTCCAGTGTTGTAGCCACTCCTCTCTCGTCAGTTTTTGGGGTCACTGCCCGCCGAGTGCTCCCATGACCACGGGCACCACTTTGGCCTTCACCTTCCACACCTTCTCCAGCTCTTCTCTGAACCCTTGGTATTTTCTCCAGTTTCTCGAGTTCCTTTTTCCTGATGTTTCCATCACTTGGTGTTGCCACGAGTCAACCACAGCGGCTTTCCTCTGCTGTTCCTCCACAATGTGTGGTTGGTTTCTTGTCAAATCTAACCTAAAATCCTGTGTGATTACTAAAACAACACATTTTATTTCCATAAAGCGTTGGCCAGTGCCGCCCACCTCAGCTGACTCCGCCCCTGCAGATGGAGCCCCTGCAGATGGAGCCCCTGCAGATGAAGCCCCTGCAGATGGAGCCCCTACAGACTCCGCCCCTGCAGACTCCGCCCCCTGCCTTAACTTTCTGTTTTTCCTCTGTAAACAAGTGTGAAAATGAAACAGACAGTTTTGTGTTTTGGGAAAATAACACTTTGAAATGAGAATATTGTGAGAAAGAACTCGACATTACGGACGCTCCAGCACTTGAGAATCTATCAGGAGATGTGTGCCCAGTATGAGAGCCGGAGGGGGGCCCTTGGGTGCCCTAGGGGCCCCCACATCCATCTGTCCAACTCACTATCTCACCACTTTCCCCTGAGGCCCCGCCCTCTGTTTAACATCTCAGGTTTAGAGACTGAACCCGCATCCAACCGAGAAAAAAGATCAGGTTGTGGGCAGGTTGTGTGTGCAGGTTGTGTGGCAGGTTGTGGGACGAGTTGTGAGGCAGGTCACTGGGTGGGTTGTGGGGCGGGTTGTGGAACGGGTTGTGGAATGGGTAGTTTGGCAGGCTGTGGGGCAGGTTGTGGGGCGGATTGTGAGGTGGGTTGTTTGGCAGGTTGTGGGGCGGGTTGTGGAACGGGTTGTTTGGCAGGTTGTTTGGCAGGTTGTGGGGCGCGGCTGTGGGCTGGCGGGCTGCGAGGCTGTGAGGGGGTCACGGGCGGGTTGTGGAACGGGTTGTTTGGCAGGTTGTTTGGCAGGTTGTGGGGCAGGTTGTGGGCCGGCGGGCTGTGAGGCGGGTCACGGGGCGGGTTGTGAGGCGGCGGACTGTGAGGCGGGTCACGGGGCGGGTTGTGAGGCGGCGGGCTGTGAGGCGGGTCACGGGGCGGGTTGTGAGGCGGGTTGGAGCCAGTTCTTCTGATGAATTCTGAGCACGTTTCACAACCGTCGAACTTCCACGAACCGAGCGAAATGGAAGTTCCTCCTTATGATTATTGACACACTCACAACAACAAATGCCTCCGTTATGAATATTCAAGAGGCAGAAAGGCTCGGAGGCACAACAGCATGAACAAACCAGCGCTCCTCAGTGGGCTTGAAAGGCGGGGGGCCGGGGGTGAGCGCAGGGTAACGCGGAGGCGAGCGCTACATATGCATCTTCCATCGTGTCATGTTTAATTATACATTCATGATTCTATAATGTATATCTTCATCGCCTGTTCGCTGCATGTCTTCTCAAATGCCCAAGCGCAGTTTGAAGACCTCCACAGACCTCCACATTTCACTGGTGAAATGTTAAGTCCGACTGAAAGCAGAGGTCAAGAAAGTCCCTGTTTTAGAAAGACACATTCCAACTGAAAACCGTCATCACGTTCACAGAGACGACATGTTTTCAATGACTTTGTTTCATGTGGACACGCCCAGAAGAGATGTTCACCGTGAACCAGGTCCAAACATCTGCGTTGTCACGGTCACACAACACCCGACACTGAAATGCCCCTTCTGTTCTTTTCTTTCAAGGATACACTTTCAATCAATCAAGGGTTATTTATAGGCCGCCTTCCAACAGCCTAAAAGGAGCTTCACGGGACACAAACCACAGTCTGGACTTTGAACAGAGTTATCTCTCCTGGTCCTGGTGTCTGAATGTCCTCCCCACATCTTAACCCCCGGCCGGTCCAGATTGAGAAACGCGCACAACTCAATTCAGCGTGGTTCACATGTAAAACCTGGTGTGAGTCAGGTTAGCGGGCCCGTGCCAGCTCGTCATCCTCGGGGAAAACAACAATGGAGAATGTACGCGTCTTCACTCTCCAACATAATGAACAAAGGGGCAGAAATAGCGCTCAGCATCAGAATGTACAGATCCATATTCCACTCTCATGAAGACGTTTGGTTGTGTTGTGAGGTCAGAAGTGTGAAAATGATCCATAGTCTCCATCGGGACCACTCAGGTTGTTGACTTTAGCACCTGCAGCTAACGTGGCACAGTCTGAAGGCCGGTGGAATGTTGTTACCGGTGACTGGCTGCGGCGGAAAGACGGTGGCAGTGAGTCCTACTTCAGCGGCTAAAGAGGCTTGTGGGAGAGCTTAGATCTGCTGAGCACGTACGCTTCTGTAGCCATGGAAATCTAGAGATAAAAATGGCATTGTTATGGTACACATCTGTTTCTCCGAATAAACATATTTTTTCTAAATGGGAACTATTTGTTACAGAAATATGAAAGAGAGAAAAGCATCATTACCCCGCAGCGGAGGGGTGTTCTGGGGCTTGGACTGACTGCTGCCCCCCAGAGGGACATTAGGCTCCAGAGATCCAGAGAACCAGATTTGTGATCAGAGAACATCATGAGTCTCTGCAGCTGCGGTCAATCAAAGAGAAGAGACACATTGGACTGACCTTAAAGGGATCACTTTTATTTGTCATTTGTTGCCTCAATTGTTTTTTTTAATGTACAAAACGCAAAAGGAACACAGAACTAGACACAGAGATAACAAACAAACAAACTATAAAACCAGTCCTCATCATGTAGTCGTTTGTCATTTGTCCTCAGTCGTTGGTTGGGTTTGTGTCATCCATTTCTTAGTGATGGCTTTCTTTTCGCAGCCAGAAGAATGTTCCAGAGGTATCCATCTACTGTGTCCATGGCAGGTGTGCTGAGGCCCAAAAACATAGGTCTGAAGTCGAGTGGGACGGTCTGTAGCGCTTTATTGATCTCAGTCCAACATCTCTTGAGGACAGTCCCCCCCAAAAAAACATGGTCGTGATGAACCTCCTGGCGCCCACAGTTCCACAGTCCTCCAGCAGCTGCCTTCTTTGATCCTTCACGCTTACCCCGGATTTACAACCGATTCTACAGCGTAAACGTAATGTGCGCGTGCCAATTTACACCAGAGACTTCAGAGCAGCCCCCGCCGCACTAGTCTGCGTACCTCCCCCGGCTCCCGCCCCGCCCCCCCCCCCATCTGTTCGCCTCTTCACCAGCCTTTCATGTCATAGTCCATCTTTGTTGGGAGCATCTGTATTGGGGAACTCTTCCTCAATCTGCTTGCCCTGAACTCTTCTTGGACTTTGAGTCACATGCTCCAGTGGCTTCTTTGGTTTCTGTCACGTTGACTCGTTTGCCGGGAAGGGTGCGTCCTTGTCTTAGTTTGGCTAACAAAGACAGACGACAACTGACTTTTGACTCCTGAAAACGACAATTCATTATCCCAGATGTCCGGCCGACACCCCAAACACAACCCCAAAAAACAAACAAGCCGCCACAAAGTCATTTTTACAGCTAGACAAAGTTGACAAGGGGAACGACATGCTTTCTCCTTTCTTAAGTTGCACCTCGTGAAATGTTCTCGTGTTTGACATTGTAAAGTGCCAATAAACTTGTCTGGATCCGTCATGAGTGGTTCGCCGAGGACCTGGGGGGCCGTTAACGCCACGTAACGACATGGCCAGCTTATTTTGACGCTATACTTGCCCCTTTTCTCTGAGTTTCCTGCTGATAAGTCTGGATCCTGCCGGCACAGACCGTTGAACCGAGTAATATCAAAAAGCTGCTCCGACGCCTGTGTGCGCTCTGGCTGCTTTTAGTGTAAATATGGGGGTTACTCGGACGGGGGGGTGTGTGTCTTTTTCCTACACGCCAACAACCCAGGCACGCGACGCCGTTTGGTTCTGGGAAATGGTTGGTCACTGTCCATCTTATCTTACGCAGATGAAAAAAACAAAAAAAACGATGTAAGCAAGAGACAGACGTGGAGGGTGTACGATCGCGTCAAGATAATGTTACTTACTCCAAGAAAATGACTCAAATGAAAATGAGAGAATCTGGGGGAAACTACTACAAGAGTAAGAGACTGTACAGTATGTGAGGAGGAAAAGTATGCAAACTGCTTAGAGAAGTACAAAATGACTACCCGACTCATGTCATTTTTATAATTCTCTGTATTTTGGAGGTAGAATGAGAGAAACTCTACCAACTCTGAAATACATGAGAATCTTGGCTTTAAAGTCGTCCTGCGGGATATTCCAGGCAAAGCAAAAGATCTCCATGGAGACAATCCCGATCCCATTCACAAAAAGACGTTTGGTCATTCCATGAGATGTGGCTAAATCCAGAGTAAATGTATTTAAAAAAGTCTACACACCTCTGTTCAAACGCCAGGTTTTGTGATGCAAGAAAATGAAGCCAAGATCAATTTGGCCATTTCAAAACTTTTCCCACCTTAATGTGACCTATGACCTGCATGAGTCAGTCGAAAAACAAACAAAAACATACTTTGGAGAGGGGGGAGTACAAATAAATAAATACACAAAATGCCGGTAATGTGCTTGCGTACGTGTGCACAACCTTAAACCTAAACTGTGTGGAGGACCTCTTGCTTTGATTACAGCACTCAGTCCTTCTGGAGCGGAGTCCATCAGCTTGGCTCGTCTTGACTTGGCAATATTTGGCCACTCCACGTTCCAAATGTGTCAGATCGAGGGCATCGCGCAGCCCTCTTCAGATCACCGCGCAGATTTTGTATTTCTTTTCTTTTTTAAAGGCTTTTTGGCACGTAGGCTTCATTGGTCAGGACAGATGAGAATGAAATGGGACGTGTGCTGCGCCGTAAGCGCTCGACCACCGGGCAGCAGACCCCACAGAAGCCATTCTGTGGTTGAATCGGACGTTTGCTTTGGGTCATCGCCGAAGTTCCTCTTTATCTTCAGCTTTCTAGCAGAAGCCTGAAGGTTTTGTTCCAACCCTGACCGGTGTTTGAACTGTCCATAACTCCATCCACCTTGACTAAGACCCCAGAAAAAACAACCCCTAAGCATGACGCTGGACTGAGTTCAAGACTAAAACATGGGTTCACCCTTGACTACTACACAACACACCAAAGGCTCACGTAGGCTTCACACACACAGATACACATACAGGTCCGTGTGCAACTCATACTTTATGGATGTGTCACATCTGTACATGTGCTGACCACTGGGGGCAGTAATGAACACATAACAGTGGAAGAGTTAACGAGTTAACAAATAAACGCTGCTTTCACTTTGTTTTCTTGGCTCTTTTCCAACAAATGTGATCCAAAAACTTCCATGGGTGACTCCATGTTTGTTTTTCTTGCACTTTTCTCTAACTGACTGGAGTGCCCTCTGGTGGTTATTCATTTACCTAAAAAATCGCCTGACATTAGAAAAGGTTGGAAGTGTAAATGAAGCTATGGTGACCACACCTCGAAACGCACAGAGCTGTTCACGTAGGAGTGTCTTGCCCGAGGATAGACCCGGCGCTTGAACCCTCACCCTCGAGGGGGGCTGGTTTGGGGTGAGAGTAGCTTCATACCTGCAGGTTCTTGGGCGTGACCTTTCGAGGGTTGTCCGCGTAGGAGTGCAGCCTCCCGTCCACGCCCCTCAGCAGAGGCTCCGAGTCCCTGACGTACTGCAGGTCTCTGGAGGTCCTGAGATCCACCACCTCCAGGGACTGGCTCACGTTCTGCACCTGAGGACACAAACATGGAGGACGTTTAGACAAAAGGGTTAGAGGCCATTATGTTGTGTTTGTTTAGCTGATACTGATAACTTTGCTGTATTGTTGCTGTGGACAATAACTAATACGTTACACTTTTGACCATCTCTGCAGCCTGGTTTCATTTGCACATTTGTTGTTATTTCCAATTCCTGTGACTTTATTTGTCTTTTAATAACCCTGTAGTCTAAGGGGGAGGGGGGGAGGGGGGAGGGGGGGTTGGGTTCTAAGTTACTTTACTTTTGAAACGATATGTGCTGCTATAATGTTGGGTCACATGACTGCTAGTAAAGTTACAGGAGAAATAAAAGTAATACAAAAATAAAGCAGAAAATATGAAATGTTTAATTGCCATAAAATACAAACAGCCCTTGACTAAAACATAAAAAATACACAAAAATCCAAGCGTTCAGTGTTTTTATAACTACTCTAGATTTGATCTGAATCTCCTCTCAACAGCTTTGAAGTATTTTCCAGCGTATAAATGTATTTTATGTTTAAGTGTTCAATATAAATCACACACAATGCTTATTATTCCCTTTTCAGATGAGTATTTTTCATGATTTGACTGTATTTTGGGCCTTTTTGCCACTAGATCCCGTCTTCACCCTCAGACCCATGAGTCATCTGTTACTCGATAGAAATAAATTTGATCACATGACGGCAGGCTGCTCTCTGATTGGCTAAAGGACAAGAAAAACAGCACACAACTCAACCATGCTTCTTTTTGTGTGTCCTGGTGTTGGATTCTCGATGTGTTAGAGCGCCCCTTGCTGCCAGCAGTCAGAATGAACCACGAACAAATAAATAAATGAAGCCATGAAGCTAACATGAATGCTACGCTAACAGAGCCATGCGTTTGTTGACCGCTGAAACGAGTCTGCTGATGATTTATGGGCTCAGAGAATAGGACCTCGCAAACAGGATTACCGAAAGAAGCGTGAATGAAGCGGATGTTTTTGTCGAGGGAACGACGACACAACAATAAGTACATTTTGCATAACGTGTGTCCCTTAAATACTGCGATTACGAATGTCTTAGTTTCTAGTCCCGTGCAAATCGTCCGCGTCTGTGATTCGTGGGCCGTCTTTAGCCTCGAAGCTAACGTTGATTCGAAATGTCTCCACGCTCCATTTTCGGTCATGGCAGCGTTCAAAACCAAGCTGCGCGGGAAACGCGTTTGGGAAAAGTTTGGATGCTTTTGATGTAAAGTTTCGATCTCAAAACCTGAACTTGGTGAACTGCTATGGCAACGTGAATTCATCAAAAGGTGCTTATCATATTTGAGTGTGTTTGTCTGCCATTTCCTAATTAAAGTGTGCAAAACCAGGCCTAAAGGGAGACTCGACCAGGGACTTAAACATATTGGGAGAAATTCCATTATTAATCCACCCCTAAATCAAAAGAAACTCCTCTGTCTCGGGGGGCATGTGTTCTTGTCCAGCCATCGTGTTGAAGCTGACCTTTTCCGTTCCATTCTTTGTTATTCAGCTTTTGCCGTGGGTGAGTAAAAACATGTTCTCCTCCGACGCCCGCACACCTTCTCCTCTCGAAGCGCTGCGTACCACAGGAACACGTCAGGAGCACGGCAGGCGCTAAAATAAATCTGTCCGGGGAGGTTTTCACACCAGCGCACACCTGCCGCCGCCTGCATCGGCGCGCGAAGCCCCCGCCGCGGTCAGAGAAGGTGTCCACACAGGTCTACCATCAAACGCAACTCATCGTCTTTCGCTCTTCTGTGCATTTGTTTGATGTACTCACTGTCTCAGCTGGTTTTGTCAGTAGTTTTAAAGCTGCTCTACTACATTTCTGGTCAACATTTCATGCCTTTAAGGAGGTTCATTCGGTCTGCAGATAATTAAGACAAACGCTGGATTAAGGAAGCTGTAGAGATGCTGAAACACGCCCACAGGACAGTAAACAGAGACAAGAGGCCTATCCGCTCTCAAAGACCCGGGGGAATTGGAGAAGTCGGACTGCAGATGGCGCTGTTCCCCTACAGATGAGTGCAAATCAGCTGGCAAGACACGTAACATCACGTCATCTGATGAAAACTGCAAAGGCCAGGGTTGCCAGGCTTCAGCAGCTAAAAGTGTCTGAAAAATACACCCAAAACCCATGGCACGTCCCTCAGGGCTGTATTTATGAACGCAGAAGTTCTCCAGTGACACAGACCCCCGCTCTCACTCTCAAACAGAAGCCCCACAGAGCGCGACTGGCTTTGGAATGTGAGGATTTTGACATAAAACATGGAAAACTGTTCTGGCCAAACCCTGTGTGCGAGTGTGTGTGTGTGTGCCAGTGTGTGTGAGTGTGTGTGTGTGTGTGTGTGTGTGTGTGTGTGCAGTGTGTGTGTGTGTGTGTGTGTGTGTGTGTGTGAGTGTGTGTGTGTGTGTGTGTGTGTGTGTGTGTGTGTGAGTGGTGTGTGTGTGTGTGTGTGTGTGTGTGTGTGTGTGTGCCAGTGTGTGTGTGCCAGTGTGTGTGTGTGGTGTGTGTGAGTGTGTGTGTGTGTGTGTGTGTGTGTGTGTGTGTGTGTGTGTGTGTGAGTGTGTGTGTGTGCCAGTGTGTGTGTGTGTGTGTGTGTGTGTGTGTGTGCCAGTGTGTGTGTGCCAGTGTGTGTGTGTGCCAGTGTGTGACCGGGCCCCGCTGTGAGGAGAGGCCGCCGCCTGTGGGGAGTATTGTGGAAGTATTGTGGGGAGTATTGTGGGAAGTATTGTGGGGAGTATTGTGGGTTATTGCCTTGAGGACATGAGGAGGTTCAAGAAGCATTCTTTTTGCATTTTTAATCATTTAAAAACACAATGATTTGAAAAACGATCCGTTCTACAGCAGAAAAAAGAGACTCTTTTAATTGTGGATGTTTTAAACGACATAAGGACGTCATGTGTGTGACGTGACGTATGTGTGTGACTTTGACGTCATGTGTGTGACGTGACGTCATGTGTGTGGTGACGTGACGTCATGTGTGTGACGTGACGTCATGTGTGTGACGTCATGTGTGTGACGTGACGTCATGTGTGTGAACGTGACGTCAATGTGTGTGACGTGACGTCATGTGTGTGACGTGACGTGTGTGACGTGACGTGAACGTCATGTGTGTGACGTGACGTCATGTGTGTGACGTGACGTCATGTGTGTGACGTGACGTATGTGTGTGACGTGACGTCATGTGTGTGAGTGTGTCATGTGTGTGATGTGACGTCATGTGTATGTGATGTGACGTCATGTGACGTCATGTGTGTGACGTGACGTCATGTTTGTGATGTGACGTCATGTGTGTGACGTGACATCATGTGTGTGACGTGAGTCATGTGTCTGTGACGTGACTCATGTGTGTGACGTCATGTGTGTGACGTGACGTCATGTGTGTGACGTGACGTCATGTGTGTGACGTGTCATGTGTGTGATGTGACGTCATGTGTATGTGATGTGAACGTCATGTGTGTGATGTGACGTCATGTGTGTGACGTGACGTCATGTTTTGTGATGTGACGTCATGTGTGTGACGTGACGTCATGTGTGTGTGACGTCATTGTGTGACGTGATGTCATGTGTGACGGTGAACGTCATGTGTGTGAACGTGACGTCATTGTGTGTGTGTGATGTGACGTCATGTGTGTGATGTGACGTCATGTGTGATGTGACGATGTGACGTGTATGTGTGTATGTGTGTATTGTGACGTCATGTGTGTGATGTGACGTCATGTGTATGTGATGTGACGTCATGTGACGTCATGTGTGTGATGTGACGTCATGTGTGTGATGTGACGTCATGTGTGTGATGTGTGATGAATAATGACGCGACACTTCCATCCTAAAGAATAGTTTTGAGTCGTCGCACTGCAGGATGTATGTTTTTATGTTTTTATGTTTTTATGTTTTTATGTTTTTATGTTTTTATGTTTTTATGTTTTTATGTTTTTATTTATATTTATATATTTTATGATATTCCGTTTCTGACATACGAAACTTATTAGGAAAGTGTTACAACGAGACATTTGAGTGTTTTTTTGTTAAAAAATACAAAGAAATGAAACACAACTTTAACTCTGCCTTTTGAGTTGAACAGTTTGTGGATAAAATACATCATTTAGAAAGTAATTGAAACGTCAAAAACTGGGGATTAGATCAAGGACCAAACTAAAACACGTGAACTCCAAATCCCTCCAGAAACTGGGATTAGCCTCAAAGTAAAAGTATTCACATCTACAGCTGGATTACATGCTTTACACCAAATGATACTTTTGTGACGCACAAATGCAATTTTGGGATTAGAAAATGTTGTTGTTTTTCTATCTCCCCTGGAATTCAAAACGGTGTCGGCAGCGTCACGTTAGGAACGCTCGGCCTCGTGCACCTCTCCGCAGACGGCGCCGCGTAAGGGGGTCCAAAACGCGACATTTCGATCTGATCGAAATATCATTGAAAATGCCTCATTTGTAAGAAAATGGAAATATAATAATATAATGGTTTTAGTGTCTCTTTTCAGGAGCAGGTTTTCTCGGTCGGACACTGGGGGACTTTGGGGGATTATCTGTTCCCTGCGGGGCCAATCTGAGCCCTGCCATAAGGTCTGTTCTGTGCCAGAGCTCTGAGGGGCCGCATGCGCCGAGGGGCCACATGCGCTGAGGGGGGCCACATGCGCCGAGGGGGGCCACATGCACCGAGGGGGGCCACATGCGCCGAGGGGGGCCACATGCGCCGAGGGGGCCACATGCACCGAGGGGGGCCACATGCGCCGAGGGGGGCCACATGCACCAAGGGGCCACATGCGCCGAGGGGGGGCACATGCGCCGAGGGGGGGCACATTTTTTGGATTATTTAAACAACCTTTGAATTTGTGTTACTGAATGAAAAGAATCTAAACCAGGTCCAAACCAGGACTAAACCAGGACTAAACCAGGACTAAACCAGGTCTAAACCAAGTCTAAACCAGGACTAAAGCAGGTCTTGTAGAACGAGTCTGGAGATTTTTAACAGACTCTGTTCACGCTAGCTTTAGCCTCGTCTCCCAGCAACACAAAGTTGGACTTACTAAACGCAGTGGTTCTCAAAAGGCTCATTGGTTCATGTAAATGTAGCCTCCAGAATGCACAGAGTGAATTGTGAATGAATGAATTTCTACCAAACTCTGGACTTTGCAAATGGTGTTTACCTGTTTTGGCCCGTGGCAGTACATTTAGCACAGATGCCCCGCCTCCATAACCTGACTCATGCCAGATTGATGTGCAGCTCTCTGACCTGAGATCTGCACATTTATCATGTTCTCACTGAAAGCGACCAGGACGTAGGGTCAGAACAGCAGAACAACACTGGGGGTTCATGACCAACCCCAATCAGATGCAACAGTGGGACAAGATGAATGCTCAAGAGTTTGTGAAGTCTTGTTAGCCCCTCCCCACATCCAAAGACTTGAATATTATGAACATGGACACGCTCGCCGACATAAAAGGAGCGCGACTATCTCTGCAGGCCTCCTCTGCTCCTGTCACCCGTCAGAGTGTTACGGCGCCCCCTGTGGACCTCCGTGCACCCTCCAGCAGACACACGCCTGCTGGACTGTGACCCTCCAGTGTTCTGGACCGACAGGCACGGCTCCCGTCAGGGCTGGTCCTGCTCCTCAGCACATCAAAACAAACAGGGGCCAGAGGAGACGGGCCCCCGGGACGGGCCCCAGGGAGGGAAGGGGGGTTTGGTCCTGGTCTGGTCCTGGTCTAGTCCTGGTCTAGTCCTAGTCCTAGTCTGGTGGTGGAAGAAGTATTTGATTTTGTTACAAAGTATAGATACATGAACATAAAATACAAGTAAAAGTAGCACATACAAATGTACTTACGTAAACGTTTGAGGCACCTAAAAAAGTACACTGAAAGTCAAAATGTAGTGAAGTAAAAGTCAAAAGTATCGACTTGAATGTAAACCACACACTTTCTACTTGAATCAAATATAGACAGTATTTATTACAACTCATTAAACACTAAATCAATCTGTGACGGAGCAGGCCCATCAGACCCCGCGGCCCCGCCCCCACACGGGCCCCTAACACCGGTTCTTCCATCTCCTTCCACCGACCGTCTCCAATGCTGTCCGTCCGTGTTAGCCACCAAATCCAGGTGGTCTTGGGGGCTGCTGCTGGATCATCCACGCCCATAAATGTGTTCAGTAACAAACGTTTTATTCACTATCCGGTCCAGCTCCGGTCCAGCTCCGGTCCAGCTCCGGTCCAGCTCCGTCCAGTCCAGCTCCGGTCCAGCTCCGGTCCAGCTCCGGTCCAGCCCGGTCCAGCTCCGGTCCAGCTCCGGTTCAGCTCCGGTTCATCTCCAGTACCACAGTCCCACTGTCACACCGAGCGCCTCCCACTTCCGGGTTAAGTGCCATGAAGGCGGCGTCTGTCGTCATAGTGACGCCAGTGCGGAAGTGCCTCTTTTTTGAGGGAAATGTATTATTACTTCTTCTGAGCGTTCTTCAGCGCAGACGCACCAGTCGAGTCTTCAACAGAACCATAATGCTGCGACTGGAACAGGACCGGTCTAAGTCTAAACTGGCACTGGAACAGGACCGGTCTAAGTCTAAATGAGACGTAAACCTGGACCAAACCAGAATACATTTAAATGGGCCGAAGCCAGGACAAGAAAAGGACCAATCCAAACCAGGACCAAACCAGACCAAACCAGACCAAACCAGGACCAAACCAGGACCAAACCAGGACCAAACCAGGACCAAACCAGGACCAAACCAGGACCAAACCAGGATGGCGAGAAGCACCGCCCCCCAGTGGAAACCAGGTGCTTGAGCGCGCCCTCACACTCGGCGCTCGGCTGCAGCAGAGAGAAGCAGGTCACATGATGCACATGAGGCCTTCAGACCGACACACTAAATCAGACCTGAAAACCTGAGTCCAGAGTGTTTTCTGGTCCGCACCGCGCTCGCCAGTGTCAATGCTCTGAACGCTCTGAACTCAACATACATTGCATTGTCTCCGGGACGATGCATTTGGGCCAAAGCCTGTGTCGTTTTACATATGACTACAACTGTTTAGGCAATAAACACTTGGGCTTTTCTTTTTTAATGTGAAAAGAGAGAAACAAAAGCACTTTTCTACGCTCTTCTTCTGTTTACACCGTATCCTGGGAAACGGCTCTGAACAAATCAAATGCCAATGTTAATTATTGGCCTATATCTGATCTTAAAGGTAACATTACCCTGTGGCGGCTTTATGGATCCATGGTTAAGTGGGTCTGCTTTGGGGGAAATGCTGATGGGGCTTTATTCTGGGCATTTACATACGAGACACGCCCAAAGCCTCTTGTTGCTTCTGTCTTTTCACTCTCTTGTTCCGTTGTATTTTCTCTTACATATTTCATTCCTCCAAAGATGTGGGCCTGACCTGTTCCGTGAGCAGTCGGAGCTGGCGGCTGCGTGGGTCTCTCTTGCACAGATTCTGGGCGGGCGCAACCACCGTGCACACGCACCTGCCGTCGGGGTCCGAGGCCGTGCTGTACACCTGCCAGCCCTCCTCCGAGCCCGGGTACAGGCCCTGCAACGAACACAAACCGGTTACAATCCACGGACACGAGACACATGACAGAACAACTGAGTGGACCCCAGAGAAACTGCAGGACGAAGGGGTGCTGAGGGTGCTGTAGCATCCCCTGTGGTTGGCTCAGGGAACTACAATTAGGCCCATTGGTTACTGGATCTTTGAGCTAAACCAGTGTGAGCCTGTTGTGAACCTCAGAGCTCAGTGACATACAGTGTCCTCAGGGCGTCGCCATAATCCAACAGAGGCACAAACACGGCCGATACGCAGAGGGTTGTTAGAGGCGGAGCTACACAGAGGGACGTTAGAGGCGGAGCTACACAGTGGGACGTTAGAGGCGGAGCTACGCAGAGGGACGTTAGAGGCGGAGCTACGCAGAGGGACGTTAGAGGCGGAGCTACACAGTGGGACGTTAGAGGCAGAGCGACGCAGAGGGTTGTTAGAGGCGGAGCTACGCAGAGGGTTCTTAGAGGCGGAGCGACACAGAGGGTTGTTAGAGGCGGAGCTACGCAGAGTGTTGTTAGAGGCGGAGCGACACAGAGGGTTGTTAGAGGTGGAGCTACGCAGAGGGTTCTTAGAGGCGGAGCGACACAGAGGGTTGTAAGAGGCGGAGCGACACAGAGGTTTGTTAGAGGCGGAGCTACGCAGAGGGTTGTTAGAGGCGGAGCTACGCAGAGGGTTGTTAGAGGCGGAGCGACACAGAGGGTTGTAAGAGGCGGAGCGACACAGAGGGTTGTTAGAGGTGGAGCTACGCAGAGGGTTGTTAGAGGCGGAGCTACGCAGAGGGTTGTTAGAGGCGGAGCTACGCAGAGGCTTGTGGGTAACGTTAAACTTCATGTGCATTAGACATAAATATCACGTTTCCCTCTCCGTGGTGCTGATTTTAGATGTAAAACTTCATCTGAAAACAACTGCAATGAGCATAAAAACATTTTTGCAGTCTTTTTATGCCCTCCGTGGATGACCGGGACACATTTTGAGGTAATCTGGTCCAAAATCCTCGGACTAGTCCAGAATGAAACGGGACGGTTTCTTCCCACAGTAAAAGCCTCACTTGAAGTACATCAGGCCCTGCGAGTGGTGCCAGTGCTAATGCCACCCGCTGCCATTCAATATTTAGTCTGTCTGTGTTTACTGGTGCCAGCTGGAGCGCTCAGACCTTTGCATATTTATGACTCCTAAACTGGGCCCCGTGCTAACCAACAAATACAGCATTACTATCGATTCAGTGCTGTGTGGGAAGGAACACAAGAACACTTTGAAAAGGGAATTTGTTACCGACTACCTGCATTAGAATGAAGCCTGTGATGTATTCTGACATCAGAGTACTGTGTTCTGAATACTTTAATACCTTAAGTGGCATCATGGCACAGTGTAAAACGGGTTAGGATTAAAACTGCTCTTTGTCAACTGTATCAATGCAGTTTTAGCCTCTTTTATTGTCTGATCAAGATTGTTTAGTCAATAGATACTTGTGATTAATAAAACAAGAATCCATCATTACAGACGCAAAGTTAAGTCATTATAATTGAGATTTATGTCACTTATTCCGGTGAAGTACACGCCCTCTGCTCTGGTTGCTAAGTGATTGCTGTCAGTTGAGAGGTCTCGTTCCAGGCCCCTCGACCCTTCAGCGGGGTGCGCTCGTCCTGAGATGCAAATGGAGGCGTTGGCACGGATCTTCACCGGCTCCTTAAAAGGTCGTTTGTCCGCGGAGCGAGCGCTGAAAGGGCGATTTACTGTCTGCTGAGCGCACCGGCGGCGAGCGACGCCCGACAGACGCTGGCGCACTCCAGCTCAGAGTGCGGCTAGCGGGCGAGACCCTGAGCGCGTGTAAACCCTGAGCGCGTGTAAACCCGGAGCGCGTGTAAACCCCGAGCGCGTGTAAACCCTGAGCGGGTATAAACCCTGAGCGCGTGTAAACCCTGAGCGCGTGTAAACCCTGAGCGGGTATAAACCCTGAGCGTGTGTAAACCCTGAGCGGGTATAAACCCTGAGCGCGTGTAAACCCTGAGCGGGTATAAAACCCTGGCGTCGTGTTAAACCCTGGAGCGGGTATAAAACCCTGAGCGCGTGTAAACCTGAGCGGTATAAACCCTTGAGCGGGTAAAACCCTGAGCGAGTGTGAAACCCTTAGCTGTATTAAACCCTGAGCGGTGAAAACCTGAGCGCGTTGTAAAAACCTGAGCGGGTATAACCCTGAGCGCGCGTAACCTGAGCGGGTATAAACCACTGAGCGCGTGTAAACCCTGACGGGTATAACCCTAAGCACGTGTAAACCTGAGCGGGTATTAAACCCTAGCTCATGTAAACCACAGAGTGGGCTCAAAACCCTGAGCGCGTGTTGTAAACCCTGAGGCGTTATAAACCCCTGGAAGCGCGCATAAAACCCTGAGCGGTATAAACCCCTATTCGCGTGTACAATCCTGAGCGGGATTAAAACCCTAAGCGCGCTGTAAAACCCTGAGCGCGTGTAAACCCTGAGCGGGTGTAACCTCTGAGCGCGTGTAAACCCTCGAAGCGGGTAGTAACCCTTGAGCGCGTGTAAAGCCCTGAGCGGCATGTAAACCCTTGAGCGCATGTTAAACCACCTGAGCGGGTAATCCTAAAACCCTGAGCTCATGTAAACCCAGAGTGAGTACAAACCCTTGGCGTGTTAAACCCTGAGCGGTATAAACCCTGAGCGGTAGAAACCCTGAGCGGAGGGTATAAAACCCTGAGCGGGTATAACCCTGAGCGGGTATAAACCTGAGCCGCATATAAACCCGAGGGGTATAAACCCTTGAGCGCGTGTAATCCTGAGCGGAGTATAAAACCCTAAGCGCGTGTAAACCCTGAGCTGCGTGTAAACCTTGAGCGCGTGAAACCTGAGCGGGTATAACCCTAGCGCTGTGTAAAACCTGAGCGCGTGTAAACCCTGAGGGAGACCTGGCTTTGTAATCGACGGTACCTGAGCGCGGTGTAAACGCCAGTTGGATGCCTGTAGCGCGTGTAAACCCTGAGCGGGTTAATAAACCCTGAGGCGGTAGTAAACAACCTTGAGAGCATTGTAAAGCCCGAGCGGGGTTAATAACCCTGAAGCGCGTGGTAAACCTGAGCCGGCGTGTAACCCTACGTGCGTATAAACCCTGAACCTGAGCGGTATAAACCCTTGGGAGGTACGCTACGTAAACCTGACTGGAAACCTCTGAGGTAGTAGTGAACTCTAGCGGGTATAATTACCTGCGCAGTTGTAACCTGAGCGCGTGTAAACCCCTGAGCGGGTATAAACCCTGAGCGCGCGTAAACCCTGAGCGGCGTATAAAACCTTGAGCGCGTGTAAAACTGAGCGGGTATAAACCCTTAAGCACGTGTTAAACCCTGAGCGGTTAAACCCTGAGGCTCATGCGTATACATCCCCGACACGTGCGTACAATCCCCTGAGCGTTGTATAACAACTCACCGCTGCGTCACGGCTCACTCGAAACCTCCCTGAGCGTTGATGCCCGAGGTATAACACACTAGCCCGCGGTGTTAATCCGCGCCTGGAGTAGCATGCCGCTCGATAGATAATACACACATAGATGCGCGTGATAAACCCCTGAGCCTGAGCGCAGCGTGTAAACCTGAGCGGGTGTTAAACCCTCTGATGCGCGTGTAAACCCCTGCGACGCGGGTTTCCTGACTTGTGTAACCCTGAGCGCGTCGGATGGTAACCCTGTGAGCGGCGCACCTCAGTGTTAAACCACTGACGGGTATAAACCCTGAGGGTTAATAAAACCGCTGAGCGTCATGTATAAACCTGCTGGAGGGCGTGGGGTTAATTAAACACCCTGAGTCATGTAAACCAGAGTTAACAAACCCTGACGCGTTGAAACCCTGAGAAGAGCGCGGGTGATTAAACCCTGAGCGCGGGTTATAAGAACCGGCTGGTCAGACGCGGTATAAACGCTGACGCAGGTACTATAACCCTGAGACTGAGCGAGGGTATAAACCTGATGCGCGGGTTAAAACCCTGAAGCGGGGGTATAAGACCCTGAGGCGCGTAGTGAGAATCCTACGGCGGAGGTATTAAACCCTAAGCGGGCGGTGCTTAAACCTGAGCGCGCTGTTGGTTAAACCTCTGGCGCGGGTGTAAACCTGAGGGCGTCGCGGTTGTACAAACCCTGAGCGGGTGATTAAACCCTGAGGGCGCGGTGCTAAACCACTGAGCGTGTTAATTGTAATACCCTTGAGCTCGCTGTAAACACTGAGCGGGTGTATAAACCAGCCTGCACGCGTGGTATAAACCACTCGAGGCGCATGAATAAAACCCTGAGCGGCGTGTAACCTCCCTGAGCGCGTGCTAAACCCTTGAGCGCGTTTTGTTTTAAACCCCTCTGAGCGCGGGTTGGTAAACCGGTCTGAGCGGGTATTAAACCCTGAGCGGGATTAAACCTGACGCATTGATAAAAAGGCCTCTGAGCGGGTGATTAAACCTGAGCGGGTATAAACCCTGAGCGCATGGAGAAACCCCTGATATGAAGAGCGCTGTGTAAATCTCGAGCGGTTAATAAACCCTAAGCTGCGTGTAAACCCCCCGGGTCTGAGCGCGTGTAAAACCCGAGCTGGGTGTAAAACGCTAAGCGCGTGTAGACCCTGAGCGGCGTGTAAACCCTCGAGGCGTGGTAAACCCTGAGGCGGGTTATAACCCTGAGCGCATGTAAACCTGAGCCGGGTGTAAACCCTAGAGCGCGTTGTAAACCCTGAGCGCTATGGTCATGCGATTTGCTCGTGTAAAAACCCTGAGCGCGTGTAAACCCTGCAGCGGGTATGAAACCCTGAGCGGGTACTATTAGTAAACCCTGAGCGGGTATAAACCCTGAGCGGGTATAAACCCTGAGCGCATGTAAACCCTGAGCGGGTATAAACCCTGAGCTCATGTAAACCCTGAGCGGGTATAAACCCTGAGCGCGTGCATACTCATAGTCGGGATCAGGTAAGTTTAAACTGTATAGTTTTTCACTCTTTTAAATCACCTTGAAGCGCTCGTGTACAAAATGTCTGCAAACAGAAACGAGGCCAAATGGAGTTCCGCTGTGAAACATTTTCAATGATTTTAAGACTTTACAACAAAATTAAGCAACAATTTTGAAATTTCCAGGATACAAATGTCGTTTAGACTCTTGTACTGTTACAAAAGATGGGGAAATTTGATTAGATTTTTCTAGAAAAGTGTAATTTGTGGTAAAATAAAAAATAGAGAATTGAAATAAGTGTCTGTCATATTCTATTAAATAAACGAATGCGGTGGAGACGGACCAGAAGGGGGCTGAAACGGCAGGATTCGGCACTGTACACGCCGCTCTGGCCAGAGCGGGCTCACTTTACGATGACTGTTACCACGGCAACACTGACTCTTCAGGGATCATGGCCCGTTCACATATATTTATATAAACTGGCCTTTTCTGCGCACTCCTCCAGCACTCGCACCGTCGTAACAAAGTGTGTCGTGGACGTCAGAAGTGCGATGATTGAACCTTCTACTCCAGAGCGTTTGGTTGCCATAGCGATGTGCTACATGTCGGTGAATTATGAAGAACCTAAAGTGCCCAGGCGGGGGCCTCTTCTACGGCGTGCCCAGTGACTACGGGGTAAAACATAGTGAGCGTCCTCAGATGAAATGCAGTGTTCATGTGTTCATCTCCCCACTGTCTTCAGCTTAATCCAAGTGTTCCCTGTTAAAGTGGAATCAGGCGCACTGAAGTACCAGCAGTGTCCACTAAACACACATCCAACAAATAGGTCATGTTTATGTCACGATAATTACAATATCAACTTTACCGTTGGATAAATGGGAGACAGACAGTTAAAAAGTGGGTTGCACATTCACACGTGAGCCGTTAAGGTTGAATGGTTTCCATGGAAACTATTTCCTGCTACATTAAATTTTAATTTGTTAACTGATATTTCGAAGCTCAAAATGTGTTCGTATGTCAGTCGCACCTTGTGGGCCTCGAAAGCCACGTTTTGACAGGTTTTGGCTTCACAGACCGGTCCACTTTAGAGCACTCAGGGATCTGCTGGGTAAGCCAAGACCACCCAAACATAACTAATGTTGTCTTGTGAAAAAAACACAGAAATTGTACCTAAAGTATGTGTTTTAATCCTGAAGTTTTGTGTGTGTGGCTAAAACTAGAGTAAACAGGAACAGTTTTGCCTCATTTATTTGACTTCTCTGCAAAAAGAGTTTTAGTTTCACTTGAGACTAAACTTAGTCTCAAGTGAACCCCCCCCCCCTTTATCAGGAGGTCCCGCCCTGTGGGCAGGGCTTACACAGAGGAGGATAGAATGACCCTTGGATGAGAGTCAAAAAGTCCAAATGAAACAACTGAATGAATGGACGAGTGGACGAATGAGGGATTACACCGGCGCATTGGCTTTGGATAATGTTGGATGCATTATGACCCGGAAATATCATATTTTGGGTCTTTACAAAGTGAGTGCCATGCGTCGATAAACAGGAAACAGCTGTTGCTAACGTGTGCTAGCTTGGTTTTGCTAAACATGTGGCCTCAATTTATGTACGTTAGCATCAGTGGAAATACGGTTGTGCACTTTGGATCACCTAAATAGCTCGGTACACTTCCCTTAATACAATGGAAACACTTTTGGACCGCCCCAACCTGCTCCAAAGTGTACCAGTGGAAACGTGGCTTCAGACCCTGGGGCCCAGTTCAACACAACCCTCTGTCTTTGTCAACTTCCCCGCTGAGAGCAATGAATGTGCAAAGCTCCTCCACCAGCGACAGTAATTAACTGCATTACTGGAGTCCAGGAGTATTGCAGGATCAGCCTGAGTAAAGCCTATAAATAACGTCTGTTTAAGTGACGCTAACGCTAACCACGCTGTGTGACTCATGATACCACAGAGGCTAATATTCTGTTTGTCTGTTTACCTCTGCTATTTTCTGCTCCACTGAACCCGCTGCAGACACCCAAGGGCTAGCCCAGGTTCACCCCAGGACTAAACCAGACTGTGTCCAATTAAGAGTGTCAAATATGGGAGGTGAAGTAAAGATTCAATGGTATAAAAATAGGCCGTCATGTGTCAAAGTGAAGCATTGTTTAACGTGGAGACGCGTGAAATGAACTGGCTTTGGTTTGTGGAGTTTGTGAAGTATTGCCACAAAATGTGCTCAAGTAGTGAGTATTGTGTCAAAATAATAAGTCAAAGGTACGCTGAAGCCACGTTTCCACTGGTTCACTTTAGAGCAGATTGGTACAGTCCAAAAGTGTTTCCACTGCCGTAAGTGCACTGGACCGATCCATTTAAGTTTTGTGGTTTAGCTCCCAAAGCGGTCTTGGGTGGGCTTCTGAGTGAGATGACCGGATAAGAGAGATAAGAGTGCTCAAAAGTGAACCGTCTGTGGGCCGGGTCCAAAATGCTATCAAACGTACCTTTCTCCATGGAGACAAGCAGATGGGGGCCAGCTAAGAGTCAGATCTGTGGAGAGGCAAGCCCGCTCACAGCAAGATTGCACCTTTTTCAAGATTTTTTAAACAATAAACCATTCATTGAATAAATGCAAAATAGACTAATTTAATGCCATACTGATGAACATTCAGCAGTAATAATCTCCATGGAGACAAAAAGGTCGCTGACCCCCAATCAGAAAATGTACACAGTGCACTTTTGAGGAAAAGGTAAATACATTTCAAGAGTAAATCATATCTTTAAGCAACAAGAAAAAAAATCATAACATCTCACACTAGACAAACCTCTCAAAACACTACACTGTAGTCATGTGACTTCTGTAGCCACAGCCGCCCTGGACAGTCGGCCCCCCCGCCACCACGCCATTCCCTCACACATTCATCCTAAGCAATGGCTGAAGGACACGTTCCACTGGCTGAGCTTCAGGTAACAGGTCAACGCACTGAGCCACTGCTGCACACGTCTCGCAGAAGGAAGATGTTCTGTTTATCTGGGTCACATTGCTTTTCCGACCCATGTTCTTGTGTTCTTTACATAACGTGAGCTGCATTTGTCTCAACACTTTCACCAGCATCAACCTTAATCGGCTTTTCTACGTCCTATAAAACGAACGGAAGTGGCGCGTCACCTGAATAATTCCATGGAAATAGAAAGTTAAAACTATATTTCTGAACATTCTCCATGCAGATAGAGCAGTTTTATTTCATACTGTGGCATATTATAGCCACAGGAACAACATTTCCATGGAAACAAGCTGGAGGAATCATTCATATTCATATTATCATTATTTTTTTAGCTTTTCAGTGCAATAGAAACATCCATGATGAAAAAAAATACTAGTTTTGGGCTAAAACGTTATGAATTTCTTTTTCTTTAATTTAGTTTATTTTCTCAAAGAGTATCCTTTAAAATGTGCATGGAAATTAATGCTTATGAATACTATTGATAACCCAAAAGGGTTTTTGAGGGCTTGGGACAATTTACATAGATTTAAAAACCCACGACTGTTTTCGCAGTGTGAAAATCACGTACTGCAGCTTTAAGTTCAACAACCACAACAACATTTCAAAAGAACAGAATCAAGTGTTCTATTTACGCTCTTTTGATAGAAAGGTGAACTCACACTGACAAATCTCTCGGTGGTGCCATCGGGCATGGTGCCGTTGAGCCCCACGAGGGAGGGCAGTGTCTGGGACATCCAGTTGGTTACCATGGCCATAGTACTGAGGACCGCCCCTATCTTCAGCATGGGCACACTCATCCTCACCCGCTTCTGCAAACCCTATCCAAACCAAATCTGTCAGGCTATGAGGGCAGGGGCTGCTAGGGGCAACCCGGACATGTCCAAAATAGAATCCAGTCGAGATTTGAAAAGAGAAATGTTACGTTTTGTTCTCTAAAATATTGTCTTTCAATGTAGTCCTGCAAAGTAGTTGATGAAAATCTATATATTGCATCCAAAGTTTATACACCCCTGCACGAATTCTAAATCAAGGAGAGGGGCTGCTTTAGAAAACTATGGGGGGCAAAGTTGTCCAAACAGACATCGATCCTTTCAATTTTAAGATGGTAAAAGGCCGTCCTGTTTCTTATGGATGAATGTCTTTCAATGTAGTCTTGCCAAATACTTTATTCCTCATGAGAATATATCATCCAACATTGATTCAGCCCTACATATGTTCTGACAGCCATGGAGGGTACGTGGCAGGGATGTCCCAAAAAAGACCAATCCACTCAAATTTAAGATGACAATTCTGTTCTTCCTATTGGATAATGTCCTTCAATGTCTTGCTAAGAGGTTTATTCTGCACCAAAATATATTTCTCATCCAACTTTCATGTGTCCTAGTTCTAAGTTCTGCTGTTTTAAGTCCATCATCGAGTGACAACCAGCGAGGGTACGCGGCAGGGGTGTCCTTAGAGTCCTTTCAATTGTGAAGTAGAAAGATTCCTTTGATTTTTCTGATAGTTGAATAATATCACTGAATATAATGCTCTGATTTATCTTCCTTGTTGGATTTGTAGAGTTGTTGCCTACAGATGGCAAGACTGAATCACTCCACGCTTGTCCCCAATCTGGTGCCAATATTTGAACACATTTATGAAGCATACGCAAGGTACTGGAGTCTTTGATTCTTCAAATCCCAAATTGTTTTCACATTCTTGATGTGTCCACGCCGTATATTCTTTCCCACAAAGCCCTAAAATGTTTTTTTGCTCTCTTTACCTCTTTATGTATCCAGCTTTTGAGTCAAAACATGCCAGGGGACATGTCCAGACGTCTAGACACAACCTCTCCGGGTTTTCTCCCAGTTTTCGAAACACCACAATGTGTGAATCCAATTTAGCACAAGAAAAAAAATGCACCCGAGTCACTTTTCTTCCCGCCAGGATTCATCAGAGCGGCTCATTCTCCTCCCGCCAAAGTAGCATTCGCGTATCGATTTTCTTCCCTATAAAAATCCGTCTTGGCGGCTATAAATTGCCAACGCTTTCGCCCGCAATTCCATCCGTAGGTAGCGTCTCCAAGGATCTGCGGAGCGGCTGTCCGTCGTCATGTCATTCTGAGGCCATGTCAGCAGGTTTGTTCCGACTGCGCTCGGTTGTAATGTGCTCGTCGTTCCCTGCTTAGCGCGTGACTCCATGCGCCGGTGCATCCATGGTTAGTCCGTATGGATTTTCCCGTTGCCGTGTGCGTTGCCGTGTTGCTGCTGCTTTCATTTATCCACTCGCCCGCACCCCTCCCCTCTCTTTCTCCTCTCCCACTCGCTCGCTCTCTCCTCGCTCGGCTCCTTCCCTCTCTCATCTCTGTGTGTGTGTGTGTGTGTGTGTGTGTGTGTGTGTGGAAGATGAAGGGAAAGGTCTGTCGAGCAGATTCAAATTAGGGATTCTTTTGGACGCCGTGCTGGTGACGAAATAAAAGGGGGATGCAGTTATTGGATGGATGGGAACATACCCTAAGGAGGATCTAAATCTGGGGTGTCCAAAAACTATGGCCCGGGTGCCAAATGCGGCCCTCAGACCAATTTTTTTTTTTTTACTGGTGAATGTCCACATTATACTGAGCTACTTTTTTATTGAACCATTTAAATGTCTGGACCATTAAAACCTTTCAGTCTCAGATTATATCATTTTTGAATGACCGGTTCGTGGCTTAATCTCACAATTCGGCCTCGAGGAAGCGCTTGGACGCCCGGATCTAAATCGAGAAATGAAGTATGTTGAGAATTCACAAGTTTTGGTCATTTGCTTATAATTCTGAAAATGCTATATTAATTTAGAATGGTTATTTTTCAGTTTCAGGGTGAAATGGGGATGAGAGGCGGGAGGAACATGCAGCAAATTGTCAAAGCTGAGATTGGAACTCAAACGCTGCGGTTACAAATGTTTCTATCATTCTGTATTCTTATTTTATTGGCTAACTAAAGAGGGTGGGCCGTGTTTTGGCCTTCAGCTGAGTAAAGCACATGTGAGCGACATCAGCGCTGGTTGGTCATTTAAGAGGTATGATGGATACTTTGCATTTTGTGACGCAAAATCCTGATATTTTCTTTTTATTCTTTTTTTTATTTTTAGCTTTAGCTTTTACAATAAAATATAAAATAAATGTTGAATTTATTTATTTTTTATCTAAAGTTTATTACACAAATTATATTCTTACATTGTGCTGACTCAAACACAATCCAAAGGCTTTTTTATAGAAATGTAAAACTATTCAACCATTCAAAATGTTTAAAAATTACATTTAAAAAACAATCATTCAATCTGTTTTAATTTCTTAGGCCCTGCCCCTGTATGTTTTTGTTTGTTCAAATGTTTTTTTTTTTTTTTTAATTTCTCTTTTCTTTCATAAAAAAAAAAATAAAAGGGAAAAAAATGGAAATCAAAAAAAAAAAAAAAAACACATTAGAACCTAGCTCAGATGTCAGTTAATTATTGTTATTATTATCATGATTTAAAAATCTATTTGCTGGATTTTGAACATTCTGATGATAAATACATTATTTAGATGGGACGTATAGTGTATTTATAGTGCATATCGTCTCTTTAAGCAATGAAGGGCTTTGTCAATTCAAAACAGAAACAGCCTAAAAAACCTTCAGTGTGAAAACTGAACACAGATCAGACCCTAACCCTGACCCTGACCCTAAACCCTAACCCTACCCTGACCCTGACCTGACCCGCAGTGCGACCCCCAGAGCCTTTCATCCCTGTGTAATGGTGCAGCGCTTCACAGTAAATATACAACGATTAGAGGCAAATGAACCCTAGAAACGCACACAAAGACTGAACGCAAAGTGAAGCAACGGCGCCCACATGTGGTCACAACGGCGCCACACTCTCATGAGTACCGCTAATCTGACTCATTATATTACAGAGAAACGTTCATCTTCCTTTTATCCAACACATTTTACACATACAAATGCAATTATTAACAATTCATTAAAAGTGCTTTTTGTCATTTTAAGGTTTTTTTATATTATTTGCAGCGTCCGAGACACTTCTACAACACATAGCATTAAAATGTCTCCCAAAAATCTGTTTTTTATTACATTTTGTTCGTATTGTTGTAATAGATTGTTCATATTTTCGGTTTCTGCACATATATTACCTTTCAAATACAATAAAATATAAAAATACAATAAAATAGAGACAAGACAAGACGGGCGGGAGAAAACAGATTGTGTAAGATTGAACACAGACTGAATCCTCTCTCTTCGTCTCCCTCCATCCTCTCCTCTCTCTCTGCCCATGTTCTCTCCTCTCTGTCCCCCTCCATCTTTTCTCTTCTACTCTTCCCTCTTCGTCCTCTCTCTCTCTCCTTTCTTTTCCCTCTCCTTCTCTCCTTTCCTGTTTGCTGTGTCTCTGTCCTGGTCGTCAGAAAAGCTGGAGCACTTGTACTTCTGAGCGAGAGCTCAGGAAACACATGGATATTTCATCACCCGCCCTGAAGGAGAGGGGGGGAGAGGAGAGGAAGAGGAAGAGGAAGAGGGAGTCTAAATCAGGACTAAAGTAGATCCAAACCCATTTGAAGATTAAATTATAATAAAACAACTTTTTACAGTTGTCAATTCAGTCAAAGATGTCAGATTAGGATCAGTCCAGAATTTGAACTGAACCAGGTCCTAATGCCTCCAAACCTGGTCTGAAGGAGGTCTAAACCAGGTCTGAAGGAGGTCTAAACCAGGTGTGAAGAAGGTCTAAACAGGTCTGAGAAGATCTAAACTGGTCTGAAGGAGGTCAAAACCAGGCGTGAAGAAGGTCTAACCAGGTCTGACGAATCTAAACCTGGTCTGAAGGAGGTCTGAACCAGGTCTGAAGAAGGTCTAAACAGGTCTGAAAAATATCTAAACCTGGTCTGAAAAAGGTCTAAACCAGGTGTGAAGAAGGTCTAAACTCAGGACTAAAACTGATATGGACACAATGGGGTTTCAAGAAGACAAACCTGACAACTTCTTTTTGTTTTCCAAACGGATCTATTCTAGCTGAGTAAAAAATGCATATAAAACAAGAACGTTCTCACACAAAGCCAGATATAAATGAATCGAGTCTTGAAACACAACCATGTCCAAATGTCTGATTTAGAAAGAACTCCGAGCAGAAACCTTACCTGACAGACACAGAAGGTGGCCTCTAGAAGAAGAACCCGAAGGATCATCCTGGAGAACATCTCTAGCCGGAGCCTGGACCCAGATGTTGTCTTGACTGTGGACCCGAAGACCACGAATCCTCCCGTATTCTGCTCCGTTCTGCTCCTCGGTTCTCATGGCAGGTCTTTTACACTTTACACCGTCTCATGCATATTTTAGGAGCTCGATGTTTCGCAGCGTCAAGGTAAATGAGCTGTGTTCAAGAACTGCTCCTGCTCATCAAACTTTTAGTGCTCCAGTGAGAGGAGGACTTCTTCCACGCACTAGGGCAGGAGACCAGGGACGCTCTGAGCTCCGAACTCCTGCAAAATAACACGTCTAAAAAGAATTCTACACAGTTTGGAAACGGATCTGTCAAAGCCAAACTGATGCGTCCGAGCTAATAATGTTAGCTCGGCTAAAATGTTAGCTCGGCCTGTCGCAATGACATTTACAACCGAGATTCATCACGACGACATATTGAAACGCCTTTATCCCAGTGACACAATAACCCTAGAGCAGGACGATCCCAGTCCATAACCGCTCAGTCCACTGGAGTGTGTCTCGTGCTCAGGTCCAGAGTCCAGAGCGACGAGAGCAGCTGATGTCACCCAAACATAACTAATGCTTTCATATGAATAAACTCTGACACTTTGTGACCATGAGGCCGATCTCTGAGTCACAAAAGCCCTGAAGCTGTAACTCCAGGTTTGTGTCGCTGTGAGACGTGGCTAAAGCTAACGTAAAGAAACGACTTTTCCTGCATGTATTACATCCATCCATCTCCTTCCGCTTATCCGGGCCTGGGTCGCAGGGGCCACAGTCTAAGCAGGGACTCCCAGACTACCCCCACCCAAGACACTTCCTCCAGCTCCTCCGGGGGGATCCCGAGGCGTTCCCAGGCCACAGAGAGACAGTCCCTCCAGCGTGTCCTGGGTCTCTTTGGTGCGGACATGTCCAGAACAGCCTCCTGTTGGCGTCCAGGAGGCCTCTGAACAGATGCCGAGCCTTCAGCTGGTATTCCTCTCAACATGTGGAGGAACCAGGAGCAGCGGCTCTACTCTGAGCTTCCTCCCGTGTGACTGATTCCTCACCCTGTCTCTTAAGGAGCGCCCAGCCCCCCTGTGGAGGAAAACTCATTTTGACCGCTTGTATCCAGCAATCTGTCCTTTGGTCATTACCCAAAGCTCATGACCAAGGTGAAGGTAGAACTTAGACCGATGAATCAAGACATCACCACAACAGGTCCGATCCACCTGTCAATTACTCACTCTTAAAAGACCTGAAGAAACTCCTCCTCTTTGCGGGCCAGTCCTCCCCATCCACCTGGAGGGTGGCGCAACAACCTCTCTCCAGTCGAATCCCTGGTCTCAGATTTGGAGGCGCTGATTCTTCATCCAGTTTTAGTGGAGACATTTTCAAGACCAAATCAATCCGCCTCAAAGTGAAACCAGTCAAAACATGGCCCTATAGACTGGCAAAAAACCCTAACCTTACCTAGCAATTACCTAACTTTACCTAACCTTACCTAACATAACCTACTAACTTACCTAACCTAACCTAACCTTTACCCTTACCTAACCTAAGCTTACCTAACCTTAACCGTACCAACCTTACCTAAACCTAACACTTTACCTAACCTTACCTAACCTTTACCTAACCAACCTTACCTAACCTAATTTACCTAACCTACCTAACCTAAACATTACTTAACCTACCTAACCATACTTAACCTAACCATACGTACTAACCTTACCTAACCTAACCTAACCTAACTTACCTAACCTAACCATACTACCTACCTTACCTAACCTAACCTAGCTTACCTAACCCAACTTACCTAACCTACCGTACCTAAACCTTTACCTAACTAACCTTACCTAATAACCTAACCTACCTAACCTACCTAAACATACTACCTAACCTAAACCATACTTACCTAACCATACGTACCTAACCTTACCTTGACCTAACTTACCTAACCGAACCTAACCTTACCTAACCAACTTACCTAACCTTAACCTAACCATAACCTAACCTAACTTACCTAAACCTAACCTTACCCTTATCTAACCTAACCTAAACCATACTTCCTAACTAACCCTACCTAACCTAACTTACCTTAACTTACCTAACCTAAACCCTTACTAAACCTAACCATACTTACTTAACTTAACTAACCTAACCTAAACTAACCTAAAACCTTACCTAACCTACCATACTTACCTAACCTAACCTTACCTAACCTTTAACTTACCAAAACTTACTAACCTAACATTACTAACTACATTAAAACAATAACCATAACTTACCTAACCAAAACCGAACTGAACCTAACCTAACTTACATAACCTACATACTTACCTAAACTACCTAACCAACCTAACCATATTAAAGCAGGAGAATGAAAACACACACTTCTCTGCAACTATCGGAGCAACAAACTGTCCTGAGTTAAACACAACACATATTGTCATCATATATGAACGCTAAGTGTCGAGTTAATTACGAAGGTACAAAAACCATGTCAGCCGAATGAAAAGTTGTAATTTGATTTATGAACATAAACATTTATTTCAAACTGAATTCTATGCATTATGAAGAACAGGAACAACACTTCTGAAGTTTGTCTCAGAAGTGTATTCAGTGAGCGAGCAGCAGCACCGCAAACGTCTGAGCGCATTCAAGAAAAGCTGTCAAATGCCCAGATGTGGCCAGTAGGGCTCGATGAAGAGAGGACGGACTTGTTCTACCACACGTCACATGGTTCTTCAATCGGTGGTCCCCTCAGAGTGATGAAGGTCAGTCACATCGTGTCTGTGGGATCAGTTTGGTGACAAGACAAACGACACAAATCCCCAACAAGTTAAACGTAGACCCTAAAGATGGGCGGGGTTAGGGTCCGGCAGTCGCTGAGAAGAAAACACTGGAGCTTTGTGTAGTTTTGTACATTGTTGTGTAGTTTCAGACAGATTGGAGAGGGCACTCATTCGGGGGGTTGTATGATCAAATTAACTCCAAATGATGAAGTACGTCGGTAAGTAAGGGCGTGTCCAGGGTTTATAAATATGTTTCGATTTTTTTTTGGTGCTGAAAATTCCCAAATTCCTTCTGGGGGGAAAAAACCTTTGCAACCTGAAAAAGTCTTGTGACCGAGAGGTGACGAGTGGTCCACGTAAAACGGTTCAGGACCAAAACGTAAAGTCGAAAGTCGCATCTGCACGTGTGCGCAAAGGGAAACGCCAGCCTCAACCTAAAGGTCAATTACGTACTTTTATTCAAATAACATTCACTTTCAGTACAAATATGAACACAAAGAAATAATTAATATTACAGTCTGTTGAGTAGAGTTTAAAAAAAAACACACACACAAAACAAGGCTTCACAATCGTCCCAGAAGACCCCCTTTTACACACTCATAGCACCAGTAACAATACATTACACACTAAAATACACGCTCGACAACATGAGGTTTTGGCTGGAGACAGTATCGGTTTCATCAAATATTGAGACGTGGTTTATTGCATGCGACCCCTTTAGGCCTTGTTTGCACCGAGGGGACTGGTACGAGCGCGCTGCCAAAAGGGAATCACCCGGGGGCTTTCAAAACCACAAACTTTATTGACGTTATCGCAGACGGACGCGAGACATGTGTTCTGCATCTTTAATGAGCGCAAATGCCTCAGCGTTCGTTCACGCGCAGTGTTTGTATTCGGGCCGATTCCTGCGCGTGCGGGTTAGTCCGGTGTCGTCCCGAGTGCTCCGAAAATTCCTGTTTACACCCGCCCCGTGTCCCCGCCCACATCCCTGTGTCCCCGCCCACATCCCCGTGCTTATTTGGAAAATGAAGACACGCGCGGTGTTCGACTTTTATCAAAAAATAAGAACAAATCTGCTGCTGTTACAGAGAAATGTCACCGTGAAGAGGCGGGGCTTGTCACGGTGAAGAGGCAGGGCTTGTCACGGTGAAGAGGCGGGGCTTATCCGTCTTGAACAGGAAGTCATTATTAGTCTATTACTAAGCCGTTTTAGATCAATATTGAGGTTTGAACGAGCAACAGAAATATCCAAAAAGTATTGAAACGAATAATAATAATAAGAATAGGAATAATAATAATAATAACAATAATAATAAGAATAAGGATAAGAATAAGAAGAATAAGAATAATTTTAAAAATCCAAAATCCAAACTAGTCTTCTACTACTGCATAAATTAATATTAATCCCAGTCATTGGATTACAGCGGTGGAAAGTAATAAAGTACAAAAGTAAAAGTACATTTGAGCGCATGTATCTGTACTCTCTACTGCACTACATGGTTGAACGTAGTACTTTTCATTTGGTTCTGGCACGTTCGCGGTGACATTCTGCCCAGCTTTGAGTAAACATAAATATATACATCGAACTCACTAGCGTTTTGTTAGCGAAAAGACAATGTTTCATCTCAAAACCTGTGTGAAATACTTAATACTTTGTTTGTTTGTGTATTTGTACTGACGTGGCTAAAGGAGCACTTCTCGCACCCCCGTTGAACGTACTCGTGGTGATTTCCTTTTGCAGTGTGGTTCAGTGCAGCCGGTTTTCTGAGGCGTGAACGCGTGGGCGCGGCTGAACCGTGGAGGTCCGAGCGTCCGAGCGTCTCAACTGTCGCCGCACCAGTTCGGGACAGAGAGGCGACACGGGCGCTTCCATGTTCTTCTCGGCAAAAGGGCAGTCTGGCAGTGTTTGTGTGTGCGAGTGTTTGCGTTGTTGTGTTTGCAGAAGCGTGCAGATCGCCCCGTGGCGCCGTGGTCCCAGCGGAGGCAGGATCTGGGACACGTTTCGAGGCAGCTGCAGAGAACGCGCTCGTACCGGACGGCTCGGTGGAACCAAAGCTGTGCAGACCGGGAGCAGCTCCATACAGTATATTTCATATGTACAACACGACATCATGTGTTTGATGCGGCAAAGACAACACTGCTGAAGGTAAATCTGTTATAAATATAGGTTTCAGTTCATTCCCTGCTGGTACAAAGTGTCCATGGCTCCGTGTCCCTAAAGTCCTCGGGTTCAGCTAACCGTTGAAGCAGACCGAACCCACCTGGAACCCAAACTTCTGGTTTCCGTTTCCAAAGTCAGAGACGGCCACGTCGACGATAGGCAGAGAGTTAGAGTGAGGAGCGTCCAGCTCCAGAAGTGTCCTTTCCTGTCCGGAGCGACTCTACACACAAGAAGAGGGAACATGTCCATTAAGGGAACAAGTCCATTAAGGGAACAAGTCCATTAAGGGAACAAGTCCATTAAGGGAACAAGTCCATTAAGGGAACATGTCCATTAAGGGAACATGTCCACCAAGGGAACATGTCCACTAATGTCCACTAAGGGAACATGTCCATTAGGGAACAAGTCCCTTAGGAACATGTCATTAGGAACATGTCATTAAGGGAACAAGTCCTCAAGGGAACAAGTCCATTAAGGGACACGTGTCCATTAAGGGAACATGTCCATTAAGGGAACAAGTCATTACAGGGAAACGAAGTCCATTAAGGAACATGTCATTAAGGGACATGTCCACAAAGGGAACAAGTCCATATGTCCACTAAAGGGGAACATGTCCCATTAGAGGAACATGCCATTAAGAGGCATAAGGTCCATTAAGGGAACATGTTGTCATTAAGGGAACATGTTGCATTAAGGGAACAATGTCCATTATGAACGATGTCCATTAAGGGAACATGTCATTTAAGGGAACATGTTCATTAAGGGAACAAGTCCCATGGCATTAAGGGAACATGTCCATTAAGGGAACATGTCATTACAGGGAACATGTTCATTAAGGGAACAGTCCATTAACATTCCAAGGAACTGTCAAAGACATTCAAAGGGAATCATGTCATAAGGGAACATGTCATTTAAGGGAATTTCATGGACTGTTAGTTCATTAAGGGAACATGTTAGGTCCATTAGGGAGCGTGTTAGGTTCATCAAGGGAAACGTGTTAGTGTTTGATCAAGGGGACATGTTCGGCTCCCGTTAAGGGGACATTGTTAGGTCCGTTAAGGGACATGTTTAGGTTCCGAATTAGAAGGGACAAGTAGGCCGGAAGGGGACATGTTGAGTCGTAAGGGGACATGTGGTTCCGATAAGGGAGCATGTTGTGTCCCATTAAAGGGCCATTTAGGTATTAAGGGACACGCATGTTGGATTAATTAACAGGTTTCTGAGCTGGGACAAAAGCACAACATTGTAAAGATCCTCATGCAGCATTTTCTTTCTGTTGAAAACTTGGAGAATTCCACGCACTGACACTTCTAGTGGCCTAAACTGTAACCTTTTTTAATCCATATCTGAACTTCAAACCCTGTTGTTGACCTAATAAAAAGGATTTTTGTCATGGAGACTTGATATTTGCCCCATCGGGAAGGCCAGCCCCCATAATCGGCATTTTTGCACAACAGCATCACGAACTAACTCCTTATTTAGTCCTCATTTAGTCCGTATTTAGTCTGTTTTTATTCAGAGGAAGCACCCAGTCCCGGTAACCATCGATGGCCTTTGTAATATAAGGTTGATAGTTTCACTTGATGTCTTGCTGTTTTTGACTTTCGACTTGACTTTTAGTCCTTCCTGCCATTCCCAAATGCAGAAACCAATCCCCTTCCGAAGCCTGTCGTTTGTTCACTGTCTAACCTTTTCAAAATAAGGCTCTTTCAGCAGTAGGTGAACGCAGCGGGTTTTATTTTGTACGGGCCACAGGAAGTGGTAAGTGGTCTTCCCTCGTGTGTGTGTCGACATCCATGACCTCGGCCTCACCTGGCAGCCATCGTACAGTGCATCGATGTAGGGCGCGTTCTCCTGCGTGAGCTCCTCGCCGTCGCTCCCTCTGAAGCGCAGCGCGTACTGGTGGCTGCTGGTGGCGCCGTGGAGCCAGGCGGCCGAGTTGAGGCAGTGGTAGGTGAAGCTCTGTTTGGCCGTGGCGCTCAGCAGTTTGAGGAAGTTGAGCTGCACCACGTGGACCGGAGCGCCGTCCGAGCCTGAGTAGGAGAACTGGACACACGCGTGAGACCGGTCACGGCTGGACACCAAGGAACCGGGAACTAAACCTGGACTGGACCAGGACTAAACCGGGGCTGGACCAGGACCAAACCACGTGTACGTCACTATCATGTTTTATCATCTTTAAATACTGGACTGAGATTAGCAAAACGCTGCAGACCGTTTTCGATATTACCATCCCAATCGATTTCCGAACGATGTATTTGGGCCTCAGAACTCCCGCCGTGCGCACTGTGCATGGGTAACTTTGGAGTTTACCCTTGGTGTCACTAAATAAATACACTGTAGTAATAATAACAATAGGACTCATTTGATATTTCTTTCCTGTTCTCGCTTTGGCCGCGTTCTAATTTCCGTGTGTTAAAATAAATAAATGCACCATTGAATTTGTGGCTGAACAATGTTTTCATCTCTTTTGTGCAAAAATGTGCAACGTACTGAAGAAGGAAACCACAACCAGGAAAACGAACACACACATCCTCTCTGCATTGTCCATGTCAGATCAATAAATCCAATCATTAAACTGATAGATGAAAATGGTCATTTAGCTTCATATTTTCGATGGTGTTTTGGTTTGGATGATCGTATTAAAAACAAGCTAAAGGAAACGGCCTCAGATGTGACCGTTCCTGAGCAGTTCCCAGTTCCGTACCTGTCTGCCCTTCCTGAAGTCACTGTACCACGAGCCGGGCTTCTCTCCTTTCCACGCCGCCAGCTTCACCTGATGAGAACAGGAGGACAACCACGATCACCCACGCATCCTCAGTAACCCCACCCAATGATGCTAACATGTGGAGGCAGCAGACGGACCGACTGGAACTTCTTGTCCGGGTACAAACACGTCTCTCCCTGGGCGGTGAAGTTACAGAAGGCCTTGAAGGCGTCTCGGTGGCAGCCCTGGTTCGGGTCGATCCAGTAGTCTCCTGTTCGCACAAGCACAAGGTCAGAACAACCCAAGACACAGACTGTGAACAGGGCATCCAGGAGTATTCACAGTTTTATTTATATTAAAAATACAAACACAAAAAAAGCCCTCGTACTGAAGTATTCAGAGCGTTTGCTGAAGCTCCTTTGCCTCTAATCACAGCCTCAGTCTTCTTCAGTTCCATGAAGCTCAAACTCCTGTTTTTAGGCCGTTTCTCACATTTGTCTGCAGAACCTCCAAACACTAAGAAGTTTGGTTGTGAGTGTCAGTTCACAGACATTTTCAGATCTCTCCAGAGATGTTCAGTTGGGTTCAAGTGTGGCCTCTGGGCCATACAAGGACATTCACAGAGTTGTCCTGGAGCCACTCCTTTGTTCTCCTGGCTGTGTGCTTAAGGTCGTTGTCTTGTTGAAGATGAACCTTGGCCCCAGTCTGAGGTCCGGAGCCTCTGGAGCAAGTTTTATCAAGGATGTCTCTGCAACTGCTGCATTCATCTTTCTGTTGATCCTGACGAGTCTCCCAGTTCCTGGTACTGAAGAACATCATGCTATCACCACCATGCCTCACTGTAGAGATGGTCCTGTCCAGGTGATGAGTGGGGCCTAGTTTCCTCCAGACATGACGCTTCCATCCATGACAAAGCGTTCAGTCTTTATTTCATCAGAGCTGTTTGTTTCTCAGGGTCTGAGAGTCCTTCAGGAGCCCTACAAACTCCAGGGGGCTGTCATGTGCCTTTTACTGAGGAGGGGCTTCAGTCTGGCCACTCTACCACGCCGGCCTGATTGGTGGAGCTGCAGAGATGGTTGTTCTTCTAGAAGGTTTCTCCTCTCTCCACAGAGACACACTGGAGACCTGTCAGAGTGACCATCAGGTTCTTGGTCACCTCCCTGACTAAGGCCCTTCTCTGATGGCTCAGTTTGGCCGGCCCAGCTCTAGAAGAGTCTTGGTGGTTCAAACTGTTTCCATTTCCAGATGATGGAGGCCACTGTGCTCAGAGGAACCTTCAATGCTGCAGAGATGTTTTCTGTCCTTTCTCCAGATCTGTGCCTTGATACAATCCGGTCTACAGACAGGTTCTTTGGACTTCATGTCTTGGTTTGTGCTCTGACATCACTGTTAACTGTGGGACCTTCTATAGACAGGTGTGAGCTTTTCAAGATCAGGTCCAACACATCAGGTGGACTCAAGTCAAGTGTAGAAACATCTCAAGGACGATTAGAGGAAAACCATGAACCTGAGCTCAGGTTTGAGTCTCATGGCAAACGCTGCGAATACTCAAAGAATTCAAACAACCTTCTTTCATGTTGTCATTATGCGGTTGTCATCATGAATTGAATCCTTTTTTAGAACAAGGCTGTGACGTGAAGATGTGAAGCTCTTAGGACATTCTGGAGGCACTGTGCACATTATTTTGGTTTGATTAAGGCTTAAGGGTTATTTACGCATTTTTTTAAAAGTAAACAGATCGGTGCATTTATATTTAAACTGTTTCTCTGTTTTCTGTTACATATTCACTAGAGGCGCTAAAGTTCAGTTAGAAAATTGACCAAAACAACAAGAAAACAAACATGGCCACCTATGGATTTGTTGGTATGGACTGAAAAAAAAAATGAATCCGCATTTATTTGTTTTACAGTTTTGCTCTAGTCACTTTAAAAAGTACAGCTGCACTGTGTTCACTACTGCCCCCAGTGGTCAGCACATGCACTGCGCGCATACACAAGCTTGAGGAGACGGCCCACATTGCGGACGGACCAACGCAGAGGACAGACAGAATATGTATTACTCTAACGACACACTGTGACTAAAGCAGGGCAGGTCCACGGACAAAAGACCCTTAGCCCGTATTTATTGGACTGTAATGGTGGTCTACGCAGCAGTCTCCACAGCCTTGAGTTCATCCTCTTTGGTCATAATATAAATAACCAGTCTGTCGGCTGCTTGTTTGGCCTTGACTTTCTCTGCGTTTCCTGAAGTCTCTCCACAGAGAACTCGGGCGTAACAGAGGACTCCTGTTATTATCAAATATATTCTATATAATATAATAATATATACATATATATATACACATATATATAATATTATTATATATATATATATATATATTATATATATAATATATATATATATATATATATAATTATATATATATATATATATTATATACAATAAATACTGTGGCCTTTTTGGTCACAGTTATCATTTGTGCATTCCACTCCTAATGTGTGTGTGTTTGTGTGTGTGTGTTTGTGTGTGTGTGAGTGTGTTTGTTTGTGTGAGTGTTGTGTGTGTGAGTGTGTGTTTGTGTGTGAGTGTGTGTTTGTGAGTGTGTTGTTTTGTGTGTGTGTGTGTTGTGGTGTGTGTAGAGTGAGTGTGTGTTTGTGAGTGTTGTGTTTGTGTGTCTGTGTGTGTGATTGTGTGTGTCGTGAGTGAGTGAGTGTGTGTTTGTGTGTGAGTGAGTGTCTGTGTTTTGTGTGCAGTGAGTGTGTTTGTGTGTGTGTGAGTGTGTTTTGTTGTGTGAGTGTGATGTTGTTGTGTGTCCTTGTGTGTGAGTGTGTGTGTTGTGTGTAGTGTGTGTGTTATGTGTTGTGTGTGTGTGTGTGTGTGTGAGTGCAGTGGCGTGTTTGTGAGTGTGTTGTTTGTGTGTCTGTGTGTGAGTGTGTGTGTGAGTGAGTGTGTGTTATGTGTGTGTGTGTGTGTGTGTGAGGTGAGTGTCTGTGTGTGAGTGTGTGTGTTTGTGTGTGTGTGAGTGTTGTTTGTTTGTGTGAGTGTGTGTTTGTGAGTGTGTTTGTGTTGTCTGTGTGTCTGTGTGGGTGAGTGTGTGTGTGTGTGTGTGTGAGTGAGTGAGTGTGTTTGGTGTGTGTGTTGTGTGTGTGTGTGTGTTGTGTGAGGTGAGTGAGTGGTGTGTGAGTGTGTGTGTTTGTTTGTGTGTGGTGTGTGTGTGTGTGTGTGTGAGTGTGTTTGTTTGTGTGAGTGGTTGTGTGTGTGTGTGAGTGTGTTGTGTTGTGTGAGTGTGTGTTTTGTGTGTGAGTGTGTGTTTGTGTGTGAGTGTGTGTGTGAGTGAGTGTGTGTGAGTGAGTTGTTGTTTGTGTGTGGAGTGTGTGTGTGTGAGTGTGTGTGAGTGTGTGTGTTTGCTGTGTGTGGTATGTGATGTGTTTGTGTGTTGTGTGTGTGTTGTTTTGGTTTGTGTGTGTGTTTGTGTGTGAGTGTGTGTGTGCTGTGGTGGTGTGTGTGCAGTGTGTTGAGTGGTTGGGTGTTGAGTTGTGGTGTTGGTTCTGTGGAGGTGTGTGGTAGTTGTCTGGGGGGTTGAGTGGGTGTGGTGTGGTGTGGTGTGTGTTGTGTTGGTGTGTTTTGTGTGAGTGTGTGTGTGTGTGTGTGGTGTTTTGTAGTGTGTGTTAGTGTGGTGTGTGTGTGTTTGTGTGGTAGTGTGTGTTTGGGGTGTGTGTTGTGTGGGTGTGTAGGTTTGTGTGGTGTTGTTTGTGTTTTGTTGTGGTTGATGTGTTTGTTTGTGTGTGTGTTTGTGAGTGTCTATATGCTGTTGTGTGCTGTGTGTAGTGTCGTGTGTTTGCGTGTGATGGGTGTGATCGTGCTGTGTAGTGATGTTGTGTTGTGTGTGTGTGTGAGTGAGTAGTGCAGTGTGTTTGTGTGGAGTGTGTTTGTTTGTGTGAGTGTTGTGTGTGTGAGTGATGTGCTGTGTCGTGTGTGAGTGTGATGTGTGTGTGGTGGTGTGGTGTGTTGTGTGGTTTGTTGTGTTGAGTGTGTATGTTTGTGTGTGTGTTGTGTGTGTGTGTGTGGTGTTTTTGTGTTTGTGTGGTGTGTGGGGTGAGTCGTGAGGTTCTGTTTGTGTGTTCATAGTGTTGAACGTGGTGGAGTGTGGTGTTGTGTGTGTGTGTGGTTTTCTCCTAGTGTTTGTGAGTGGGTGTTGTGTCGGTAGTGAGTGTTGTTGTGTGGTAGTGTGATGTGTTGTGTGTGCTGTTGTGTGTGTGTTTGGTGCTGTGTTAGTTGGTTGTGTTTGGTGGAGTGTTGGCTGTGTCAGTGTTTGTGCTTGTGTATGTGTCATGTTTTTTTTGGGTGTGTGTTGTGTTGTGCTGTGTGTGTTTGTGTGTGTGTGTTTGTTGTCTTGTTTGTATGTGTGTGTTTGTGTTGTGTGTGTCTGTCGTGTGTGTATGTGTGTGTTTGTTGTGTGTGCATGTGTGTGTGTGTGTGTGTTCGTGTCATTGTGTTGTGTCTGTGTGTGTGCGTTGTGTCTGTGTGTGTGTGTTGTGTGTGTGTTTGTGTGTCGTGGTGTGGTTGTGTGCATGTGTTTGTGCTGTGTGTGTGATGTGTGTTTGTGTGTGTGTGTGTGTGTGTGTTGTGTTGTCTGTGCCTGTGTGTGTTGTGTGTGCTGTGTCTGTGTGTGGTTGTGTGTGCTGGTGTTGTGTGTCTGTGTGTTGTGGTGTTTGTGTGTGTGTGTGTGTGTGTGTGCATGGTGTGTTGTGTGTGTGTGTGGGTTGTGTGGTTGTCAGTGTGTTTGTGTGTGGTGTGTGTGGGTGTGTGTCTGTGTGTGTCTGTGTGTGTGTGTGTTTGTGTGTCTGTGTGTGTGTGTGTGTTTGTGGCATGTGGTGTGTGTGTGTGTGTTTATGTGTGCATGTGTGTGTGTGTGTGTGTGTGTGTTTGAGCACCGTTGGGCAGCTGAGGCTGCAGCAGCCACAGCTCTTTACAGGAGCGGGCGGGGCTCAGGTATGTCCCCTGTGGGTTCCTCAGACCCTCCACGTCCACCTTCATGGAGGACAGAGAAGCGAACACCTCCTGCATGGCTTTGCCGCTCTGCTCTGCCTGGTCTCCTTGGAACTCCTCATCGTCTGCTGCGTTGATGGTGTCAGCCTCGTCTTCCTCCAAAGCGGCCCCGTCCACAGAGATGTGATACCTGCGCCTGCGACCCTGCTGAGGCAGAGGGGCCAGTCCTGCTGCTGCGGGGCCCTTCACACGCACACACACACTGGTCTGAGCACCTGGACGCTCTAAAACATGCATGTGTTTGTGAGGTACTCACCGGAGGTCCTGGGGGACCCGCTGGTCCATTGTCTCCTCTTTGGCCGATGGGACCCTGAGCACCAACATCAGTCTAAATGTGTGGACCACCACTAGGACTCATCACAGCAGAATGATC
>BJKM01000613.1:210000-227500 GCA_015082035.1 Chaenogobius annularis | reverse complement strand
TTAAAGTCTGTCGTTCATCTCCTTGTGACAGTTGTCATGGATGTAACCTACAGAACTTACATTGGGACCGGGCTCTCCCTGCTGCCCCAGGTCTCCCGTGAGGCCGATCGGACCCTGTGGACACAACAGTGCGACACTTATCGACAGGATTAAATACGTTTAAATGTTCTATATTTCATTATCATTATGTGTTCTTTCACGTTCGAAATGAAACGAATGAAATCAGTCGACGGTGCACTTTTACAGAGCCTTACAGCGTTGCCCTTTGCCCCGTCTTCTCCTGTGGGGCCCCGGGCTCCTGGGGGCCCCGCTGCTCCAGGAGCGCCAGTGTCCCCCTTCTCCCCGTGGTCTCCTTTCTCTCCCTGAAACACGCGAGTTCATCAGTTCATCAGTCGTCGAAATACAACTCAAACGTCATGCGGAGGTTCAGAGGAAACTTACACTCTTCCCAGCCACGCCCACAGGCCCAGGGTCCCCAGCCTCTCCATCCTCGCCCTGCACTCCAAAGGGTCTTACATCAGCGAGGGTGGGCCAACTTTAAGAAGAGTGAAGAGATCTGCTTACCTTTTCTCCAACGGTGCCTGGCTGCCCAATCATACCCGCGCGCCCCGGTGGGCCCTGTGCAAAGAACAGCCCCCACAAGTTACCTTCACAAGAGCAGCCCCCACAAGAACAGCCCCCACAAGTTACCTTCACAAGAACAGCCCCTCAGTTACCTTACAAGAACAGCCCCACAAGTGACCTTCACAAGAGCAGCCCCCACAAGAACAGCCCCCACAAGTCACCTTCACAAGAACAGCCCCACAAGAACAGCCCCCACAAGTCACAAGAACAGCCCCAAGTGACCTTCACAAGAGCAGCCCCACAAGAACAGCCCCACACAGTCACCTTCACAGAAACAGCCCAAAGAACAGCCCCACAAGCCCTTCACAAGAAGCCCCCACAAGAACAGCCCCCACAAGAACAGCCCCCCACAAGAACAGCCCCCACAAGTTACCTTCACAAGAACAGCCCAAAACAAGAACAGCCCCACAAGAACATTCCCCACAAGAACAGCCCCACAAGAACAGCCCCCACAAGTGACCTTCACAAGAATAGCCCCCACAAGAACAGCCCCACAAGTGACCTTCACAAGAGCAGCCCCCACAAGAACAGCCCCACAAGAACACCCCACAAGAACAGCCCCCACAAGTCACCTTCACAAGAACAGCCCCCACAAGTCACCTTCACAGAACAACCCCCACAAGAACAGCCCCCACAAGTCACCTTCACAAGAACAGCCCCCACATGAACAGCCCCCACAAGAACAGCCCCCACAAGAGCAGCCCCACACAGAACAGCCCCCACAAGTCACCTTCACAAGAACAACCCCCCACAAGACAGCCCCCACAAGTCACCTTCACAAGAACAGCCCCAAGAACAGAACAGCCCCCACAAGAAAGCCCCCACACAAGAACAGCCCCCACAAGAACAGCCCCCACAAGTCACCTTCACAAGAACACCCACAAAGACAGCCCCAAAGTCACCACAAGAAACAGCCCCACAAGAACAGCCCCACAAGACCCCACAGAACAGCCCCACAGAACAGCCCCCACAAGAAAGCCCCACAAGACCGCCCCCACAAGTTACCTTCACAAGAACAAGCCCCCCACAAGAACATTCCCCCAAGAACATAGCCCCCACAAGAACAGCCCCCACAAGTGACCTTCACAAGAATAGCCCCACAAGAACAGCCCCACAAGAACAGCCCCCACAAGAACAGCCCCCACAAGAACAGCCCCACAAGTTACCTTCACAAGAACCCCAAAACAAGAACAGCCCCCCAAGAACATTCCCCACAAGAACAGCCCCACAAGAACAGCCCTCACAAGTGACCTTTACACAAGAATCAGCCCCCACAAGAACAGACCCCACAAGTGACCTTCACAAGCGCCCCACAAGAACCGCCCACCAAGAACAGCCCCACAGAACGCCCCCACAAGTCACCTTCACAAGAACAACCCCACAAGAAACAGCCCCCACAAGTCACCTTCACAAGAACAGCCCCCACAGAACAGCCCCCACAAGAACAGCCCCACAAGAAACACAGCCCCACAAGAGAGCCCCCACAAGAACAGCCCCACAAGTCACCTTCACAAGAACAAGCCCACAAAGAACAGCCCCCACAAGACAGCACACCACAAGAACAGGCCCCCACAAGAACAGCCCACAAGAAAGCCCCACAAGAACAGCCCCCACAAGAACAGCCCCCACAAGAACAGCCCCCACAAGTGACCTTCACAAGTTCTTCAGTTACATCAGCACCGGAAACACACATTCAGGGATTCATCTAAACAAACGCAGCGGGTGGTCTCTTTCTCCTGGAGAACTGCTGCTGTGATCGTTTTTAGACCCGACTGATGCAGTGAGTGAAACAACCGTGTGGAAAGACGAATCCCGTGGTCATGGAGATGGTGTAAGGATGGCACACGGGTCACAGTGAGATCAGGCTTTATTATTAGGTTTTAGTCCAGTTCTGCTTATGACTGAATGAATTATCTCCTGTCTGCCTCCCTCTGGAGGGGTTCATGTCCCACTGGGAAGAGGCCTCGGAGAAGACCCCGGGCACGGTTGTGGGAAAATGTCCCTTGGCTTGTTTTGGCTTCTCTCAGGAACGAGTCACTTTGTGTTTTTGGACTTGAACTGTTTTTCTGGATTCATGGTTTATTTAAACAATGGCTTTGTTTTACTCGGACGCAGCAGCCGCTTTGGGGCGTAAAACACTCCAGGTCAAGTCAGACCAGGCCAGGTCTGTGATCCTGACGTGTTACATCAGAGGCTGTGGCGTATGGAATATGCCTGAACTGTACTGTAGTATATCACATATATACTATACGGTACTATAGTATATCACATATCTCGTGTATATGGCATATACTGTACTATAGTATATCTCATATATATTTGATTGTTGGGCTGAGTTGGGTGTCACTCACCTGTCCCCCTACAGGTCCTTGAGAGCCCACAGGGCCTTGTTGCCCCGGGAGACCCTGAAGCAGACGTACAGAGCATAAGAACAGCGTGTCAAAGGTCAGAGCAGTAAAATGCCTCGATTGAAAGCCGCGTGTACCATGAGTCCAACATGTCCGCTCTCGCCCTTTTCTCCGGGCGTGCCTGGCATTCCCTGTGAACATACGTGTGAGTCTCATGTTCAACGCCACCGTCACGGCACAAGCTCTTACCTGCAGTCCCATGGGCCCTCGGGAGCCTTTAAAGCCCCGCAGGCCCTCGTCTCCTTTAGGGCCGTACATGCCCTGCTGGCCCCTGGGTCCGAGCTGCCCATCCAGACCCTGACCACACAAACACATTCTCCATGAAGCGTGTTTCTGCACACGTGACTGCTTCAGAGAGGAAGATATCAACTTACAGGCAGTCCGGACTGTCCCACCGGCCCCTGAGGCCCTGCAGGCCCTGGAGGCCCCTGACAGACAGAGAGTGTGAGAGTGTGAGCGGTCACATGATCGAACACACACACATGTTCCTGAGATGAACTCACCGCTTCTCCTTTGTCTCCTTTGCTGCCTTTCTGTCCCGGACCACCCTGCTCTCCCTGAAACACACAGACCCCACAGTGACTGTCAATCACACGTTCACAAAGCCAACGTTAGGATTTTAATAAAGGAACATTAACACGGTTCATTTAAAGTTCATTTCAAGTCTCATTTCAAAGTCATTTCAAGTTCAATTTCAAGGCCAAAACTCTATGAATGCTGAAAACATGATTTTACAGACATCGTTTTATGGCACAAAAAAGTTTGATTTAACTTCATATAAAAAATGTGGTTTATTAAACTGACTTAGAACTACGAATGTTATGACTTAAACGACTGTTTCACAGAGAAAAAAGTCTTTTCATTCTCACGAATGGAGATATTTCTGCTGCGGCGAACGACCGGACGAACTGAAAGACAGCGGCTGTTGTCCAGGTGATCCTCATCTACAACACACCACAGCACCAAACCCACATGTGCCACACACACATGTGGATGCACACACACACACATCCGTGTGTGTTGTGCGCCCACACACGCACATGGCATCAGGTGCACACAGTAAGTGTGCACTACACACAGCACGCCCCGTGTTGTGTTGTTGTCCCGCCCCGTTGGATGTGTTGCACATGTGTTGCACACAACCGCACCACCGTGTGTGTGCGTGGCCAGCCCCACACCGCACACAGCTCAGTTGTGTTGGCCGATCGAGCAGCCCCGCAGCTATCGCGAACATCGACAGCCGTGTGCGTGAAGCCGTGTGTGCACGCACTAGCGTGTCGCGCACACCACGACCACACCCAGCACAGCACAGGTGCACTACAGCTAGTCGCACCGCACTGACTACCTTGGTGTGTTGCACACACACACAGCTACCGATGTGCCCGACACCACCACCACAGCTACTCACGACACTCGCTGATCGATCGTCGCGCAGTCGTCGACACACATCGACACACTGCACACTCTACGACTAGCTACATATCAGCACCCTATCGATGGTGTAAGGACAACGCTATGTGACCGACACACCACATGCACGTGTCAGCACAACACCTATGGTACAGATCAGCCACAGATAGCATCACGACACTACGAGATGCGCATTTTGTGCGCCGCACACACACCACACACACCACACACTGTTGTCACGTGTACGATTGATGTGCTCCGCACACGAGCACGCCATACACACACACATGCACGACATCGACACATACATCAGCACATCTACATGTCGCACCACACGACACTGACGAGTCGTATAGCGTAGTGCGACACACACTCCATGCGACTGTGGTTGTGTGCACCCACGCATGCACAAGCAGCCCACCACACACACACGGAACATGCCACACAGTTCTGCACAACACATGCACACACACACACACCACATGCACACACACACCCACACACAACATGCACACACACCATGCACAATCACACACACATGCACACACACACACATGCACAGACACTTTTGACACAGCACACACGACACACACATCTCACACACACACGTACACACACAACATGCACACACACACAGCACACCACACACACACGACACACACACATGGCACAACACATGGCACACACACCAACACATGCACACATGGCACACATAGCACACATGCACACCAGCACACACACATGCACACACACATGCACACTACACACACATCACACATGCACCACACACACACACAACACAGCACACACACACACATGCACACAATTTCGCAACACACATGCACACATGCACACACACACACATGCACGCACACACACCAACACACATCCACACATGCACGCACACACACACACTCAAACACATTCGGACACACCACACACACATTGCTCTCACACACACACACACACACACTGCACACACACACGCACACACACATGCACACACATGCACACAGCACGCAAGACACACACACATGCACTACACATGCACACACAATTACGCACCGCACACACACACACACACACACATCTACACACACACATGCACACACACACATGCGCCACGACACACACACACAAACACACACACACACACCACACTCACTGCAACACACACACACACATGGACACACACAAACAAACACATCACACACACAAACACACACACTCAACAAACACACTCACACACTACCAAACACACACACACACACACACACACACGCACACACACACACACACACGCACACACACCTTGGTGACTCATGCTGCACTTTGAGAGACATTTCTGTGATTTATCGTAGGTTCATCTTGACATCCACATCTACACCCGGAGGATACATGTGCTTTACCTTGTCTCCATCATCTCCTGGAGGCCCTGTTGGGCCTGTTGCCCCAGGCATGCCCCCAGGACCCTGCTCTCCATCCTGGCCTGCAGGTCCCATGGGTCCTCCTGTGCCCTGCACACAGAGAACACAGAGAGAACATGAATTGCTAATTTAATAGCATAGATGTCCTATCTAACGTTCAGACCCCCAGGAGCACAGGCCGAGGGGGCCGAGTTCTAAAACAAATGTGTTTCACTCATTAGACAGACTCATACAATCAATCACTCGCACCAATTGGACTAAATAAATTGCAGTTTTATACATAATAATCTATTGATCTTTTGTCTCTAATCCAATTTTTATCAAATTTAGTTAGACTGGAAAAAGATGGTAATAGTTCAAGTTTAAGTAAGACTTTAATGTACACGCTGACAATAGTAACGACTTCAGCGCCCTGTTAGACAGCACTGGCTTCACTCACAGTCACAAACACACGCTGGATCTTGTTCTAACATATGGTACAGAGACTAATGACCTAGTGACCTAAATGTTTTCCCCCGGCCCCCCTATTATTGGGTCACTTTCTAATTATTCTTAAAGATTATCCAGAATAAAACTACATTAAAAAGGACAAGATCTGAAAAAGAAATAATAGAGCAAATATTCAGTGACATTAGCTTTAGTTCCAGTGTAAGTGATCAGCGTGTTGACAGGAGCACACACTCTGCTCTCGAGTTGTGCCACGGCTAAAACAGAAGGTCAAAACACGCCTCCCCATGGGACAATGAAGAACTGCGGTCACAAAGTTAGAAAGTTGGAGGGATCTTTTCGCCGCTCTCACGCAGTGCAATCTCTGAAAGCAAAGAAAATCTACATACTTAAAGGAGACATAAGACTTATAAGCAGGCTCTGCGTAAGGCCCAAACAAGATACTATTCAAATTAATAGAAGTCAACAAACAATAACACTAGATTTCTTTTCAGCGCTGTAGCCAGGGTAACAAACTGTCACAGCGCAGTAGAGCCCTCACTCCCAGCCACTCTCAGCTCTAATGATTTTCTTCTATTTTTTATTTTACAATAAAATAAAAACAATCAGAGATAAATTAGATGAAACTCCTCCCACTATTAGCCCTGAACAAGCCCAAGCTGTAAAAACTAGTGTCGGCCATAGATAAATCCATCAGTAACACTAGAAAGGTTCACTGCTGGTTGATCAAGCAGAGAGAACTTCAGCCAGTGTTATGTCCTCTAAAACGTCATCTTGTATTCTAGACCCGATTGCCAAGCAGACTCCTCAAAGAGCATTCTCCCCCCTAATTATAGATTCTATTCTTAATATAATAAATACTTCATTAGAAAGTGGTTGATGTTCCACAGTCCTTCAAAACATGCAGTCATTAAACCGCTTCTGAAAAAGACTCATCTTGATCCTGACCTGTTGGTAAACTACAGACCTATTTCAAATCCACCCTTTGTCTCTAAAATCCTTGAAAGAGTTGTAGTTAAACAGCTTTGTCGCCATCTACAGGACAATAACTTATTTGAAGTTTTCAGTCAGGGTCCAGAGCCCCCCACACACACTCAAACTGAAGCATTAGTTAAGTCACAAATGATTTGTTATTAGCTGCTGACGACCTGGTCTCAGTCCTGGTTCTATTGGACCTCAGTGCAGCGTTCGACACCATCGACCACAACATTCTACTGCAGAGGTTAGAATGTGATGTAGGTGTCAGAGGGACAGCCGCTCAGCTGGTTTAAATCCTACCTATCGGATAGGTACCAGTTTGTTAATGTAAACCAGAGCTCCTTACCTCCTGTTCTAAAGTAACCTACGGTGTGCCACAGGGTTCAGTACTCGGTCCAATTCTGTTTACTCTTTATATGCTGCCGTTAGGTAACAAGATCAGAAAGCATGTCATTAACTTCCACTGATATGCAGATGACACCCAGCTATATTTATCAATGAAACCCGATCAGACTGATCAAGCAGACAGACTTAGTACTTGTGTGAAGGATATAAAAACCTGGATGACCCTTAATTATCTGCTTCTCAACCCTGAAAAAACAGAAGTCATTGTACTAGGCCCTAAACATCTACGAGACGCTTTATCTGAGCAGATAGTCAGACTGGACAACGTCAGTGTAGCCTCCAGCTCCACTGTAAGAAACCTTGGAGTCTTATTTGACCAAGAGCTCTCATTCAAAGAGCACACATAAATCAAGCCTGTAAAACAACCTATTTCCAGCTGCGTAATATAGCCAAAATCAGAAAAATCTTGCCTAAAAGCGATGCTGAAAAACTTGTCCATGCGTTTGTAACATCTAGATTAGACTACTGTAACTCCCTGCTTGCAGCGTGCCCTAAAAGCTCTGTAAAAAGCTTTCAATTGTTCAAAATGCAGCAGCAAGATTACTAACAGGAACTAAAGAAGAGAGCACATTACATCGGTGCTCGAGTCTCTTCACTGGCTCCCTGCTGAAGTTTAGAATCCAAATAAAAAATTCGCCTCCTGATTTACAAAGCTATAAATTACCTGGCCCCATCATACCTCTAAAATGCTATAGTACCTTATCATACCATATCACTTCGCTGTCAAAATGCTGGACTTCTGGTGGTCCCAAGAGTCTCTAAAAGCACAGTAGGAGGTAGAGCGTTTAGCTCCCAAGCTCCTTGTGTTGTGGAATCAGCTTCCTGTCCATGTTAAAGAGGCCGACACAGTCTCTTCATTTAAAGACCAGGCTTAAAACGTTCCTTTTAAAATCGCTTATGGTCAGGCCAGTTAGGAACAGGAATAAAACCTGCAGTTTCAGCTCCGCGCCTGGGGACCAACTCTGGGGCAGTATGGAGCTGGAGCACGATCTCTGGTAAGACTTTCCTGTCAATTAGATTTATATTTTATTTATTGTGTCTGTTCTTGCTGTTCACTATTGTCCCGTGCGACTGTTTTCAGATGCCTGAAACTCCCACTGATTTTCGGCCTTCTGTCATTCAATTACAATTTTTGACGTGATTTTAGCTCATAAAGATCATTTGAATAGATCAGATTGACAGAACACACAGAGGAGAACCACAGAACACAGAGAGACACCAGATCACAGAGAGAACACAGAGAGAACACACAGAACACAGAGAGAACACACACACAGAGAGAACACACAGAACACAGAGAGAGAAACAAGACACAGAAGAGAACACACAGATCACAGATCACAGAGAGAGAACACACAGAACACAGAGAGAACACACAGAACACAGAGAGAACACAAAGAACACAGAGAGAGAACACACAGAACACAGAGAGAACACACAGAACACAGAGAGAACACACAGAACAAAGAGAGAAACAGAACACAGAGAAACAGAACACAGAGAACACAGAAGAACACACAGAACACAGAGAAACACACAGAGAGAACCACAGAACACAGAAAGAGAACACAAAGAACACAATGAGACACAAAGACAGAACACAGAGAGAAACACAGAGAACACACAGAGAGAACACACAGAACACAGAGAGACACACAAACACAGAGAGGAACACCACACAGAACACAGGAAAACACAGAAACAGAACACAGAAACAGACAAAGAACACACAAACAAGAGAGAACACACAGAACACAGAGAGAACACACAGAACACAGAGAACACACAGAACACAGAGAACACCAGAACAACAGAAGAACACAGAGAGAACACACAGAACACACAGAACACAGAGAACACAGAGAGAACACACAGAACACAGAGAGAACAACACACAGAACACACAGAACACAGAAGAACACAAACACAGAGAACACACAGAACACAGAGAGAACACACACACAGAACACAGAGAGAACACACAGAACACAGCAGAGAAACACAGAGAGACACACAGAGAGAACACACAGAACCACAGAGAACACAGACAGAAAGAACACACAGAACACAGAGAGAAAACACAGAACACAGAGAAACACAGAACACAGAGAGAACACACAGAACACCAGAGACACAGAACACACAAACACAGAGAGAACACACACAGAACACAGAAAACACACAGAACACACAGAGAACACACAGAACACAGAGAGAACACACAGAACACAGAGAGAACAACACAGAACACAGAAAGAACACACAGAACACAGAGAACACAGAGAGAACACACAGAACACAGAGAGAACACAGGCTGAGGATAGTTACAGGTTCTCCTTTCTCTCCCATCGGTCCTGGTCCTCCTGCGGCCCCTGCGCGTCCTGGCTGACCTATGGCCCCTGCAGCTCCTGGAGGGCCCCTTTCACCTGTGGCTCCCTGACAACACAAACACATGAGGAGAATCAAGACTAATTCATGTTCATTTCATATTTGAATAATAGTGAAAATAATGAATTGTTTCTTAATTATGCTCGTTCCTTCTTCTTTGTCAGTCACATTTGTTTGAGCTTGTGTTGTTTTGCTCCTTAAGATTATTTCTGAAGTGTTAAATATGAAAAGGTGAAACGTACAATGGCTCCTGTCAGTCCGTTGGGTCCTGAGCCTCCTTTCAGTCCTGGAGGGCCCTGAAAACACATCATCTTTACTTCTGTTGCTCAGACAAAGCCAAAAGTGAGAGTGTGTCGTTACCATGACACCCGGAGCACCCCGGCTCCCTCTGAAGCCCTTCAGTCCAGCTGGGCCATTTTTCCCTGCAGTCCCCGGCAAACCTGGGTCTCCCTTTCCACCTTCCTTTCCAGCCACACCAGGCAAACCGTGCTCTCCGGGCACACCAGGTGCTCCTGGATGACCCCGATCCCCAGGAGGTCCCGGTTCACCCGATTTACCCTAAAAGAAACCGATATCTTCAGATATTAACTGCATCACATAGTGTAACTATAGAAATGAGTGAGGCTCTCACCTGTGGCCCCACCACACCAGAGGGCCCCGGGGGCCCGGTCTTGCCTTGGAATCCCTGGAGGACACAGGAATGTTCAGTGTGTGTCACTTTGACTAGGCTAACTCTGGGGTCTCTTCCAAATAAGACTGAAGACAGTTGTGGTAGATCCGGATCCGGATCAGGATATTTGAGACCGATCACGCTACGATCACATGGACTTTGTGTCAAAAACATATATTTAACAGAAACACGTGTGTCGTCCGCACTCAGAGTGGGCGAGGTGCGCGGCGAGCGGGCGAGGTGCGGGCGGAGCGGGCGAGTGCGGGCGAGGTGCGGGCGGGAGCGGGCGAGCGGGGGAGCGGGCGGAGTGCGGCGAAGTGCGGCGGTGCGGCGGGGCGGGGACGCGGGCGAGGTGCGGGCGAGGTGGCGGGCGAGGTGCGGTGCGGGATGCGGGCGGGAGCGGGCGAGGTGCGGGCGAGTGCGGGCGAGTGCGGAATGCGGAGCGGGCGAGGTGCGGGCGAAGTGTGGGCGGGAGCGGGCGAAGTGCGGGCGAGGTGCGGGCGGGAGCGGGCGCGGTGCGAGCGTGATTTTTGCCATAATCGATCATGATCGCGGCAGATTGATCGAAACACTTGAGTTGTAGCTGTGACAGTAAAAAGACAAACCCTCACATACTCTGATATATACATTATAACTTAGAAACAAAATCATAGATGCAAAGAAAGAAGTCTCATTGGCTGTAGTTGACTAAAGACCCGCCCTTTGACTCGATTAGCTGACTAAAAGGAAGTGAGGCTCAATGCTAGAAGAGCTCTCAAAACTATCAAGCCTGTCCATATATCTCAACCACAATGTACACAAAAGATCATAAGATTGCTGTTCACTAAACAATAACTTTGCAAACAGAAAATGTGGATTCATAAGTAACAAAAAACCCGCTAATTCCCCTTTCTGCTGTTGTGCATGCAAATATTTACAATTCCAATAGGTCAACTAATAAAAAGGTTTGGTCGACCAAAACCCCATTGACCCTGACCCTGACCCACAAAGCAACTAAAAGCCTCCCACCCTAGTAGTGTCTTACCGGTTCTCCTCTTTGCCCGGGGTGCCCTGGTAGGCCATCTTTTCCAGACGGACCCTGCACTCATTGCATACAGGACACACACAAACAAATCACACTCTGTCAACAATATGGTAATATTAATATGGCCACAATATGGCCCACAACATGGCCCACACTACTGTAAGGGCCCACAACAGGGCCCATACTCACAACTGCTCCTTTAGGTCCTGTCTCCCCGTTTCTGCCTTGTGGCCCTTGCGGTCCCTGCACGTATAAATACAAAGTCAGAATCCCTGATAATCCATAATAACAAAAGGTAAATGTGGATTAGGTTTGGTGCCGTACCCGATCACCGGGAGACCCTGGGGGGCCGTCGTTTCCAGATGCTCCCTACACAAATACACACAGTAACAATTAAAACATGTGACAGTAGTTTGTTTCTGCAAAAAGAGTGCCATGACACTAACCTTGTCCCCAGACTTCCCTGTGGGCCCTCGTGCTCCTCTGGCCCCGCGAGAACCCTAAAAAGAACAGAGTGCATTCTTTAGAGCCCAAAGAGAACAGAGTGCATTCTTTAGGGCCCAAAGAGCACAGAGTGCATTCTTTAGGGCCCAAAGAGAACAGAGTGCATTCTTTAGAGCCCAAAGAGAACAGAGTGCATTCTTTAGAGCCCAAGGAGAACAGAGTGCATTCTGTGACCTCATCTCAGCATTGGAGCCTCAGTCTGAGCTAGCGTGGGCTGATTTATGTAACACAACAGTAAAAATAGAGGTAAATGTCAAACCAGACTGAGCCAGGTTTTACGAGGACGAGAGCACAAGCCGAGTCTTCCCTCTGACAGCTCTGGCTCGGTTCACGTCATGCGCCTCCGGTCACACACAATTTATCTAACTCACATCACACAAATCTCAATCCTTCATTGTTTCTGCTGGAGAGCCACAGGGTTCTGTCCTGGGGCCTTTACTTTTCATCATCCATATTGTGTGTGCTCAGTTTGTGCTCAGATTTGTCTTTTTGAGCAAATTCATGAGTGAAGATGGAAATAGAACAGAAACTAGGCTTATAATATATATATATATATATATATATATATATATATATATATATATATATATCAACACACACACACACATATATATGTGTGTATATATATATGTGTGTGTGTGTGTGTGTGTATATATATATACACACACACACACATATATATATGTGGAATATCCCTAACCGATACCAATATTGGAACTGCCAATGGAATCACATTACTTGGTTTAGTGGTGCTGTTTGTCTCCATGGTGATAATCTCCATGTAAAACCTTTTAGACCAGCCACCAGAAAATAACAGTGCGTATGTAAAATTTGCTTTGTAAGAATAAAAGTGCAGATAATTGTATTTGCTGTAGTTCATGGATATCGAGTGAAGACGACGTTTGAGACTCTGGTTTTTTGGTCAGTTTGCTCTCTCAAACATTGTCCAAACTGCACCCAAAATGTTTTATTATTTAACTGAATCCACTCACACATTTAAATGGAACATTCTAACTTCAAAGGCTGTTTTTTTGGTTTTTTTGCATGCATGTTTCTCCCATAGAGACATAAAGATCAGCTCTTAAAGGCACAGTTTGTAACTTTCATCTCCTGGTGAAGTGGTTAAGGTCCTGTCTAATAAAACCTTCAGGAAAAGATCATCTCCTCAATGATTCAATGGAAATAGAAGTTCAAATATTTTTTCTCCATGGAGATAGATACGTTTCATAACACACTGTGGAATATTATATCTGAAGGAACCACGCAGGAGGAGATTCAGTCCACTCACAGTAAGGACGAAGGTCTGTCATACGTGTTTAGTGCAATAAAACCATCCAAAATGAAAACAAAAAACATGCTTTTGTTTTACATGTAAAGTTACGTACTGTGCCTTTAAATTAGCACCAACACACCAAATTTAACAATCTTGTACTGATGAATGATGAATGAATGAATAATCATAATAATCATAATAATAACAATAATAACAATAATAACCATAATAATAATAATAATAATAATAATAATCTTCCTCTCTTCTTTTTGTTGTATATTTTTGTTTGCCTTTTATTTGATTTAGTTACATTCTTTGTTTTGGCGTGGGCTTGTGCTCTCTGTTCCCTCTAAGATGCGCACATGTGCAATCACGCACTGCTCCAAACGTCTGCGCACAGAAAATCTGCAATGCGCACAAAATAAAAATCTGACCCGAATTGAAAATAAACTAAACACATACATATGTAGACAGTGTGATTCCATGAGTGACAGGCAAGGGTGGGCTGGCATACGGGGATTTTCCCGGTGGGCTGATGGGTAAATGGGCGAGCCCCTTCGGCTCCCGAGCGGGTGGAGATGTATTATCACAGGACACTTTGACCACGTGAGCAGGACCACACTGGACCGCACGGTCTGTGGCACACATTTCTCCCTCTGAACTGTTTCAGTGGGATTTGTCCAATTCAGGTTATTTGTTTAAAGACCGTCCCGCGGATTAACATGGGCCATTCACGGACCGTCTCATTGCAGTAGATTTTTTTTCTCCTGAGGGTGGTCCCCCAGACCCCCCGGTAATGAATAGAACTTCCAGGAGTATTTTACTTCAACTCCTGGGCCACTTTTCATCCAGTCTGCCCCTGCTACACAACGAATGAACAAGATTTGGGTCTTTTTCATTTTAAAGTAATCCAAGAGAAATGCCTGCTAAAATGTGATTGTTTTACGAAACCATGGGACTTGAACAGATGTGATATGGGTGTGGCCACAGTGCACACGTCTGATGTTGCACGCAGTGGTCCAAGGGGGGCGCTCGGGAAGTTAGTGTGTTTGCCCAGACGCATGAAGAATTAGAGGGGACATTGTCTTTGATGTGTACATTTGTATACACATTGTGACAAATGTATAAAAAATATAGATCCAAAATAACCCTAATCCTAACCTTTACCCTAATCCTAACCCTAATCCTAACCCTAACCCTAACCCTAATCCTAACCTTTACCTTTACCCTAATCCTAATCCTAATCCTAACCCCAACTCTAACCCTAATCCAAACTCTAATCCTAACCCTAATCCTAACCCTAACCCTAATCCTAACCGTAATCCTAATCCTAATCCTAATCCTAATCCTAATCCTAACTCTAATCCTAATCCTAATCCTAACCCTAACCCTAACTCTAATCCGAACTCTAACCCTAATCCTAATCCTAATCCTAACCCTAACCCTAACCCTATCCCTAACCCTTACTCTAATCCAAACTCTAACTCTAATCCTAACCCTAACCCTAACTCTAATCCTAACCCTAACCCTAACTCTAATTCTAATCCTAACCCTAACCCTAACTCTAATTCTAACCCTAACCCTAACCCCAACTCTAATCCTAACCCTAATCCTAATCCTAACCCTAACCCTAACCCTAACCCTAACTCTAATCCTAACCCTAACTCTAACCCTAACCCTAACCCTAACTCTAACCCTAACCCTAACTCTAACCCTAACCCTAACTCTAACCCTAATCCTAACCCTAACCCTAATCCCCTTCGTGAATGTGTTGTATTTCAAATGTCAGCTAAGTAAAGTTTTTAAAATAACTGATCCTTCTATGAAAACATGATGAAAAACAGCAGCCTTGATACTTATTCATGTTCTCACATTTAGACATAAGTTTCTCTTTTCACCTTCATCCTCTCAAATGAACACATCCATTTAAAACAGTTATCGTTGAGTTATTTTGAAAAATGAAGCAATCACACGAGAAGAAATGAATAAATGAATATTAAAAACAGCCCACTGGAGTCTACGTTACTCACGTTTGGCCCCCTTTGTCCTGCGCTCCCCTGCTGGCCTCCAGGACCCTGGACAGAGACACAAACACACATGAGGCTCGTTTCCACTGGTTCACTTTGGTCATAAGCGCTTTGTGCATGTATTCAATAAAAAGCAGTTTCTCTGGGTTCTCAAGTGTTGTCCCCAAACTAAAAGAACTGATTTCAATAGGTCCGTTTGAATCCATTATGGAAGATCTGGAAATGGGATCTCTGGTTTGTAACTGTTTTAAGGGAACACGTTTTTGTGGTTGTCTAAATGTGAATGATCTGTGCCGCTTTTGGCCATGGAAAAGAGATGAGTCATTTCAATGGGACTTTAAAGAATGGTGTAAAGACTAATACAAATAAGTGAACTGTCGCAGTCCATTTAAGAAATCCAAAGCGAACCTGAGAAGTGCGAAGTGGAACACTTTGAAGCGAGATGATTGGATAAGAGCGAACACAGACTCAGTGACAGTCGGACAGCAAAACTGAGACACACCGGAAGCTACAACTGGGATTTGATTTCTGAAGAAAACATTAGTTATGTTCAAGTGACATCAGTTTCTCACGAGCAGAGTTCTGCCTGGGCCCAGAGAAAGAACCTGACCATGAAGACACTGCTGTGACTAGAACTGTTCTAAAGTGCTCTAAAGCAGGTCTGAGGGGCGGACCGGCCTGGGGGGCGGACCGGCCTGAGGGGCGGACCGGCCTGGGGGGCGGACCGGTCTGGGGGGCGGACCGGTCTGAGGGGCGGACCGGTCTGAGGGGCGGACCGGCCTGGGGGGCGGACCGGTCTGGGGGGCGGACACCTGAGGGGCGGACCGGCCTGAAGGGGCGGACCGGCCTCCCACATGGGGCGGACCGCCTGGGAGCAGCGGAACGGCCGGGCGACCGGAGGGAGGCCTGGGAGCGCCAGGGAGGGGACTTTGCGCGATAACTCACTTTTATTGCCCTTTTTCTCCTGCAGCTCCGATCACTCCTAAGCTAAAGCCATCAGAACACCTGCCAGACAAACACCACGGTATGCCGGATCGAGACTCTCTTAGGTATTCGGTCGAGATGAAGAGTGTGGTTTACCTTTGGTCCCTGGCGCCTGGATAACCTGGGGTACTACGAACCTGCGATAAGCTCAGTATTTACCCCTTCGTGGTACTGTCAAGAGAGCGTCATGAAGCAACAAGCAGACTGAGAATGTACACACTAGTTAATCGGTACAGGCGTGATGCTTCTATACCATAGTATCAACTGCAGAGGGGCCGCGTACTATTCTCATCCAGAGGAGTCGCCCCCAGAGTCTACCGGCGCCTCTCACCAGAGTCACCCATTCTCGCCGCATGGGGCCATGAAGCTGTCTGAGTCAAACTCGCCGTGATGGGAAGATTAGTCGGATGCCATTCATAAACTCCCATTGCAAGAAAGGCTCGCAGAGAGTCCGAGGATATACTCGAATCACGCTCCTGAGAAACACATTTCACCACATTATAGCCCCCAGAGAAAATGAACATTCTCTTCGACCTTGATGCACGATGGACGAATGTGAATTCGGTCAGATATGTTGACGAGGTTTGTGTATGACACCGTTCGAAGAGCGTCAAGACTGAAGCACTTACTAGGATCAAAACCCAAGACCATCTTCCTGTTGATTGGACCATCGAGCAAATCGAACAGCAGCTTAGTGGTAGTCTGTGGTCAGCCGAAACATTCTTCATAAAGGTTAAGTTATGAATTTACTTTTTGCTACAGATTTGTGTATTGGGATTCTTTTGTTTGTCTTTTGCGGGTCTCTTCAGGAACACACACTTTACCACTGTCAAGCTACACCAACATATTAACCACTCGATTTATAAATACAGTATTTCTCTTTTCTATCTCTATGCCTTCTCTCTCAATGCAATCTAGCAAATTCTTATTA